>JAUBOD010000479.1:3364168-3391470 GCA_032353885.1 Nothura maculosa | reverse complement strand
ATCTGGAGTGTAGGCTCCAATATAGGCACCCATATTTAATTTACCTAGTAATTTACCTAGTACCTAGTGAATTTACCTAGTAGTAAGATGTAGTGAGAAAAAATATAGTGAGGAAAAATGTTTATTGAAGATTCTGTCCGATGTTGGAACAAAGATAGAAATATGGTCTGTTTCTAGGTTTCATTGACATATTTTCCGAATCAAAAGAGCGTCTTGGTCTTCATGCTTCGATGATACTGAGATTCTTGCACCGGAATCGCATTTCTAGTACTGCCATCCCATACCCAGTGCTCGAGTACTTCAACAATATCTGTACAATGCGATCTTCTGTACTGAAGGATTCTTTAGATCGACTTCTCCTCAAAGAGAGAGGTAGGTGGAATTGTTGTGCTTTGGGCTTTACGTTTGGTTTGCAGAGTGGATACTGTAACCATAGTTTGAAGAAGGCATCACAGATAAAGATGTAAGAGGAAAAAGAAAAAAAAAGCACCTAACAGACTTGACGTTTCTGGAGGTTGATCTCTTTGCTTCTTACTTTTTCTTTTGGAGTCAAATAAACTGATTTCCTCACATCTAACATAAATAGGAGTCTTGGACATCTTTTGCTTTTTCCAGACCTGTTTCAGAATTATGATTACTAATTGTGATATCCTCTGTTCCATCAAATATTTTTAACGTACCATCCATGTGAAGGTGACCATTTCCTCATATTGGTTGTAATTACTCTTGACACCTTTAAGGGAGTGTTCCTTGTGTTCACAGCTTGACTCTGTGATGTTTTCAAATACTTATTTTCATACAGTGGGTAGTAGGTTGAGAGTAACGTGACTCCATCTAAAATGAAATTTTTCTATATTATGGACGGTATAGCAATTCTTACAAGCAAGCAAATGGACAAGAATGTTATGAGCGATCCTTTATCTTTACAGAATACCCTAGTGACATAAATGGCAATCAAGAATCAGACAACCTGAAATCTGTCACAAAGTGCTATACTCACATAGAAACTTCATCCAACTCTGCTGATATCGACAAGATGACAAACGGAGAAACAACCTCCTTTTGGCAGTCAGATGGGAGCGCTCGCTCGCACTGGATACGGTGAGTGACACTAACACGCAGCTGAGTTGAGGGCTTGTTAGTCCTTAGGCCTTGCAGCCACTGGAGTGTAACTGAAAAAGAGCTGTGAAGTATGGAGCGACAGATGAACTGATTTGAAAACGTAAGTCATGATAATCTTTGCTTAAAATTTAAAAGCCCAGCCAGCAAGAAAGGTATTCATCTGTGAGATATATGCCTCTTTCAGGTTGACATGTGTCCTTGTTTTGGAAAGCTAAGCTTTCCAACCTGTGTTATAGATGCATCAGTTAGTATTTGAAACCTGTGAATTATTAGATAATTTCCAACAAGTTTATTTCTATTGACAAAAGTAAAAACAGAGTGAGGCTTAGCTAAAACTGTAGCATGTCTTCTCTTTGCAAGAGCTATCTTCTTCTTCCTTACTTTGCAGTTTAAAGATGAAACCAGATGTTGTTTTGAGACATCTGTCCATAGCGGTGGCAGCTAACGACCAGAGTTACATGCCACAGCAAGTCACGGTGGCCGTGGGAAGGAATGCCAGCAGTCTCCAGGAGGTCCGAGATGTTCACATTCCAAGCAATATCACTGGCTACGTAACGTTGTTGGAAAACGCTAACATTAGTCAGATGTGTGAGTCAATAAATATACCATTGGTATATTGTTTTGTTGCTCTTTCCTGAAGGTGAAATGTGGGGTATGTCACAGAACGGAGTGTTGAAATGTCAGTTGCTACAGCAGAAACTTTTGACTTGGCCCTTGGGTCAGAGAAATTATTTTGATTGTAGTTTAATCATTAGCCCATTGAAGAGTTTTTCTCATGGCATCTGCCTGTACCTCAGTTTACAGGTAGAATAGCTGAAATGATTAAAGATGCCATTTCAGCAGTTTGAAGGTATTGGGCTATGTTAAGCTGTTTTTGCTTGCAGAGTGTAACCACATGTTAGATACTATTATCTAGCAAAAAGATCTTTTTCTGAGAAACCTTTTTTTTCCTAGAAAATCTCTGAAGAGCAATTAGATGACTTTCATGAAGCAGGTTTTATGCTAAGGTTTTCTAAGTAGTGTTATTTTTAAGCCTGGTAGATCTGTGGGTGCTACATCAATCACTGCAAAGCTGTTCCTTCCAAAGAAGCTTCACAAATGTCTTTTCAGCTCAAACTGATGCTTTCCACTAAGATAAATTCTCACAGCTACAGAAACAGACATGAGGCATGTTATTCTTCAAACATAGCTAAGAGAACATTGTCTTCTGCAAAATAGTTCAGAACTTTTGTGAGAAACTTCCTTTTTAGGTTTGATTAGTGCTGGTGTTAATTTGACTTCCCCTTTGAGGGTCGTCTTACTACCTTTTTTCTTAGTTTCTAGCAGTACAGGGCCATAGTACAATGCAGTGCATCACAGCAGGCCATTCAGAAGCTATTTTTTTTCCAACACATTATTTGCATGTTTAAGAAATACATGTGTGGAGTTGTTCAAGCACTTTTGCAGTAATTCTTGTTTTGAATATTTGGGTTCTTCTACATCAGATTTAACAAGAAATGGGAGAAAAAACTTTTTTTTTTTTTTTTTTGACAGATGTACAGATAAATATCAAACGTTGCCTTAGTGATGGATGTGATACAAGAATCCATGGGCTCAGGGCAGTTGGTTATCAAAGAGTTAAGAAGGTGGGCGTCTCGGTGTGCGATGCTTCAGCTATCTGGTACTGGTCTCTGCTGACCTCTCTGGTAACAGCTTCCATGGAAACAAACCCAGCATTTGTTCACACTATCTTACAAAATACTCAGTAAGTACCAAAGCTCCTTGTCTTTACAACTACTTCCAGCCTTTCTCAACTAATCTACTTCAGGTAACTGTTTTTCACTCCCTCCATTAAGGTGTTTATACATCATCTTAACTATGAGATTGTTTAAATTTTGATATTTCTCCTTTATCCTTTTGCACATATCAGAACAAATATGGTTCTCCTATGCTTTGTGACTAACTTAGCAGTTCAGTGATAACTGAATGACCACTGTGGGGAAAAAAAAAGAAAAAAAAAGGTTTTTTTTTAGCTATCCTTTGTCTGTAGTATTTTCAGGAAGCCTACAAGTAACTGTTATTTCTGTTGTTAAGTTTATACTTCATGAATATTGATCAATTTGAGTAGAGTTACTTAGCTCGTTTCTAGCAGTTTTTGCTTGTGTAATGCCTTGCCGTGTTACACGGGGACAGGGCAGGGCACATGCAGTATCTCTGTGCAGATGTTTGTCTTGTGGCAGTTGGCTCTGCTGCGTAACATTTCCTTGTCCAACTGCCAAACCCTTCTGCTCGATGACTTCAAGGATTGGAATCCTAATGAAATCGCAACACACCCACGCCAACTTTTATAGAGCTTAGCTAGCGTGATGCCACCAGGCTTAAGAGCACTGTCATTAGGTTAATAAGTACTGCAGGCTAAAGTCCATTAAGTCCATCTGCAATTTGTCTCATCTATGAAACCTCTTTAAAGTTTAGATAACTGTATGGGTGCTTATGCCTGCCCGAGGAAGGTTCAGAGCTGCATGGCTTTGCTAAAGGGAGAGCCTTCATTTACGCTACAGTTTAGATACTTGATAGAAGTGTAATATGAATCTTGGCCTCATATGGCCTTGAAAAAGAGCAAATCATGACTGAAAGCCTACATTCAAGAGTTATAATTCAGTGAAATGCAGACTTTAGAATTGGAATTACTGATGCAACTGCCCATACTGATGCAATATCCACATTGGACACCTGGGCATCACACAGTTGCAAATGATTTCAATGATAATCTAGATATTTTAATCTTTGTCTAGGCATCATTTTGCTGCTGCTTCTTATCTGCTTAGTATATACCTTGGCTCATCATAATCTCCAATTTATTGCTTACCTAATTGCTGGTTTTACTAAAATATTACCATAATAGCTTGGTATTATTAATAGTACTTAATAGCTTGAAACAGCAACTTAAAAGACTTTTTGACAGTAAACATTTGAGTATTTCAAGATTTTTAATAGCATATTTATTTTCCAGATAATGTAGTTCTGTTTATTAGATATTCCTAAATTCAAAGTGAGTTAAAATTTTGCTAATTTAGAAAGATGAAATGTTGAAAGAGGAAGAATAGAATCGGAATATTTACTGGTATGCATTGTATCTATAGATGAAACTTTCACCCCAAAGACAAATGACCTTACTGTTAATTACTCAATTACATTTACAAACAAGATGGTAGAGTGTTTTGTTTTTTTTTTTTAAGAATTCCTATTTTCAGTGTTTTTTACATTACCTTAGGAAATCTAACAAAAATCTTTCAATTTTTAATGAAAGCATTAACAGGACAGATCCCCTGGCTAAACTCTCTAACTTTTAAAGGTAGCATTTAGACACATTTCCTGCTTGTAGGAGGTTTGTTTCAAAACCATTGATTTATTTGTGTATCATTAAATATAGGTTTGAGAGATTCAAGATTACTGAACTCTTGTGGAATTATTTCCAGCTAGAGTGCAGTGCTGTCTTTTCCATTTGAAAATATTATCTGTATAAATAATAACACCTATAGGCACCTAATCATAGAAGAGAAAAGATTTAAGGTTCTCACTCCTTTTTAAAGACTTTCTTTGATTCTGAATGAACTTCTGATGTTATGCTCCATCTTTTTTCTCACTAGGAAAGCACTGCAACACATGCCACCTCTGTCTCTAACAGCAGGCTCGACAGATTTTTCAAGTTTCTTATCTCCAAATGTTTTGGAAGAAGTAGATAGCTTCCTAATAAGAATAACAAGGTGAGATTGTGTTCATGTGTTTTAATGCAATGGAAGATGATTCAGAGGATTTTTTATGGCAAATATATTCTTCTTATTTGTATTTACTCAGTTTTAGTACCTTGGAAAAAAAATCAGTCAAGAATTGAAACCTTAGGTTTTTAATTCAAGCTTTATTTGTGTTAATATAAAAGCAAAGAGCCTACCTCTGATTTGAAATGCTGTATGGTAGTGTAGCTCGGGTTTAAGATGATGCACAGTGGCTTAAAAGAGGCTGAGGGAAGTTGATGAGGAAGAATAAATTGCAACTCCAAATAATTTCATTTTGTTTATGTGAACCTATACTGTGATGGCACCTCTGGCCACAGACCAGCCAAGCTGTAACAACTGCTACTAGGAAGAAAAGCTGGAATATCTATTGGCAAGGCCAGTCTAGTTGATGTGACTGTCACAGCCTGTTGCGGGCTTAGCTGGTAGTACTAAGGGGCATGTGGGTTTTGCACATGTGACTGCTGCTTGCTGCTTGTCCTCACCTCATCCGGGAAAAAGCAAAGCATCCAGAGGGCCAGATTCAGTTCATACTTTCCCTTCAGGAGACTCAGTTGCATGGAATAGAACATTTTATTATTTCACTGTAAAATGAGATATAAAGTATTTATTCCTTTAACTGTGGCAAGCAACATAGCTACGAGGTATTAAAATTTGATGACTTAAGAGTTCTCCAGATAGGCTAATACATGAGAAATAGGTATCACACATTAAAGTTGTCCTTAATGTACTTGATTTCTCTAACTCAGGTTTCTTTTCTGAATTTTCTTTCATGTCTGTTTTTTACTTATTTTTTTCTCCCCAGTTGTTGCACCACTCCTGAAGTTGAACTTACCCTCCTGGCCTTCGCCTTAGCCAGAGGGAGTGTTGCTAAAGTGCTGAGTTCCCTTTGTACAATCACTGATCATCTGGACACTCCATACAAGGCTTCATCACTTATCGCTTCTATGGCCACAGTTAGGCAGAACCTGCTGTATAAATATGGTAAATGAATAATTGTTGCATCCTTTACTTAATACAACATACAGCTTTCTAAGTGGTTTTACTTGTTCTGTTGAGGCTTAAAAATCATACATATAATAAATAACTACCATATAATAAATGGTAGACATATAATAAATAGACATATAATAAATGACTACCATGAGAAAGTTAGGCCTTCCTTACCATAGAAATTGGTAGTAGATAAGTTTTCAGTGTACCAAGAATCAAAACAGATGATATTATTATGAGGGAAAGAAGCATGAACTTCATAGACAGTGGCCCTGAAGTCAAGACTGTGGTAGTGTTTATATTGTATTGAAATATCTGATGTTATCTGCACTTTTTTTTTCTCTATCAGTACGATTTTTTCCTGTTCAGCATCAATAAGTAATCTCTCTTGCACATATTTGTATGTGCAAAGTTTTAAATTTTAAAAAGAATGTCATTAGCACATATGCACACTGCTGTGTATTATGATTTGTCACTACTTCCTTTGTCACAACTATTACATTAAATACCTTTGTAATTATAAGAAGATTTCCTTTCAAAAATTTGAAAATTCCTCAATTTCCTCCAAATAGCTGCTACCTTTTCAACAAAAGAGTAGTATTTCATGTACTGTGAATTCCAAAATGTGGAAGCAGTTCAAGGAGGATTAACCTTTGTGAGCTTGTCTATGTGTCCATATCTAAAACTGTAGCTATGATGTTAGGCTGGCGTGTCTCTTACATCTTCCTCTTTGTCCAGCAATGGTAAAATATTCAGAGTTTTGTGATTCTTTTAGTTGGATTGTTTTCTGTATGAAGAACCTAAATCTGGAAAGAGATTTCATGTTTTATAAAGCCAACAAACGTGTTGATGTGCTTATTTAGGAAAACCATTGCGACTAACATTGCAAGCATGTGATGTAAAGGGGAAAGAAGATAAATCAGGACCTGAAAATCTGCTTGTGGAGCCCTGGACAGGAGATGGTAAGAGCAAAGACTTAAATCATTGATCCTCTATGCAGATGAGTAACTGGCACAGAGAAAATTACACTTGAGCATGTTCTGTGGGGAGAAGTCAGGAATCACTCACAGTTCATTTCCTCAGAGCTGATGCATACCTGTGGTAGAAAGCACTGAAGATTCGGTCACTATATGTAACTTATTTCTTTCAAACTTACCTTTGTTAACAGAATATTGTCTAAAATATGCACTGGAAGCCACTGTAGGAAAGCAGCTTGTGTTTCTTGACCTTATTCATGAACAGAGCTACAAGCCAAAATAATATTTGGGAATTGTTACTAAACTGTAGAAGGGAAACATTCTGCAGTATCTACAGCAAATGCGATGGCTGTATGCCCTGCAGGAGCCTATATATAATATGATACCATCTATGTGTCTTTTATCCTTTTGTTTGGAAACATTTCAAATCAATTGTGGCATTTCACACTTTAGTTTTGGACTATGCCTTTGACACTAGGAATCCTTCCAATTTCATTCTCTTCCCACTGCATCTGTAGGTTTCCTTACTGAAACTGGGAAGACCAGAGCAAGTATCATTCTTTCTACTGGAACTGAATCTTCATTTCAGGTGACACAAATTAGAATAAAGGTATGTACTTTCCTTATGCTTTGCAAGTCGAAGACTCTTCCCTAACAATAATGTTGAATTAAAAAAAAATTTCTTAATGAAATTTTAATTTGTTGATTAAATAGTGTTATGTTTGGGTTTTGGTTTTATGTAAATCAGAGGATATTTTTTTAAAAGTGTGTGCATATATACAATAAGAATTCATATGTGGAACAATAGCTTGTGTGTATATACAATAAGAATTCATATGTGGAACTATAGCTTTGACACTAGCAGGATCATAAGATAGTGAGCATTAACTGTACATGTGATCTTTTTTTTTGAGTTACAAAAGCTTTTATAATGCTTCCCTAAACTGTTATATTTTTATTCTTTAGTTAAAAATTCTAGTGTGATTCCAGAGATGATTTTCATATCACTCTGCTGTGAAAGCAACAGCTTTTATTTTCAGCTTTTATATACATTGCTCTGCGTTTGCTCTTTTAGGTTCGAAGAGGTGCCATTGGGGCCCAGTGTGGGCTGGTGTTTGCCTATAATAGCTCTTCAGAAAAATTCCATGCAGAGGAGCATTTCAGAAGATTTGAAAGATATGATAAATGGAAGTTACCAGAATTTAAGCGATTTTTAAAAAACAGGTATAGGTGGAATTTTTGTCATGAATACATTAAAAGATTTACTCAAAGTGACTTAAAAAGTAATGCATCCTTTAATAGCTGCTTATTTGACTTTATTGAATATTAACTAGTAGTTTGTGAGGGGGAAAAAACATACAGCTATTGTTTTTAACCTCTCAATTTAAGGAACATTTTAAAACAGTATATAATACAACAAACTCTCTACTTCACGTGCAGATCTATGATAACGGAAAGCAGTAATCATTATTAGCCTTTACCTCAATTAAATGACACTAAAAATGAGGGGAGGTTAGTGTCCATAGTTAAAAAGAGACTTTATTAAATTACTAAAAAATATTCTTTGTACATTCAAGAGTTTGTGTATGTGAAAGTTTTTCATCTCGCTAACCTTTTTTGCCATAACATGCTGAAAATATTTCAGTAGCGTAAGAGCAGCTTGGCAGTTTCTTGAAAATTTTTCTTTAAAAGCTTTGTTAAATTATTTTATACACAGGAGCAGTTGTTCGGGTGATGATCTGGGAGACGATGATCCCATCGGCTGGTTTGAGGTGGAAGAAGAATGGGATGAGATTGATGTCAAAATGCAGCAATGCCGAGTTTCCCAAGTAAGAAACCGTGCAAATTCATTAGCCTCATCACAACGAGCAAAGGGGCATTTCTGTACTTTGTTGTAATGCCAAACAAAATAAGCATAATTTCTATTCCTGTACATATAATTAGTGTGGACAGAGGTAAAAGTCAAAAGGTTGTTAAAAAAGGTTAAAAGGAGACTTTTAACCTTGACTTTGTCCTCTGAGTTTAATTTTTTAAGTGTGCATGCACTTTTTAAGTGGTACTTCAGGATCAAAATTAATGCAAAGATATGTGCTAATGTGTGCATTAGTGGTTTTATGATGGAGAAATATTTCTAAAAAGGATGACATGATTATTACTGCATTTTAATTTTCAAAACAATTAACAGCTGCATTGTTACAACATTCAGTCTTTTAGGGCCAAATTCTGCAACCCTCATTTTAAGTACAAAGCAGTTACTCAGTAGTTCACTGAGCTAGACTGAATTCCCCAAGGACTTCTCCATTTTAAGAGTAAGAGAACATGGATTTTGTTTTGTAGGGAGTTTTGGTTTTCATACCCTGCACTTTGTTTCTGACATCAGCTGTAGTTTAGTTCCCTAAATCTTTATTTGTACTGTGGAAATCAATATCACACTTACAAGTCAACTAACATTTTTTCCAAACTTTCCCCACTTGATGAGATATTCTTCTGTTGACCATGTAACACTTATTTTGTACACTCAGAAGTGTTAGGAACTTATTAAGTACACTTAGAATTTGCTGTTCCCATCAGCTACAAATTTTTATCTTACTGTGGACAGATTGCATAGAAATATGCTGTTTATATTTCTTGTTTATCTTCTGCTTTTTTTAAATGCAGCTGGTATTTTTTCACCTGCAGAAAATCCTGTAGCTATAGAGACAAGAAATAGAGCATAGAGAATGAAGGGAACTGATAATGAATTAACTAACATGGCAGATGTGTGTAGAGTTCACAGAACCATTAGTATGACATTTGGGAGGTGGAGATATGGAAGTGAGGACACCAAACTTAGTCTGAATCTCAAACTTAGTCTCTTAAAAGCCTGTGGATAAATGACAGGCAATAAGCCCTGCTCAGCCCCACTTACTCCGCTCATCTGTGCACACACATCTCATGAAAGCTTAGTTTATACTGACTTTTAAAACAAATCTTGTCCTGTGTTTTTTTTTCATCCTTCCAGTACTTAATGATAAAGTTCTTGTGCACGAGGCAAGAGACTGCAGAGCGATTGGGTGTTCAAGGCCTGAATGTTCTTGGGTATCTTCGGCCTACGCGAGAGGAGCCCAGTAGGAGCATGAACTGCCTGCAGTGCAAGAAGATGGATGATGATACAGTTTGTGGCACAACTCTTCTCCTGAAAACACTTCACTTCATCCAGCAGCTTGCACAGGACCTGGTATTTTTACTTTTTAGCTTTTTTTAAGTATGTATTTGCTGTCCTGAAGAGAGTTAAGGACCATCTGTCAGCATTAGATTCCCATGTTGGGTGAACTCGGTACAACAGAATGATGCTCCATTAGGTAGTGTAGCTATTTCTGCAGCAAACATGGAAAAGATGCATAGAAAGGAATCTAGGAAAGCTGCATAGATTAAAACATGATCTCTATTCTTTGAAATATATTGTTTGTTTTGAACCTATTTACTCCAGTCACGTTATGCAAAGAGGCATAGGTTGCAAAGTCTCTTTTTGAGGACAGAAGTACAGAACAAGGGATCAACTCTTTGTAAACAAGTTATATTTGAAGTTAATCTTTTCAATCTTGTATTTTCTTTGTCTCTTTAAGGTTCAACAGAAAGACAATGGATTCAAATACAAGTCGTTTTTAGATTTCACAGGCCTTGACTTGCAGCTTTTTTGGAATTTTTACAATAAACTTCACCAAAAGTAAGTCACGTCTTTGCTATGTGGTAAAGCACAAATCTGTGTGTATGTATAATTAAAGTGTGCTTGGTTTCATTGCAGCAGTTTCTTCCTAAACTGCATCATTTCCATAAATAGCATTTCTGACATACAAGTTTTGAACTATAATGTTATGCAGAAACTTGAGTTGCAGATTTATTTAGCTGGTAGTTATACATTTTTGGCTGTATATTCTCTACTTTGAATGTCTTTTATTCATTTGAGGTATCAATTCTGTCTTTTCTGGTTTTTACTTCTGTTTTCTGGGTTTTTTTTTTTTTGATAGCCCAAGGGAAGAATGCATCTTAGCTCAAACAGTGCTATTGCAGCTTCTCCAGAGCTGTTTCTCTGTACTTACTGGAGACAATAAAACTGGTAAGCCTCAAGAAACTTCTCAAAGCAAAACACCTGGTCACACAGAAGCTGCAGAAGAGCTTTACAGACACCTGTGTGAAGGTAATTTATATTGAATGTATTGACTGCTCTATCTATTCGGGGTTGGAAGGGTTTTACAATAGCTAGAATTTGGGAAAATATCTTTATTCCTGATGACCAAAACAGCTACTCTTATTTTTGCTATTCAGATCAATGTATATTGAATAAATAGCATAAGTTTTCTTGGCCCTCTGAAATGATTTGGTAGACTTTTCTCATAATACGTGGCCTAGAAGTGGCATCAATAAAACACTTCTTTTGAGGCAGTAGGGAATGTGATTACAGTTGTAACTGTAATTTTACTGAGATTTACTGATGACTTGGTATTTCATTTAAATATAACTGATCTTACAAGGAGCCTGTAAGATTTTACAGAAGTGCTGGGAAAAATATGGAGCCAGTGAAGAGAATAGAAAATAAACATTAGATTTCATTGGAAGGAGGATTTCACCCTCCTCACTTAAGTAGAGATTTTTTGTTATTAGCTGAATCTTCTGAAGAGCAAGCTAGAGATAAGCAGGTTTATGCAGTATCTGTTACATTTTGAAAGCTTTAATGCCTCTGAGAACTTGACAAGTCCTAATGTTCCTAGAATTAATTTACTCATTTGAACAAATACATCCCTAGAAAGATCTTTTCTGCCAAAACTGAAAATAGTTCCCCTCATTTTCTATGCATATAACAAGGTTGCAAAGATGTGTAAAATAACACATTTAATTTAACTGTGCCACTAACTATATTAGTTGGAGCATTAATTTCAACTTGTCATTTGTTTCCTTTTTCTATGAGCAGTAGTGGACATGGGGGACAGTAACTTCATGCCAATGAAAATGCTAAAACAGGAAGTTAAGAACACTTTACTCAGTGGAGCAGCAATCTTTTTCCCAGATAGACAAACCAGGCGTCACCAGCTCTTCACCATGATGGTAAACAATACAATGAGAAAATGATTGTTTGGTACTCACTTTTGTGAGTTCAGTTACATTTCTTCATGCAAAAAAAAAAAAAAATTAAACCATATCTGAGTTTTCATTATCAAATACGTTATATTTCGTCCCATTAAATTAAAAACTGTCGTTCTACTTTTTTCTTTTGCTTCTAATCCTGTAGAAATATTGAAAATTAAGTAGTTCCACATTCCATTCTAACTGCTTTTATGTGTGGATTTCTTTGTGGTCTTACCAAACACTCTTCTTCCATGGATATATTGATTTCAGACTAAAACATCACTACTGAGTTGCTTACTATTGTACCACTACTAAATTGTTTAATGGAAAAATTTCATTCAAATTCCTCTTTTTGGCAAGACATAAAATGATTAACATTTAGTCCTTGCTGCAGGATTGCTCAGTTTTAGTAGAGTCAAACTTTCACATTCATGGAGTTTAAAGAAATTAATGTTTTAATGAAAAAGATAGTTTAAAATCATTTCTTGATTTGTAAAAATGCTAGTCCTCTGTAATCAACAAAACTTTCGTTATTCTTTCTTCTCCAGCTCTCAGTAGTGTTCTTATACAGAATTTGATTCTGTCTCAAAGATGAAAGATATAGAACATATCATAAAAATAAATCTTCTTTATTTTATAGAAAAACATCACAGAGCAAGAACATAAACAATCTGTACATCTTGCCTTCAGATCATTATGCACCCACTTCAGGTAAGGGGTCTTGATGCTGAAAATAATTGTATCTAGTACCCCACATTTGTTAATAATAAGTTCATATTTAGTCCTTTTTATAAAATTTTTTTTTTTGGAAAATGATTCTACAAAAGTCATCTGACTTTACTTTGGGTAGGACAATATTACTACTGAAGTTATTTATGAACTGAAAGTCTATGTAAATAAAGTACTGCCAAGGGCAACAGTTGTTCTGAAAACGACAGCATACTGCTTATGGACTTTTGCTAGTCTCTCTTTTAATTTTCTTTAAAAATTGTCCATACAAGTGGTTGGTATTGATTTTAGCCGTTTGGATTCATTGGAACCTCAACACCTTTGACTAAGGATAATGATAGAATAGGACCTCTACAGGTTTAGTCATTAGGATAACTAACCTTGCATTTTGCAGCTTGTTGGTTACTAAGGTCTTTGTGTTGTAGTGATCAAGACCCAGGTGGGCTTTTACTATTGCCAGAGAAAGGAGTTTCTGCAGATTTTGACATAAGTGAAGTTCTGTCAGTCATGGACACCCTTCTGCTAGTGGCAGCAAGAGAGGTAGGTGTCTGTGTGCTATTTCTCTTCCCACTACTTTGCTCTCATTTTTTGTGTGTATTTGAGCACAAGCTGCCTCAGGTATATACTGAAGAAACCAGTGTTCCTGTCCTGGGCAAAGTTATTCATGTCTGTGGCATAAGGTTTTCCTAGCAGTATAAATGTTTTTCTTTAAGAATTCCTATTTCCTAATGGTAGGGTAAGTAATATATGAGATGGGAAGGGTTTTTCTTTTCATAGCATTAAAGAGAATCCATAGAAACCTATCAACTCCAGGAAAATAGAAGCATTCATCCCATATTGGGAGGTTAGAATTGGTCACACTGCTGAGGGAAGTGTAAATGGTGGAGGAGAGTCATTTATCATAAAGAGAAAAAATTGTACTGAGAACACCAGTGACTCAAATGCAGCATAGCTATTTAAAATCAGGATTTATTGAAGCACATTATTTCATGCTATTGGATTTTCTGAAGCACATTCCTTCATGATACAATATGTTATAGTTGAGGTTAATTTTGGAGGAGGGTGTTAATGACTGTCCTACTTTACTTATGTGTAAAATATGTCAAGCTGCATCGGAAAAGATTATCCTTTTGCTCTATTTTTTTCAGTGTGAAATGATGATGCTGGATGTTGCACAGCAAGAGAGTGGCACAGTCTTGTCTTCCTTATTCTGGTCTGTTCAGGGTAGCCTCCTTTCATGGTGCTACCTGCAACTTAAGGGTAGTGATAATTCAGCCAAGGATCTTGCTGTAGAAATACTTCAAAACTGTAAGTGTGGAGACTGAATGCAAAATTAAATGTATTATAAATGGGCTTTAAAATATGATTTTACATGTAGCAATATAATGAAGGTTTCCAAGCAGATGTGGGAGGCACACTTAAAACTATCATATTTATCTCCCAGAAGGAATTTTATAGACATAACAAATAACTTTAAAATATTGGTATGACTGAGATTCTGTGTTGGGGCAATCTTTGAAAAACATTTCAGTAAGTTGTGGTGCACCAATCCTGGATAAAATACTGCTACAGACTTTTGTAACTCATCTGAGCAACTTGGGTTTTCCTAAACACCCATTATTTTGATTCGCTTCTGTGCGGATGGCATTTGTTTTTCCTCAGTTTCTGTAACAGCAAGAGGAAGGAAATATACTTAAGCCAAACACTTCTAAGATGTGATTCACTAAAGCAACATTTTTCTGAAAGGTTTAAATGCTGTTTTGGGCCAAATATTAATGGAGATGTGATCTCAGGAAATTTATGCAAAATTACTTAAATTATTTCATATTTGTTTTGTGATACGGTACTGCATTTAAAAGTAGTCTAAGCCTATAGCTAAAAACTGCTAGATTTCCTTGTTATGTAAGCTGCATTTCCTACTTATGGAGGGAGGCAGCTGGTTATATGGCACTGAGATTGTTGAAATGATCCTTAGTGCTTGGTTAAGTATTGGATTCATTTGTTTGAATGTTTTGTTTTTTTAAAGATTTTGTTAATGCGAGTGTCATCTTTCTGACAATAGAAGTATCACAGAAAACTTTGCTGAACTGAATATTACTTCCTTGGGGAAGCAGACGTCTTTCTTGTTGTGCACCTCAACATGCACTTAATAGTTTTAATAAAACAGATTGTGGTAGTAAATTCATAAGGTGGCTACTAAGGTTTTTTTTTTTTCTTTAGATGTGGGGCAGTTCCTGTCAAATGTCAGAATGATTTTGCAGTCACTTTTATCTCAATATAATGGCAAAACAATAGTAGAAAAAATAAGTAACTCTGTCTTTGCCATGGCAACTCGTCAGCTGGTAAGTGAACATTGGGATTTTGTACTATTCCATGGAAGCATCATTACATTTAAATGTGTTATGATGAAAACTCTGTGTGTTTTCTCTTAGGTGATCTTCTTGTTGGATTTTTGCACTTTAGACATTCCATACTGTACCTTGTTGCAGGGATTTAGCACTTTGATAGAACCACTGAAAAAACTTTGTAGTGAACCTCATAAGGTAACTAAAGATACGCTCAGACAGTTCCAATGTGAGATATCTATGAACTTATGAATTGTCTTTCACTCTGATAATTCTCCTGTGAACATTTTATCTGTTTAGAATTTTAATCCTTTTGAGAATTTTGCTTGATTGGAAGTCTTTCCAGTTCTTTCAGGCAGTCTAAAAATCAATTTTATATGCATATGAAAAAGTATGTGTGCATTAATGCCACTAACTGCACTGAAAAATTATGCAATGCTTTATAAAACATAATAAAGCAATGTTAAATACAATGAAGAAAAAGGGAAATTGCAACAGAGACATTGGACACTCAGGTGATTGTTGAGCATCTGAAAGGAGTTGGAAAACTGAGTATGGGATGTGTAATGAAAAACTGAGTGAAGAACTGGAAATATTTTCTCATACTGAAAGAGATGAGTGAGGTGACTAAAAAGTACAGCCATAATGAGATGTCTAGAAGACATTTAGAAGGTGGAAGAATTCAGAGAATGATGGAGGAAAATAATTTAATTTTAAAATAGCTTCAATTTAAAATAGCTTGTGCCTTTATTTCTTGCAATGATGTAAATAGAGGGACAGTGTTTGCCATTTCTCATTTCAGATGTCTGCAATGTAGTTCACATCTGCACTAGCCATTCAGATTCCTTTTTGTAGTGTCAGAGAGTTGTAGCCACCTATAGGGGTGACACTGTCTCCTCCCCAGTAGACTTGGCAAATTGTGCTTTACAAATACTTCTTTCTTGCCTATTTGGAAAGAGTCCTTATTTCTAGCTTAGATGCACATCAAAGCTGTAACCTCTTAAATGCCGCCCTGTGCATGTAAGTGGCCGCTTAGATAGTTTGTTCACTTAGAGACACAAAATTCTGGTATGAGTGTCTTCTCTAAATGCTTTAGATTTGTATCTGAGTGCATCTTCATTATACAGATGGAAATGGAAAGCTGGCAGCAAGAGCAACCTGTAGTGCTGCGAACGTGGACAATGGAATCTCCTCACAACTATGAAAACAATTGCCATGAGGTCTCAGTCTTCCTCTGTCATGGGGCAACTTACTTTGAGGTGGAATTTGATGAGAAATGTGAAACTGAACGGAGGTAACTTGACCTTTTGCCATGCAAGATTTTACTATCTATTTGCAGAGTAGCAAGTTATGTTTCATGGTGTGAGGAATACCTCCTCCTCTTCATTTTCCTGCTAACCATAAATGTGTTATTTTGAGTAGTTTTCTTCAGTGTTACATGCTGAAGGCCCCCTCTCTTGACAAATGAACAAACATACTCTTTGTATGAGTTTTGCTCACTTTGCTCTTGATTGTTTTGTAATGTTGTGACAGTCACAGTCTCTTTAGGCAAAGTTACTGGTTTGGTCTCTCCTGGTAACAAATCAGGTTGCTGTTTCCTTAAGTTGTGTACTGGATGTTAAATTTAACACCCATGACCAATTCTAAAGGCTTGGAGAAATTCCCCAGGAAAATACTTGCTGGGACTACTGCATTGAAGTATGAAATAAATTTCTTAGAATAATGTATCTGTGGTTCTGATGTGATGGGGTGCTAGGAGTCTAAAATGCAGCACCTGTGGAAATCAGGCGTTTTCCCCCAGCATTTAAAAAATAAATTTGCAAGTAACGAATTGCATTTTCACAGGTATGATTACTTGGAGTTTACTGATGCCAGAGGTGCAAAAACTCGTTATGATACAAAGGTTGGCACTGAGAAGTGGCCTAAGGTGAGCACCTTTAAAATTCTGAACCAAGTGATGCTATATCTAATATTAGGAAAAGCTTATGGTACTTGCAGAAGACGTATTGTCTGAAAAGGTTTATTTCCTTGTGTTTTCAAACCCCTCTAAAGTTGGGAGCGGGGAGGAGTGAAGGGCAGTGTCCAGTTCTGCAGTGGTGTAAATAAGAGGAGTGGATAACAACAAAAAAGATCCCTTTCTGTTCCTGGTTTCAAAGGAACAGTTTTCACAGGAAAAACAATAATCATGTTTTAAGTAGCAGCAGTTACAGAGGTGAAATGCCTCTGCCCCTTTAGTTTCATACATCTTGAGGCAACAGATTTAGTGCTTCCCGTGACCACTCCAACTTTTCCATGGCACTTGCCCATATGGGGGATTTACCAGCTGTTTTATGGCTCCATCTTCAAAGGCACAAATGCCTATAAAATTCTTCATTAAGCCTTTGAATTAAAATCTGAGCTGCTTATAACAGCTTCTCATTCACCCGGTGGGGAAGTTAGGCCCCTTGTGGAGAAAACATAGTATTGAGAAACCACAGTTGCTGAAGGAAATTCGTGACCCTGAAACGTTTTCTTGTGGTGTACATTTGGCAAAATGACTGTTTTGTTGCTCTGTAGAAAGTGACCTTTAAGGCTGGCCCACGGCTGCAGTTTCTCTTTCACTCTGACAGCAGTAATAATGAGTGGGGCTACAAGTTTTCCGTCACTGCTTATGGCCTGCCAGATGTTGCCGTGTCTTGGGGCCTGGATTTACAGCTTCTCGTATCGCGGCTGATGGGGCGCTTGGCTTCCCGGAGCATGGCACTCAAATCGCTCCGAGGTGAGTGCACTGAACTGCCCCACCAGCCGCGGGGCACAAAAGCCATAAGGCTTTTCGGATCCGCCGTGGGAATAACGCTCCATTTGTAGGCCTTGCGTGTCTGAAGATGGAAGACTTGCTAGGTGGCGAGTTAAGGAATAGATGGTGGTCTTTGGGCTGTGCTCATTGCTTGTGGCCTGTGTGCCTCAAGCCACCTGTTCTGTTAGATATGGGCTTGTCACAGGGATCACAGTCACTTTTCTAATAATGAGAGGCCAATATTAGAGAAAAACAGACATTTGGAAACAATCATATTAAGCTGAATTATTTTTTTTAAGTAATATATGAATCTGCACAAACTGCTGCCCCTTCTTCTTTTGAACTTGTTCACTAATGCTCTAATCTGCCACATACTGGTAGTGTGAACCTGTAGCCAATGAATTGGGAAAAAATATACCAAACTTAGAACACAAATTGTGGCAATTTAAAACATTTTGTGTGGGCATTTCTTGCTGATTTGTATTTGTCCAGTTTTGCTGAACTGGCCGTTCTGTTATATTCTTGTACTCTAGTGCCTTCTGCAATACAGTAAGTATGTTTGCTGTGTGTGGGTTGCATCCTCTCCTGACATAAAACTCATCATTCAAAACCCTTAGGCACATCATTGACCTTAGACCTGTCTAGCAAATTCACAGGTTTAGTTTGACTGATTCCAGAAGTTAAGCACACAGAGGATTTGGGCCCCAAGACAGGAAAAATATAAATGTTAGTTGACATGGGTGCCATAAAAATACAGAGATAGAATTTTATACCAGAACAGTTTTCAGTAGCTTCTTCAATCTACATTTTTTCAGTATTTAGAAATTAAAAGTTCTTAAAGACTTCTTGGTAGTATGAGATAGTCATTACTCATCATGGAAAACCTTGCAGCTGCTTATATATGAATTTAGGATACTAGTTAAAGAGTTCCTATCGTAGCTCACTTCTTTGTTAAAACTTACATGCTTACATGTGACAAATTATTAGGTGCTTGGTTGGAGAAGAGAAGCTTTTAAACTGTTTTGTAAATTGTTTTGGAAGCTTCTATCATTATGAGCACAGCCCTTCCATAATGTACTCTTGTCATTATTGTGTAAGATATTGATGCTGTCATTAAAGGAAGGATACATCTATTGTGTCTATTGAAATGGAGGAGGGCTTTGAAATATTTTTGCTCTACTTGCTTTAATTTTTTTTTGCTCCTGCATTTTTAATATGCTCTTTTCTTTACTCTTAAAAGCGAACAAAGGCATTTTGTAATTGAAGTATCTGTTCTCAATTTCTTGCAGAAATAGGTAGCGAAACAGATTTGCCTCCTTTGAAAGTAACATCAGTTCTTAATTCTCCTTTGTGGAAACCTGTCTTCAGGCATCAGATGTGTCCTGAGGCAATTGTGGGAGGAAGTCGAATCAGTCAAGATAAAAAAGAGGTATTTAGGCCACTGTTTCCTCCCCCTCCTCCCCATAGAAATCACTATGTGTAACACAGTTTGATTCCAGACTTAATTAGTTGGTAAACTAATTAAAGGTATGCTATTGAACTGCAGTTGCTGTCTTTTTGCACTGATTAATTCAAGCATCAAGGAAGTTTAATATTATTATTAGTTTTCATTTTAACTGCAGAAGTTGTACTGAAAGTTAACTTAATTGTAGAAGCAAGTTTTTCAATTAATATTAACATAAACGTGTTCTAATGTTCTTTCCAGACTAGGAAGTCACACCCAGATGACTGCCGTAACTTTCTCATTGACTTCGCAAAATCAGATCCTGCCCAGGATTTCTGTGGGCAAAAATCTGAACTTTTCAAAGGACTTATACAGGCATGTAAAAAACAGACCCCAAAGACTGATATAGTTGCTGGTTCTACTGTTGATCAAGCTGTGAACTCAACGTTTGCTGCTTTGGTGTATCTCACTCCAGATTTATATGAGAAGCTTCAAAAATATGGTAACTCTAATATTAGTGACTATCTTAATAATGAAGGCTTAAAGATTTTAAGAGACTTAATCATAGTTTGGTTGCAAATGCTGAAAAAGAAATTTAGTGTGAAAATGTTTTTAATAAGATATTTCAATTTATATATATAGAACATATCGGTAAACTGCAGTCGTAGTTTAGGAAGACTCAGTAGGCCTTATTACTGGAGTGTGATGGAAGTATTTTATGTTTATTATTATGTGCATTTTTCTTCAGAAATCTTTGCAAGCCTTAATAGTCAACACAATCTTAAAGCTTTATTCTAAAGATGAACCAAAGAATTATGATTTTTCTTTTCTTCTGCAATTTTAATTCAGAAGAATGTGACTCTCTTGAGGTGTTTTCTAAAGAATCAAAGAATCATGATCAGCCTGTGCAGATTTCTAAATTTTCTTGGGGAGGAGGTCTGAATTACCTCCAAAAGTGTTTTTCTAAGATCAGTTTTCACAGAATAACATTATACAGACACATAGATGTGCACACACGTCTATATATCTGTGTGTGTATGTATAATATATTTATTTTAATAAAAGGTAATATTCAGCTTTTAACTTATATAGTGTTCTTTGCATTGCAATTTATATCTTTTCAGTAAGTAAAAAACTTTTTAAATTTGCACAAACCTTCCATTAAGGTTATTGACATGTTCTGAGTGTTGAACAATGAAATGCATGTACTTTTAAGTAGTTTCACTGAAGGAAAGGTTAAGAGCCTTCATTTTATGGCACGATTTCGAAGCTAAGGATCTTACATGTTGAGCTACAAAGCTTTAAGTAAAAATGACTGACAGAGAGACTGACTCAATGACTAAAGTGGTTATTGCTTAATGCCTTTAGTTATTTTTCACTGTCTGACAGTTGATATAATTTGCTTAGTATCATTACAAATTGTTGTAGCTCAGGAATATATTAATGACTGGGTAAGATATCCATCCTACTATTATGTTAATAGCTTCATCTGTTTTAGCCTTCCTCAGGCAGATTATAATTTCAGGATACTTACTGACCTATGCCATCTTAAGTTTTTATTTCCTATTTTTCTAGCAAACATAATTCCGAGTATTGAATAAGAGTTGAAAGAAAGCTCTAACATAATTTTAGTTAAGTAGTCAAGTTGTGTTAAAATGGAGCACTAAATAAACACATCTCTTTTCTTTTGTTTTCAGTCAACAGTGGAGGCAAGGTGCCTTTGAATGATGAGTTTGCACAAGTGTATTCCCTGGCTGATTCAATTAGAATATGGATGGTAAGATCATTCAGGAGGATATCTCTTTGTCATCTATCTAAATATTTTAAATGTGTTATTAAGGAGCAGTGGGAAAACATGTTTTCCTTCAGTGATTCGAGGTTAAATAATTTCATTTAAGAAAAAGGTGTGTTCAATTCTAAACTTTGAACTTAAAAATTAAGCATATTCTTACAATATTCTTACACTGTTCCACCACCTCCAATATGTGATTATGAGCATTAGGACAGAATTTGACCATAAATCAAAATAGTGCTATTTTTCATCAGGAGTGTGTATTGTAAATTGGAGAGATGGAGTCCAGGAGTTCTTTTAAGGCATCACATAGGAAGGAACATGTGTAGAGGGGCAGCTACCCCTCTACCTCTCTACCAAAGAGGAAAGACACGCAACTAGTCATGGGATAAGATTCTCCAAAAGCATCACATTATCTAACTGGAAATTATGGCCAGAGACTGCCCCAGATAGGGATTTTTTATAGGCTGATTTTTTTATATGGCTGATGCATGTTCCTTTGCATGACAGGGATGGGGCTCAGCCCTTGAGCATTTCAGTACAAGACTCTGTGATCTGTTCTGACAATGCTTAAGTGCTCTTCAATACTACTAGGTGTTTTACTCTGTACTAGGAAATAGTAAACACAGTCATTTGTTCCTGAGACTCCTTGACTGTCATGTTGTCTTCATATTGCCTTGCTGTGTGGATGTACAACAAAAATCATATTTTAACTATTTTAACATCCCATCTACAGTTAGAAATGAAGCAGAAATCCCTGATGGGTAGGGGAAATGATACTGAGGAGAAGCAGAACATAGAAGCAAGTGAGGTGAACCCAGAAACTCTTGGTAAGTGTTTTCTTTTCAAAAACACAAGTATTTCAAGTGAGTGAAATACCACCTTGTACATTTTGGCGTTATTTTAACTTTGAATTTTAAAATGAAATAGGTTTTTTTTTCTTTTTTTTACTTTCAAAATATGAATTCTGGGACTATTTCTTGCTATTCTTTGCAGAAAACAGTATGTGAGAAAGATCCCACTGCAGGAGTGACCTATCACTTGAGTCACATGGTTCTTAACTTATGTTTATCTGTACTTGTAGGTGCTACGATTAACTGGTAGAATAGTGAACTGTTACTGAAACAAAATGCTTTCTCATTAACATGTGTCCTTTATATGGTTCAGAGTGTTTATTCAGATTTAGTGTTTGAAGATTAAGAATTAAATAATTGGAAGCATTATGCTCGTTATACTAAAAAAATGTAATAATAGAAACCCCAGTGTTTTCTAGCTCTCTTTGCACAGAAGAAATAAGATACAAACTAATTTATTCTGAAGGAGTCCTCATTCCAATTCTTTTACTTTTTATGCTACAGCCAAACTCTGTATGCAGAAGAGCCTTTTGCTGCTGGATTTCTTGCCCGTAAGAGCAAAGACGAAAAGTTTTGCTTCAGACAACTCGGAAGCCCGGGATCCTGATGATGCCCAGCAGTATGGCAGCAGTAAATACCAAAGGACAAGTTCCATTGTGGAAACAGACTTCCAGGCAGCAGGCTCTCAGTCTTCCAATGGAGTAGCTCATCCTGTTCCAAAGGATGGGCACCAAATGACAGAATCGGATAAAAAGACTAAACCAGTTCCAGACCCGCTCCAAACAGAAGAAGCATCTGCATTTCACTGTAAGCCTGCTGAAAATGCAGTGTCCCAGCAAGAAGATGTATCGTCACCTCCTTCCACTCCTACGCGTAAATCTCAGTTCAGCCGTGGAAGACTAAGGCTGCTGTCTTTTAGATCAATGGAAGAGCCAAAAGCTGTGCCTACTGTGAAAGAGAAATATCCTATATTGAAGAGCATCTTAGACTTCATTAAGGATCAATCACTTACATATGATAGGTAAGCAAATTGAAAATGTCATTATAAAATTGTGTTCAGAACTCTTCAGTTGGAAGAAAACATATTGTAACTGCAAGACAGCGTTGAACAGAAAAAAACAGTTTGTACCTAAGTAGGTGTCAGATTTGAGTATCAAACTTGAATATTTCGCCACCATGCTCAGGCTTGTGGAGAGTATTATTTCATTGGAATTATTTAAATCAGATGGAACTTCAGCATATCTCTTGTCTTGCTTCCTGAAACCTGTTACAGTACTGTTTGCTTCCTGTCTGCAAACAGGTAAGACACGGGATCTTGCTATTAGAAATCCTTAATAACAAAGTAAGAACAGTTGCATCTCTATCGTTAAATTACATGATATTCTGAGAATGTAAACTGAAAGAGATACTTCCAGTTCTCAGGTGTCTTTCTAATCTCTATAATTTGTACTGGTGCAGGAAGGCCTGGAATCCAGTGTGGGCTTTATCAGCCTCTATAGCTGTTTTTAAAAAGAATATTTTTAGAATAAATCACTACAGTAGCATAAGACTGTTGAAAATACATTTCAAATGTAGATATCTGTTGTTTAACTAGTCAAGGACTTCTTGTAGTTTGCCTGAGATATTTTAAGCCAATGTTTTGAAGTCCTCAGAGATGTTTTTTGCTTTTCTCAGTGTTTTAAAGGTCCTTGCTTTGAGAAAGTCCCAAGGACAGAGTATCATGGAAGTGCTCAAGACAATCCGTCAGTGCCTAGACTCCCTTGGACAACCCCACTGTTTCAATCCCCCCTGTGTACTTTTTCTCTTGGAACTTCTGGCCTGCCAAAAAGATTTTACAAAGTAAGTAACAACCAAGACAAGTCTCAGAAACTTGATGTTGTATGTCTGGGCCCTTGCATTGTTCCAATCACGTAAGCTAAAATAGTAAAAAGTAATTGTTTTTTGTCCATATGCAGAATAAAAAATTGTGTGAAGATTAATATTTAAGCTACTATGCATGTCTTGCTTGTAACATTTTAAATATATATCCTTTCAAGTGGGATTTGATTGTGCAGCTGTTTATGGCAATAGGTGTCACACTTGAATAACAGTGTAGGTGCAAAGAAAAGCCTTTGCAGTTCTGCCTGGATCACAGCAAGCTCAGAAAGATTGGAGAGTCTTCAGTTATTGTTTTACTTTGAGCTCTTGTGTTTCTCACTGATTAAAACTACAGTAATATATAGTAGTAATTAAAACTACTGTATAACATGCATTTACTTCTTTATCTGTAGCATTGCATCTTTATTGCTGCTATGAACTGTTAACTATTAAGATATTTGCCTATATGTCAATAGAATTAGATTCCAGGAATGGTGTGTGACATATTTAGCCAGCTGCTTGCTTGTTCACAAATGTTGATAATTTTCGATGTGATACCTGTACAAGATGGCTTTTATTTAGTGTGGTCATACATTTCATTAGTTAATGTGTCCAGTGGCTAAAGAGATGGGCATGCAGGCCAGTCAGTCTGTACTCCTGTTAGCTACGTACCACTGGCAGGGCACTAATACAAAAGCATGGGGTAGGAAATCATGAGTTACAAGCATATGCAATTGTTACTCTGAGTGAGGAAAAATAACTTGGAAACTATGTCAGATTTGCTGTCATAAAGTATTTAAAATGTTGTCCATTCATAATTCTTGAACAAAACATGCCACCTAAAATGAAGCAGCGAGTTGCAGACTGTTAAACTGACTCTTTACTTTCTAGCTACTTTGGAAACTTGGAAGGCTGCGGTGCTGAGCTGCACAAAGAGATTCGAGAGTCCTACTATCAGCTAGTTTTGTTCCTGGTAAATTCTGTGAAGGGATTTAGTGCCATTAATGACAGGTACAGTACCCTGCTTACCTAACTACTATGGTATTTTTATCTCTGCTCTTCGTCACCTCTTTCCTTTCCATTTGTTATTTATTGTTTGATGTCTCAATTAAGAGCAAGAAGTATACTCAGGATTGTTACAGAGCTAAGTAAGGTATTTGTGATCTAAAAAAGCTGGTTGCATTTTATGGTTGCTATGCAGGAAAGCTCAATAAATTCACTGATGTTAAAGCTTTGACTAAATGTCCTGTGCTAGTTATGGCTCTACATTATGTTTCCCAAGCTTAACACAGAGAGACTATGAATAGCAAATTTGTTGTAAAATGTTTGGATAAACGTGATAAAACTATAATGTCACAGCTCTGCCATCATGCTGATGATTTGGTTGTTAAAGATTTCTAGCTAAGTGGCTTAGAAAATTGAGACTTTTTTTGAGTATTATGTGTGGCTACCTGCAAATAATGAGTTTTTGGCCGGTTTTAATTGAGGATGGCAAATTTTCAAAGCAAGTTCCTGTGAATATCAAGAAGCAGCAGTTTATTGTGGAGAAGAGGCAATTCCCCTTGCTGTATTCAGACTATTGCACAAGCTTTTCTCTCTGCAGATCCTTTGAAAAATGCCATCTTTGGTTCAGACTGTGCTTGGCTATGCTTTCTGCTAACTACTTAATTCCAGCTTTAGGTTAGAGCTATCATATTTTGTTGTCTTGACTTTTTTTTTTAATTATTATTATTTAGATCATTGCTTCCTGCCTTATCTTGCGTACAAACCACTCTCCTTCATCTTTTGGATATGAGTTGGGAACCAAGTGATCTTTCCTTCTTTGTTGAGATTCAATTGCCGTATCTTCTTATGAGCACATCGCAAGAAAACATAAGTATTCATGACAGTGTGATCTGGTGAGTGCAACTTTCACATGGGAATAATGTGTGTCTGTGTGTGTGTCTGTGTATATACATACATTGCATTATGCTCCTCATATTCTTGTCATACAAATTGTCATACAGGCAACAAGTAGGTTTCTCTATAGTCATTTATTAATCAAATGACTAGAAATCTTGCAGTCTGTTTTTGCGTTATAGCACTTTGTTCAAATAATAATAGTTTTTAAAAGAATATTCCAGGTTATTTTAGTAGGAAGACTTACTGCATTCAGACTTCATTGTGACTTTGATTTTTTTTTTTTTTTTAAGTCAATGGAGTGAAGAAGATGAGATCGCAGACTACAAGCAAAACTGTGAGTGGATGGATGAATGTCAGGATGTGATGTTTGAAACCTGGTATGAAAAGATAGCTCAAGCTGACCCAGAGAAACAGAGAAAGGTGAATTGCTTATTTATCTGCAGAAGGGCTAAATAGGAATTTTTTAAATCAGAAAGGAGATAAAGGCATTTGGCTTCATGAGTTTTTTCGTGAGTTGGATCCCTAGCTTCATGTATGTCTTCAAAAGCATAAAATGATTAAAAATGATTTTTTTTAAAGGAGGATGTTCTGTTTTCTGTCTAGAAAGCGCATTCTTAAAATCAGAAATAAGTGTCTCCACTTATTGTTCCAGATGCACATGTTTGTTGCTCGTTACTGTGACCTGTTAAATGTGGACATATCCTGCGATGGCTGTGATGAAATTGCACCATGGCACCGCTACCGCTGCCTACAGTGTAATGACATGGATCTGTGTAAAACGTGTTTCCTTGGTAAGATTTAAGGAAAAAGCACCTCGAAGCTCTACATATAAAAGCAAAATAGTCTCTCCTAAATTGTACATAAAGCAAAAGGAAATACTTTTGCACGTTTTGGAATTCTTCAACTTTTTGTCTTTTTCTAATTTGACTGTGAAATGAAGAAAGATCCTTTACCAAAAAGGATTAGAGGTACAATTTAATAAGTCATTTCTTTGCAGGTGGAGTTAAACCTGAAGGTCACGAGGATGACCATGAGATGGTTAACATGGAGTATGCCTGTGATCACTGTCAAGGAGTTATCATAGGTCGACGAATGAACTGCAATGTGTGTGATGACTTTGACCTTTGCTATGGATGCTATTCTGCAAAGAAGTACTCTGACAGGTACTAAATAGGGCATTTTGTGCCTGCACTTGCTATAAAAGTGTTAATTAGCAACTAAGGACAGTCATTCTCATGTCAGTTGTTCCAGGGTCATGCTTGACATCAAAACATATAATTGGCATCCTTAGAGGAAACAGCAAATAAGAGACTGGTTCAGCAAATATTTCTGTAGCCTAGAAACCTGCCCCAAGTTCTGAAGTTACTTGATTCTAAGTTTTTTCCTAGCTATGGCTGTAAAAGCTGCAGCAGGAGATTTTCCTACCTTGAAAGATAGGAGAGAATAAGGAAACGCAAGGCTATGGTTCCACATCAGGAATATGGGAGCTGTATTCCTTGGGCAGGTATCCTCTTGGTAGTTCAGAATCTTTTGAGTACCACGGATGTCAGTGAAGCTCTGAGAGTTCACACTATTTGAAAGGCCAAAGCTTGACATTTTGGAATTATATGTTCTATTTTACATACTTTCCTAAAA
>JAUBOD010000479.1:3340761-3364068 GCA_032353885.1 Nothura maculosa | reverse complement strand
AAATTGCCAATACCTTCTTTTTTCAGTCACTTGCCCACTCACAGCATCACAGTGTACCCCATGGTGACCATTCGAATCAGTGATCGACAGAGGCTCATCCAGCCCTACGTCCACAACTATTCCTGGCTGTTGTTTGCAGCCTTGACTCTCTACAGTGCAGATCTGGCAAACGGGGAGGAAGTAGAGGGAGAACAACTAGATTCACAGGTCCTCAGTCATGCCAGAGTTCTGCAGCGCCAGTGCATCCAGCTCATTGGAGACTGCCTGATGAAAGCCCAGCATGGAAAAGGTGATTCAGCTCCTCCTCCTCTGAAATAATAGTTTCCAGGAGACTTTCTGCAAAGTTCGTGGCTATTCACTTTGAAGTTTCCAAAGGAAAGGGGAAATTACTGTGTACTTCACTGAGTATAATTGTTTATATAGCAAGCAAATATATAGCAAGGGTCATTCAGGATCATTAGAGTATGTATTGGGAGAATGGGGTGCTTGAGAAAATTAACTTATTGCCTGAAAAACGTTGAAGACAACCCAGCAACTCTTTGGTAGTGTTTTTTCTTTCCTTTTTTTTCCTTTCTTCCTGGATGTTGTAAAGCAATCCGTGTGATTTCACATCCTGTTACTGCCCTGTTGTTATGAATTGAAGGACTTGAAGAACAGCAAATAACTTGATGAAAAATATATCTTGTGCTGCTTCAAATGACTATATTTTTTAAAACTTTCTTTGTGAGATGAAAGGACTGGCTGAGGAAAATGTCCTTTTGCCTGGAAATGAGGATTTCTGTGAATGAAGATCTATTTATACAAAATAGGGTGATATAACAGAGTCCTACTGTGAGTGTATTAAAACTTAAATTAAAAGTTAAGTTTTGGACTTAATTTCATGTGAGTTTACTTAGTTTTTTTGAGCAGCCTTAATACAGCTGAAATAAGACTGCTGCTACCACCAGAAATCGCTTATTTGTGCTCCATTGGTTCCCCTATTTGTTTTTAACCTACAATTTTATTGTATAAATATGTAAGTGATCAGCAGACTAAAAATTATGACAAATATTTAAATTTCAAACTCAGAGTTCTTGGAGGTAACCTTGATGACTTTAAGTTATTTATTATTATTAAGTATGATTTCTACCCTGATGGTGTCTGTGTGAGGCAGAAAATGTCACCACCTGTTCTTCCCAAAGTTATTTAATGAAACTACATAATCAAGTGAAGATGATGGGGAACATTGTTTTGGTGGTGTTGAACTTAGTAAAAGTCTAAAGAAGTGTATGCAGGGAAGTGTGTAGTTCTGTTTCAGTATGTTTCACTTCTGCTTTTTCCTTGTCTTGCCCCTCAGGCTCTAAATAGCTCTTGTAACTTTTTTTGCTTTCAGGTCTGAAAAATTTAGCTCTCCTCTGTATGCTACCAGAAGGTGAATCCTTCTCTGAGAATGACACCATTCCAGTCAGTCCTCCCACAGATGGTGCTGCAAAAAAACATATTGGCGATAAAGCAGCGAAGGGAAGAGATGAGAAACCAAGCACGGGCTCCTTCATGCTTTGCAATGTGAGTACCTGTTATTTATAGAACCCCTGGTACCCATTGGTTGTGTGCTCTTCACAGGCTGAACATTCCACTCTGGGACAGGTAATGGGAAAAATGAAAAGCAAGGATTTCACTGGTAGGTTAAAATTGTAGGAGCAAGGGAAGGGCTGTCATTTTGTTTTTTAACTAGATTGATCTGATCAAAGATTAAAGCGTCATCTTATGTTCTTACAGGCAGCTTTGCCCACTCCCTCCAACGTTTTTGTGAATTTCCTGGTTTCTTGGTTTGCTTGTGTTTTCGTGTAATAATCTTACACGCAAATGATACAAGCAGAAAAACCCCTCAGATCTCCAAACAAACAAAACTTTGCAGTTTCTTTCTGCACAAAATTGTAAGAAGGAATTTTTTGATGTATACAAGTGTTATTTAGTGAAAGGTTTGCATAGTCCAGGAAAATAATTTTTTGCCAAATGCTAATTGCTGACTTTTTCCTTCCATGGCTGCTTTCGTAGGTATT
Organism: Nothura maculosa; assembly: GCA_032353885.1. Classification (NCBI taxonomy): domain Eukaryota; kingdom Metazoa; phylum Chordata; class Aves; order Tinamiformes; family Tinamidae; genus Nothura; species Nothura maculosa. Next base: position 3,362,026 of record JAUBOD010000479.1, on the reverse strand, counting down.
ACACTGTGTTTTAAACTGTTTTGTTGTGTTTGTTTTATTTTTAGGGGAAAGGAGATGGTCACAATGAAATCCATTCCTCTGCAGAAGATAAAATAGTAAAACAAGGAACTGAAAGAAATCTTAACGCTCCTCTTGCAAAAAAAGCAGTTTTAAGACAAGAGTCAGACTTGTCTGCAAATGATAACATTTCTCTATCAAGTAAGAGATCATTTTCTTTATATTCTTAACATGGAAATATCCACCATATACAAAAAATCTGCTGAATTCTTTTATTCCTATCATATTTTTCTGGATTTGCAAATATCCTTATTGCAAGCGAATTGCTTCACAAAAACCTGCCAACCATACTGCTTTGAATAACTGCTATGTTGCAATCTGTTGAAAAGATTCCAGAAGCTAGAGCAGAATTCAGGGAGATACATCCATGCATACAGATTATAGAACTTGCTGATGTAACACAACACTTAATAGATTTGTGCTAGACACTTCAAACCCACTTCTCATATTGTTTCTAATGGTGCCATTAATTTACAGAGAACCTTTAAAAGAATATTCTTACCAGAGATTAAGTGGCTCCAGAGGTGGTGTTTCATTCCATTAAAAGCTAGTGTTGTTAGCACTGTGATGGTAAAAGGAATCTGTCCATAGTGGTGTTCTGTAAACATTTTTGAAGAAATGGGTTTTATATAAAGATTGGCCTATCAAAATTTTCATAAAACTAAAAAAATGTGCTTTATTCTTGGAGAATAACTATAAGCATTAAACTATAATTTATTTCTTTTTTAATGTCTTTTTTTTAATTTAAGCAGATGATTGCCTCTCAGAAGATTCAACACAGAAACAAACAGAGAAGGTTATAATACCTAGCCAGGAACAAGTTTTTGCTGAATGCTCTCAGAAGAGGATTCTAGGATTGCTGGCAGCTATGTTACCACCCTTTAAATCAGTTAGTTCTTTGTACTTTCGATATACACTTGTCTAGATGTCACAAATAACATAAGCAATATCCATAGTAAAATAAATGATGTGGGAGAAGGGTTCTTCTTGCTTAAATGTCACAAAATGGTAATGTCAGAATCAGACTATTTTAAGATATTTTACATTACACACTAGGCTTCATTCCTGGGTATGGGGAACGGATTGAATTCTCCTTAGGGCAATCCATCATAACTGTTCAACACTGGAAAAATGAAAGAGCCACCTTAGACTTATATTTCAGGTTTTACTACTGCATGCAGCCTTGATCAGGGCTTCCTGTTTCAGTTTTATGGAAAGCATTTCATGTGGGTAATTCTGGTGTAATTAGAAGTGTAGAAGTGGAATTAGAATTTGCAGCCTTCTGTGTTTACAGCAGTTACAAAAACCTAGTCTTTCATTTCTTATTGTATTTACTACAATTTAGACTCTGTTTTTTCTTTTAATTCTCTATCTCGCTTTTTTCTTTTTTTTTTTCTTTCCTTCCTGCATAGGGCTCCACAATGTCTTTAATTAACCTGGAACAAATACTGCCACTGATGTTTCAAGTTGTAATCTCAAATGCTGGCCATCTCAATGAAACCTACCACTTAACACTGGGACTTTTGGGCCAGCTAATCCTGCGACTTATGCCCGCAGAGGTGGATGCTGCAGTGGCTAAAGCCCTTTCAGCCAAACATAGTTTGTTTGCGGCAGGAGATGGGTCTACAGTGCCAGAAGGGTGGAAGACAACTCATCTTCTGTTCAGCCTGGGAGCTGTGTGTTTAGACAGGTGCTTTTTAATTAAAATCTTTTGTTTGTTCCTTGATGGGATTAATACTAATTTTGCTTTAAGTATGTCTTGCACATGGAGAAATTTTCATTAGGAAGTTAATTGAACCTACCTTTTGGTCCTGGAAAGGACTTGGCAGCCTCAGCCCTATTTGCAGTCACAATGTTTTAATATTTTTTCCTAAAGAAGGCTGTCTGGTGAAGAATAATTGTATTTCCTGCCCTTCAATACATAGCATGTTATGGTAGAAAACTTAACATTCTAGAACTTTAATGGAAAACAAAAACACAGTCTTATTTTTTTTATGAAGTTCATTTTCTCCTTTTGAGCTCCATTTCCGTCGTGTAAGTTGGGAAGAGAGTGCATCATGTGGCAGCTCTCATCAATGCAGTTCCTCATCAGCCCCATGTATGGAAGAGGGTTAAAGAAAACCCAGAGGATTAGCTGAGGGGAAGCAGGTTTTCAAGGACTAATCTTAGAACAAGGAGCCCAGTGTCTCTAGACTCTCCCTATGCAGTTAATAGTATGAGAGCAGGTCGTCATATGCATATGGGAAGAAGACCACTTGCAATTGTGTAAAATAAAAATGCTAAACACTAAACTAAAATGACACATTCAAGTTGACAGCATTTTGGGAAACTTCGGCTTGGGACTTTAAATCATTTAAGAAGATAGTTTGAGTAATATCTATGCTCTAATGATGTGAATCAAATAGATTTTATGTGTAGCAGACATCAAAACTTCAAATACTTTGAAGAAGCAGTTGTCTAATAACAGCATGAGAACCATAGCTATAACACATAAGAAGTAGTGTAATATTAACACTGCGACTTGAGGTAGTTCCAGGGAAGTCTGTAGTCAGTTCTAACACAAACTGCTCTTGCTTTCCAGTCGTGTAGGTCTGGACTGGGCAAGCTCCATGGCAGATATTCTTCGAGCTTTGAACTCTTCTGCTCAGTGGCATAATGTGATCGCTGCGTTCACTGACCACTGCATTAAGCAGCTGCCCTTCCAGCTAAAGCACACCAATATCTTCACTTTACTGGTGCTGGTTGGGTTTCCTGAGGTAAGTGGCCTATTGATGGAAAAGGAAACTAAATCCATTAAAGCTTTTAGGTTTCTATTTTTAAATACTGCAGATTTCATCAGTTGGGGAGAACCCATTGTTAAGCATCAAAACCTGGTGTAGGTCAGAGTTCTCATCTTTCCACTTGCGCACAATTTTTATCTAATGACTAAAATTGTGACTGGTTTTGCTTTGCATTTGCTTCAGTTTTACTCATAACAGTAATAAGAAAACAAGTTTAATACATCTGAATATCAAAAATGGTATTTTGGGTTTTTTATTTTGTTTTTTGTTAAATACAAGTGAAGAAACCAATGGTAGTCATAAGTCTGATACACTTAGCATAAAATTTGTAGTTGGTATTTCATTATAAAAAACAAAAGGTGGTATAAAAGGTGATATTATGTTTTTTCAGAATTGTAATTGCTTTTGCATTTTCAGGTGCTCTGTATGGGGACTCGTTCTGTTTACATGGATAATGCTAATGAACCTCATAATGTGATTATCCTGAAGCACTTCACTGAGAAAAACAGAGCAGTTGTGGTAGACATCAAAACCCGAAAGAGGAAAACAGGTTCTGTGACATTATTATTTTATCAAAGAATTGCAGAGTATTTCCTTACATTTTCTTACGGGTAGCTAAAACCGGATGTTTTAAGCAGACCACTTGATACAGGCATGCAGAGATTGCATTCCTTTATTTGCAAGTTACTTGATTTCCTGTCTGTAAGTTAAATCAAATTGGGAAGCTTCTGCAGTAACAATTATGGAGACCTCTTTATTTGATTTAATTTTGGAATTTTGTTCAGAAGATTTATGAAACAACATTGGCCATTTTATTATTTAAGGAACCTGAAAAAATAGGGCTTTGTTTAAGCAGTTGTTTTGAGATTCACTTACTGCTTGTATCATGCCTACTATATACATGTGCTTGATGTTTGGAAATAATTGAAAATTTGAAAAGTGCACGTGCTGCTCCTTTGTAGTCAAGTGTCACCATCTAAAGGAATGGCACTCAGGGCCTGAACACATTTGGGATAGTCCCTTCTGTTGTTCCAAAAATACTCTGTGTTACAAAGTGTTTGTTCCCAGTGTGGGCAGGATGTGCCAAACCACTAGCAAATGAAGGCAAAAAACAAACACACACACACGCCCGTAAGTGACTGGTTGTTTATTAAATGGTGCTATGTTTGTTTCTCTTTCCTGATCCTATAGAAAACCATAGCAGGAGGACAGGCCTGTCCTTATCACGTATTTTATTTTAATTATTTTAAGTTAATCTTCACTGCTTCCCTGCTGTGCAGATGAACTTTTCCAAGCAGTTTGGATATGGCTAAAGGAGATAAATGTAAAAAGTGCTATACAGTATGAATAATATATTTTTGGAGAATTTTTGGCTGGGATGCTGCTTCTGGTCTTTGTGGTCATTGTACCAGAGGATTTTTTTTTTTTCCTGCACTCCACCTGGTTTAAAAATACTACATGTTCTTCTTTGAACACCAAACTATTTGCATGCAAATATGCACACTCAATCAGCTGCTGCCAGAAGCTGTTACCTGGTTGTTACTTTTTTAATTTGCAGGCAAAAATAAAATGTTTTCTTAACTCTTTAATAAAGTGGACATAATTGGAGTACAAGGCCAGAATTTTGCCAGAGCAAACATTCATGTCCTCCAGTACGTGGTTCTCTTTTGATACAGTTATTAGAATGCATGTTCACACACTTACCATGTCCTTGTCCTAATCTAATAATATTTACTGATAAGAGTTGATCTCCCAGCATTTTTAGGTGAACAGAGAACCATTTCCTTTCTCTCCTGCAGTGAAAGACTATCAGCTGATTCAGAAATGTGGCCAAGAAAGCAGCGATTACCAGACCCAGCTCAGGCAGTACCTGCAGCACTTCGTGCTCATCTCCACTCACCTTCTGCAAACCAGCATGGACAGTAGTTACGCAGAGGCAGTGGAAGCAACCTGGGTCTTGTCCCTTGCTCTAAAGGGACTTTACAGAACACTTAAGGTATCTTTTTGATCACGTGCAGTATATGAAGTTCTCTTGTTTATATTACCCAGCACAAGTGGGACTTGGGCATTGACCAAGTTGTTGTTGCATGTTCTTGTTCATACAGTGACCCTCTTTGAGCAGGGAATTGGAGTAAATAATCTGTGGTCCTTTCCAACCTCCAATATTCTGTGATTTGGTGATGCTCTTAAAGTATATAAAGAGGCGATCTGTATTTTTTTAGGGAAATAAAGAAGTTCTATAGTACAGGCTTGAATTTCATTTGAGGGCATGTGAGTAAGGCTTTTCCAAGATTTATGATGCACTTTTTTATTTATTTTTTGTGTGTGTGTCTTTGATAGACTCATGGATTTAAAGAAATCCAAGCTGCTTTTCTTCAGTCTGGTTTACTCAAGCTTCTGGTAAAGAAATGCAGCAAAGGAACTGGCTTCAGCAAGACCTGGCTTCTCAGAGACCTAGAGGTAAGGGCAGAAGCAATGTTTTATAGAAAGTCAAGCTCCAGAGCCTTTCACTGGCAGGAAAGCTTAGGGCATTGAGGTTTTTATTTTGTGAAGAGTGTCCAAAAATATTTCCCATTAGTCTTTATAAAAGTGTTCATTTTCAGTCCATCGTAATTATGTAAATAATAGTCCATTAAGGCAGGAGTTGATTTTTATTTGTTCTGCTTGTATTTGAAAGGAGTCTACAAGATAAGGTGTTAATTGCCTACTCAGTTGTGTTTATGAATTTTATTTAGAATGCTCTAGAAAATGCTGTTCTTGAATTTTAAAAAACATACTAATTGACCTCAAAAATATTAGTTGCGTTTTGCAGTTACTAGCACATACAAGTTGTTACTGCAGTGTAGAATGGGGAGTCCAATGAACTTTTGGGTACCTCCTCTCCGAATACTTTTTGATTACTGGAAGATAAAATGGGGTTCAATTGTCATGTTTTATGATAGGCAAGAGTTATGATATTAATCTGTACTTAGGACTGTAGCAAAGGTGAGAGAAAAAGAGGAAAAAATGGAATGCCTCTTAAAAGGAGTGCTGGAAACGACTGTACTGGAAATATTGCAAGATCAGATCTGGACCATGGTATCTTGCTGTCTTCTGCATTAACGTCAAAGAACTAGTCCTGGCCTGGGAGCATGTCCCAGCTCGCTCCCCTTTGTGCAGCATCATATCAAATTGCTGTTTTGCCCCAAACACTAAAATTTCTCACCATGAATGTCTGTATTAATCCTCAGCATTGAGGGTTGCAAATTGGAGGACCAAGGAAGCGTGTAACGTTATTGTTCTCAGTGTTGTTGTCCAGACTGAATCCAAAGGTGTATTTTCAAAGGAGATAAGTGCAAATGTTCCTCTAAAATGCTGATCATTGATATACTAATCTCTACAGCTACATTTGCCACTTTTTTTTTCTTTCTGTCTAGATTTTGTCAATAATGCTGTATTCATCAAAGAAGGAGATCAGTTCCCTGGCTGAGCGTGAGGATACTGAGCTGGAAGAAAGGGAACAAGAGCAAGATGTGGAGCAACCCACTGTTGGTTCCACTGATTTAGAGCAGAACAAACTTGACCCTCTGGAAGGTTTGGATGAAGCCACCAAAATATGCTTCTTGGTACTTATATTTATTTTTCCCTCATTAGAATTTTAAATATACTGGCAAACTTACTAGTTGCATAAAATGTTTGGGAGTTTTTAAGGATACTTTTCTTCTAAACTTACAGAATATGAGGCTGCAATTTCACTATATTGTTATTTAAAGGAAATGAACTTCATGCCAGGATGACAGTAATGAGCACTGCAAAATGATTATTAAGGTTTTTGCTAAATTACATTTTATTCTTACTAACCAGACACCATGAAATTGATTAACTCCATGCTCATATGATAAACAGAGGAAATAATACCTATCTTAAAGAAACTTGCTCTCCTGTTTCAATGACTTTTATGACTATTTTTTCCCCTTCTGCTCAGATGACACATGATGCACTTAATGCACCTCTCCATATTCTTCGAGCCATGTATGAGCTGCAAATGAAAAGAACAGATTCTTTTTTCCTGGAAGTTCAAAAGAGGTAGGTGAAACGCTGAGTCCAACACAAAGGCGAAGTTAGGTCCAGGTGGTAACTTTAAATCTAATAGGTGTCAAATAGAAGTTATTCCAAAGATGACTTGTTTTGCACATGAGAAAAAGCAAGGAAGTGAAGTGTTGCTGAGTTTTAGCTGTAGTTAAGGAAACAAATCACCATCTTTTGAAATAGGTTGCATGTTCTTTTGAATATAGTAACTCACAAACGTCAATACTCTGTTCCTTATAAACATCCTGGTGATGAGTGAACATCTTACCTGTGACTTGGGAAAATCAAAGTATATCTTGGAGCCGCTATGTTCTTAGAGGGATTGAGCAGTTTTATAATGTGTAACACTGATTTGTTAAAGTGTGAAGAATGATAAAAATAGGTAGTGTTTAATGAATCTTTCTAAAACAAATTTTGCATTGAAAGTTTTTCCACCTTTAATTTACCTTAATTTTAAAACATTTCTTTTTTTTTCTGTTAAAGGTTTGATGGAGACGTAATTACAACAGATGAGAGGATCCGAACGTTGGCTCAGAAATGGCAACCCAGCAAGCGTTTGAGGTTGGAGGAGCAGAGTTCAAAAGCAGTAGATACAGATATGATCATCTTGCCATGTTTGGTGCGTAGATCTCCAAAAAGAGAAGTAATTTTGAAATAATGAATTTAGTCATGAGATTAATTTCACTTTTGTTTGGTATCTTCCAATCTGAGGCTTTTGAACATCTGAAATAATTTGTAGCTTATGTCTTCTGTCAAAATGAAAGAACCGTTGCAACAAGAAGCAAGTAGCCTTCCTTGTAACTTCTTCCTTAGTGAAATAGCAGAACTTAATGCTTAGATCAGGACAGCGAAGTGTGATTACATGCTATAATTTCCTCTATTTATTCAAAAGCAATTCTATCCAATTACAATAAACCTATGCACTAAGTTCTGCTGTTACACCCTTCTGCTGTTACATTGCAATAATTTCAGAAAAACAAGGAAGCCATGAATTTGTCTTGCAAAGTAGAAATGGTAGTTAAAGAAGAGAAACTGAAGTTGAGGTTTTGCAATCAATGGCACAGCTGCACAGCTTTCTGCCTTTGCTTTGAGTGTTTATTCCTAGCCATGGGGTGTCAGCAGATCAGTTGTTTCATTTGTACAGAAAGCTGGACCAAGGGCTTCCTGATGCAATTAAATGTAGTTATGGAACAAAAATTCACACATTGCAACAGCTCCCATGGAGACTGTTGAGTTTGGAAATACTCCAAACTTGACTGGATCAGGCCAGGAGGAACCTAATGTTTTTGAACTCTGAGTGGGAATTTGGGCCAGATAATCTCCCAAGGTCCATCCCGGACTACCTCTTCTGGTGATTCTGTTTTAGGGTCACAAACGGCATGGCACTGTTTCTGTTTATATATGGGGAATCAATGTTTAGACCAGCACACTTAACTATCCATTGATACATTCAGTCTTCTCTGATAAGTTGCCCTGTGTGTGCATGAAAGATCACAGCATGTGCTTTTTGATGCATCCAATTATCTGTCTATGAAGCACAAATTAACTTGTAAATCCAGCTTGCAATCTGATGGATTAGTCAGTCAGATGTCTAAACACAGGGAAGTAAGTTGTTGAAAGACTGTTCTCACACATGTATCTCTTTTTTCACTTTTTTTCTTTTTTTTTTTCCTTTTTTTACCTCTAGTCAAAGCCTGTGCTCTGTGACAAAGCAACAGAAGAAACCAATCCAGTTGCTCAGAAACTAATAACCAACACAGAGAGCGATCTGCAGCTTAGTTACGCCAAGCAACGTCGCACTAAGAGCTCGATACTCTTGCACAAGGAGCTGGATTCCAGAAGTAAAAAGGCTGTCAGGGACTACCTGTATCGTGTGAATGAAGCCACGGCCGTGCTTTATGCCAGGCATGTGCTGGCATCCTTGTTAGCTGAGTGGCCAGATGACGTGGCAATAAATGAGGAAATCCTCGATCTCAGTGGCCCGGCCCATATGACATACATACTCGACATGCTTATGCAACTGGAGGAAAAGCAATTATGGGAAAAAGTAAGTGAATTGCACTCACATGTGAACGAATCCTGTGCCCATGTGCCACGAACCTCTGGCTTACAAAAATATTTGTAGTTCTTTTTTAAGCTTGATTGAAGTTAAAAAATTTAAATTAGTTTGGAAAAAGCAGTTAGAATTTGTCAGTGTCTTAGTATGCTGCTTTTGTTAACCAAAAATGAAAAAAAATGAAGGAAAAAAAAAGTTCCTTAGAGACAACTAAGGATTATGAAAGCTTTATACTTTGGCAGAGGAGGATAGAACTTGCAAAGAACCTGATAGAATAGGCAGTGATTTTGAAAGCTGCTTTTTGTTAAATCTCAGTGTGTCCATTGTAAATACCTGCCACTCAATTGATGAGATCTGGGCTGACCATTACAATGGTGGAAGTGAATTGGAATTATAAGAGACTGTTATATGAAAATGTCAGCTCTGTGCTTCATGACAGTCAAAGCAAATCAGGTGCTGGGAATCTTCAAGGAAGGAATTAAAAATAAAACAGAAAGCAGAAGTATGCTGCGGTGTAAACCCATAGTGTGCGTTCATCTGGAGTGCAGCCCGAGTCCCTCATCTTATGAAAAAGATACAGTGCAGCTGGAAGGGGGCTGCAGAAGAGTGCCAGTGATTATTATGTCTGTGGAATAACTGCCATAGGAGGAACTGACCAACTTTCATGATCCTGAATCTTTGCCCCAACTGGGAGGGAGGGAATAATAAGGAAGTCTGACACTCCTTCTCTGTAGTTTTAAGACCATGAACAGCAAGGACAAGGCAAAGAGCAACACTGTTTGATGGCCCTCCCTGTAAGAAAACAAGGGAATGTCAAATTAAGGTAGTAACTGGTAGGTCCAAACAAACCCAAACCATCTGTTTCTTGACACACTGCGTCATGAGAATTGTTGCCACAGGGTGTTTATAGAGGTTCGAAAAATCGCAGGATGAACTGCTGAAACCAAAATCTGTTGACATATTAACTACAACAGTGTATTAACCCTTTGGCTTAGGTTACTTTGCAAGTGTCTGGAGGCAAAGAGAGCATTTGGGGAGCTGTGCTGCTGCTTTGCTTTTTTTAATGCTGCTTTCCCCCAAGAAATCCCCTTCTGGCTGATACAGAGGTAGGGTATTAGGCGGGATGGAGTCTGCAGTTTGAGCTGGTGTGGCTGGTCTTATGGTTTGGAGAAGGTGTTAGAAAATTGCAGGTGAAATGATGCAATAGGTTGCTGTAACTACCTGGAAAGGGCCTTGAGCAACACGAGCCTAGATTAAGGGCTTTTGTGACCTCCTGCAAAATAAGGAAAAGACTTTCGTCTGCCAACAGAGCTAATATTGATCTGAAATTCTTATTTAGTGTGTTCTGGTAGGCTGAATGGCATTTGTTTGTATTTATGTACATTTATAATGACATTTGTAATGAGGCCTTTTAAATGCTGCAGCCATTTAACTGATAGGTGATCACTCCTTTCTATATATGAACTTGTGCAATTTGATGGCTAAAACATGTTAGACGTTCTCTCCAAGTCAAAACCCATAGACACAGAAGATTTAATATACTAGCGAAGTTCTTCTGATTAAAATTATATTCATTGTTTACAGCTTCAATTTCCTACTTTATGGATTAGCCTTTAGTCTAGCATTTGTGGGAAGAGATGTAGCTAATAACTCTCACATTTATTTTTTTAATCACTTAAAGACTGAAAGGTTTAAGCAGAGGACTGAATAAAATCCTCTAGGAGATAACACTTGCAAAGAGCATTTGGGAATTTGTCTTGTAGCTTCATAGCAACTTGATTTCTGCCTTCTGAAATGATTTGTGGCTGGAAGCGGCCCTTACCCATCAATATATAAGTTTGCAAATGCTGTTTTGGCAAAAGATGAGGTTTGTGATGTGTCTTCTGCCCAGATTCTGCAGAAAGTGCTGCATGGCTGCAGTGAGAGCATGCTGGGAACCATGGCGCTGACAGCCTGCCAGTTCATGGAGGAGCCTGGAATGGCCGTCCAGATGCGGGAATCCAAACATCCTTATAACAACAACACAAATTTTGAGGTGAGTTATGCACGTATCAGTGCAGTGGAAAATACAGGAGGAAAGGAGTGAAAACTATTTAAAAAGTCTCACAGTTATTCCTGTCTGATCTCTGGGACTTTGGTGCTTGAAGCACCTGTCAAATATCCGATTCTCTTGCTTTTGAGTAGGATGTTGCCAGATGACTGAGGGCTCCTTCTGTAGAGAGGGACTCAGAAGGGCACCTCAGTGCACTCCTGATTCAATCGTGTCAGAAGTTGGCATCTTAGAGGGTTCATTATGCACATGATTAAAACTGACCATAAACCTAAATAGTTTTGGGGCCTCAGTGAGCAAAAATGTCCACTCTTTCCTCCAGGAATGTTTTTCAATTGGCCTCTTACTTTCTCATAGTGTTAGAGGAAACCAGGAGCAAAGCAAACCCTTTTTATATATTTCTCATTTGAAACTCACTTCTCCCAAAACAAACTTATTTTTCCCTGACATGGGTTGAAAGCGTTTTTCTAAGTATGCACATGCAAATCAACTGTGGAAAACACTTGCTGCTGAGTGTAAATTTAGGAAATTCTGGGATGGTGTCATTCCTCCCATGTTCCATGTTAGGCAGAGACTAAAGATCTCAGAATGGATTCAAGATTGGGATAAAAAGGAATGGCTGTACATCTGAGGGTATCCCAATTTTACAGTGTTTTGGGCATTTTTAACTTTTCTCCATCTTTGACCCTTCCACATTTTTATTTTGATGTACCTTGATATGCTTTAAGGTCCATCCTTCAGATCAATATTAGGAATTGTTACAGTTTCCCAAAAAAGTAAAGTACTGTTAATAATCTTTTTTTTTTGCTCTTAATCTCTAATACATGCTGTAGGCCACACTTTGCCTTCATTAAATTGGTTTGCAGTAAGTCAAGGGAGCTTTTCCTGCCTGGAAATGCAGTAATACTTGTTATACCTCACTTATTTGTAGGGTAAAAGTTAAGCAGCTCCTGGTTAATACAGTATAACAGCACACACACATCTACTGTTTACTTCTCAGGATAAAGTGCACATTCCTGGTGCTATCTACCTCTCCATCAAGTTTGACTCTCAGTGCAACACGGAAGAGGGCTGTGATGAGTTACTCATGTCCAGCAGCAGTGACTTCCAGCAGGACCGGCACAGCTTCAGCGGCTCTCCGCAGAAATGGACCGATTTTGAGCTTCCAGGTGCATAGATGATGTTTTACAGCAATTCCTTGTGTATTTGTGCTTTATCTGGGACGCTGAAGAGAAGCTGCTGAAAGATGTTAAATGGTCATGTTTGAGATGTGTGGAAAAACTCCTTTTTTGTCCTAATCTGTTTGCTTTGACAGACTGCTCTGCTGTTTGTGCCTTGAAAGTGGGCTTATCTGCTCTACTGGTACTTGACATATCTCATATTGCTTTACTTCTGACCTTTTCTTCCCCACCTCAGTCAAAGCAGCCGCTTAGCTACTGGAAAAAAAATTTTGATCTTGATTTTCTTCCAACACAGTTTTAGCTCTGCAGGATATTCGCTTTCATTGTTTGTGTCTTGTATGACTTTCCACAGGAAGCACATTTGTTTAAAAAGATAGGCTTGTATCTTGTCTCTGTACTTCACCAGCGCCCAGAGCAAATAAAGACGAGGGTGCCAGTGCTTTGCCTCCAGCTGTTGCCACTGAGCACAGCTGAAGAAAACAGGGTTAGTCCACTGACAACTCTATGCTGTGGTCTCTAAGCACATTTTTGATAACGCAATATCAAATGCCAGTGATTTGAAGGACTTTATGGGAAAAGCGCGTCAGCTCTCGTGTGTTTCATGCAAAGTTGTTTTAACCCACAGCACTTTATGATGTTGCAAGAAAAACTTTGACTTTGCCCACTCGCAATGGCCAGAAATAGCCTTGGGAATGTCTTTAAGCAAAGCAGCTTGGGTTAGAAGGTTCTAGTTAGAAATCAAACTGGTTCATATTTTTTTTTCTTTTTTAAGTAGATCTTGCTTTCCTCTAGTTCCTCCCAAATAATTGTGGAGTTTTACCAGCAAAACCTAAGCTCTCAGGTCCTGCTCAAGACCTGCAGTTCAAACAAAGCTCTGGGCTGAGCTCTGTGATTTCCCTGATGCAGACCTTCCCTGAAACTGGGCATTTGGGAACTTTGGAGCTCCTCATTTAGTTGCAGGCCTTTTCCCAGAGTGTCCTTACTGCTGCCGAGGGAAAGCTGTGGTTTCAGGTTTTGCATTGGGCAGACTTGGAGTTTTCCTTATCATGAGCAAACGTGCTCAGAAATTTCCTGCCACTTGAAACTTCGAAAATTCTGCTTGATGTTGAAAGCCAGCATGCTTTTTCCCAGTGTAATGGGTTTTTTCCTGGAACAGAAGGAAATCCTAAGTTTTTACGGTTCTAATACTACACAGCACAATAGGTAGGGTTTTTTTTTTGTCTTGAGCATTACAGCTAATTACCATGACTTCAGTTACAAGAACTTCTTGAGCTTTCCACTGCCTCCTTGTAAAATGGTTAAAACCTTTGCTAGTTCTTCTAGCTTTGAGTGACTACGTTAAATAACTTTATTCCCTAGAGTAGAAATCTCTAAATTAACTTTCCAACATGTAAGAACAGTGCTACTCAACTCTAGCAAAGTTTTACCTTTCTAATGGACTATAAATTTTGCTGCCTTTGTAGAGATTCTATGCTCATAAATTATAATTGATCCATAATACAACTGCAAAATTGAAGTTGAATGGCAAACAGTAGAGAGATTTTTTTAAACTCTCCCTTGTTTTATATAATTGACTCAAAACATAAGAGGCATTGTTCTCTGCAAAATAATTTATATAGTGGAAGACAATCTGCATTTTGCATCAGCTCCCTGTCTGTCATAATGTTCCGTGTATTTTGTAATTACCTACAAAATAAAGGAAAGCCTCTCCTGAATGAGGAAATGGAGCTGTAATTTATTTTAATAACAGACATTTAATTTCAATTCTATTTCTGTCAGAGGGGGAAAAAAGAAAAAAAGAGAGAAAAAAAAGGTATTAACTTGGACTTTGTTCCTGCCCTGTACACAGGTGACACACTCTATTACCGATTTACTTCTGATATGAGTAACACCGAGTGGGGTTACAAGTTTACAGTGACGGCAGGTCATCTCGGAAGGTTTCAGACAGGTAAGCACAGCTTATAATGTAGCAGAAAGGGTTTTTTGAGGTTATTTTGCTGGAGTTTTGACAGACTTTTGAATGTCACTTTTAATTTTTGCCTGAGAATATACTTTGCTTGATATTCTGGAGAGAGGTGATTCATCTTCTTTCAAACTGGGTTTTGACTGATGTGTCTTGTTTGCTGTGACTTTCTTCTAATACCAAACCTTTGCAGAGGTTTGGAGATAACTATTGTAGTAAGGTTATTTGCATTCAAAGACTCATTATATGATAATAATTTTGCATCTGATTTAGCAAACACTCTGAGATTGTGATAATTAGAAATGGAACTAATTTAAATGTGTTTTTAAAGGTGGGTATTCACTAAAATAACCTCTTTCTGGATACAGCATGAATTGATTTATTAATTTATTTAGACTTTATGTAGTTTCAATGAAATGAGGCGGGTGCATGTTTTGCAACCAGTGAAAACCTACTGCATATCACTTAATAATGACTGCCTGCTTTTGATTCTCCTTATTTGTGTAAATTATAAAGAAAAGCATTTGGACAGTGCTTAATATAGAAAGTAGGTCTATGGGTGTATGAGCCCAAGGGTTCCCTACAAAAGTAACAGCTGCCAATTCATTTCCAGGGTTTGAAATCCTCAAGCAGATGCTGTCTGAGGAAAGGGTAGTTCCTCACCTCCCGCTGGCCAAAATTTGGGAATGGCAGGTGGGGGTAGCCTGCCGCCAGACCGGGCACCAGCGCTTGAAGGCCATCCACTTGCTCTTGAAGATAGTGCAATGCAGCACCCAGAGGTAAGTGCACTGTTCTGTGTTGTACCCTCAAAGACAAAGGGCAAGAAAAGATAGAGACTAATTTAATAATGATACGCAGATGAATAATTTAATAATGAAAGCGGATTTAAAGTAGATATCCTGAATTTGCCTTTCTGATTTTATTCATAGTCTCTTGATAGTAGATAGTAGATAGCACAGTTTAGAAAAGTAGCTCAAACATGTTCATAGATGCAGGATTTTGGCCACAGTCCTAACGTCTGTGAGCTTCACTGATTAAGAATGCCATTAATTACATGCCAAAACACTTGATTGAATTTAAATATTTAAAAGTTTATTTTGTTTCTTATTTCCTGTATACGTCTAAATATTAATATTATGTGTTCACACTCAGTTGTTTTGGCTTGCTGTTTAATCCTCCAAACAGGTGTAAGAACGTAGTTAAAACTCACTGCTTTCACTGAAATGACCCTTTTTCAGGGACTGTGACCTCACCTTGTTGAAGCCACTTTGGCAGCTTTTCACCCATATGGAAAACAACTTGTGTCATGATGTAACCAAGCCTGGTATCCTCCTTCCTCTTCATCGTGCACTTGCAGAACTCTTCTTTGTTACGGAAAACAGAGTTACTGTAAGCAATTACTGCGTTTGTATCCCTCCCCTCCTCAGCGTTGGGACTGACTGTAGTTTTTCTGTGTCAGACTGCAGTTTTTCTGTATTTTGGCCCAGTTAACAGCTTTCTCTTGCGGATCAGTAGCGGATTCTAATAGAGGGACATAGGATTTCTATATCCCTCATGGAGGGATATCTATATCCCTCATGGAGCTTTAAGAAATCATGACTCTTCCTCATTTATCTAAGACAATAGGCCCTACAGCCACCCTTTATTCTGAAAGGAATGTGGATTTAATAATTAACTGAAAGCTATGAATGTGTTTCTCTTCGAAATGATTTTGAATGTTGCATCTGAAACAGTTTGTACTGATCTGACACCCACAGTCCCTAATTATGTTGTGGTCTAGCAGTCTCGTTGTCATTCTGGTACCTTTGGTTCTCATGGACTGCTACTGTGATCAGTATTTTAGTGTTAACCCATAGGGTGGTCCCTTTGGTAGAAACTCTGTTTTTCATTTGATACTTTCTGGCTGCTGCAGGAGCTTGGATCTCTACAGGAGTATTTGCTTGCCTTAAATACTGAAGATCATCTTCATCGCTGCACAGCACAGGTAATAACAAAAACACACTAGCCCAGAGGTGTGTTCTACAGTGCTTTTCTGGCAGATAGAAATGACTGGTGACTCCTGATTGCCCAGTGGACTTCTACAAGAAAGATGAATCTGCTTAGGTTATAGGGTACTGTGATGAAGCTTCTGATATTTTTCTGTGACTGAATGACACACAGATGCTTCAATAGTGAGATGAAGTGCCACAAACGGGCTGTTGGGAAATGATATTAATTCATTCTAATACAGTAGGTTTATCTGGGTGTATTTATTTTAACTCTTTTTGCCTCTCAATTGCTGGAACATGGTGTTGGGGTCGGGGGAAGTCTGCTCAGCAACTGAAAACCCAGTTGCTTTGCTGAAGCTGTCTGGATATATCATAGTTACAGTCCCTATCAGAAGATACCTGGTAGAACAGGCTGGTTATTTATCTGTTTCTGTTCAGATTAATGTGGTGATTTCTTCACCAGTTTAGAGTGGGGAGAGACTTTGACATGACTTTTTCTCTTTTTGTCTTCTAGGCCCTGAAAAACATTGCTGCTATCAGCCTTGCCATTAACTATCCAAACAAATCAACAAGTTTCTGGAATGTTTAATACTGGCTTAGTCCGGAGTGCATGGGATAGAATAGTTTGTCCATAGGAATCTTGGAACAAACATCTTAACTCCGTTCAGGACAAGTTCCTTCAGCTTCAGTGTATGAGCACTCTGCAGCCTTCCTTCCTTCCACCTTGATGTAGAAATTGTAAAAGTAAAAGCGCACTTCAAAGAAAAAGCACATCTTGAAGTAACTCACGCGTCGCCTACAGTTATGTATGCACATATTGTAGCATGTTAGAGTAAACAGAACAATATTTTTTTTATTCAAAAGAAGTAAATGAAAGAAGGTATCTGAAGTACGAGAATGGAAGCCCCCATGTTGATATCATCTGCTCCTAAGGAAATTTGATTGATGGAACATGCGAGCTTTGAAAGTTTGCTGAACTTGGGGTGATGCCATCAGCAGAATCCATATGTCTTTGGAAGTGAAATAGGCAAACCAGAGTCTGGTAGGCTGATGCAGAAATGGTCCATACTTGAATCCTGTCATTTTTCCTTTTGCTTTGAAGGCATGGAGAAGCCATGGAAAAGAACTTAAACTAATTATTACTAAACTACAGGTTGTAAAATAAATTCTGGGTGATTCACAGTTAAAGGATTACAGTTTCAGAGCATCCTCATACAGGAGGTTAATGTTTCTCCCATTCCTTGATTTGATTGCCTGCTTTTACCTTAATCGATCTTCAGTGTATTATTCTCGGTAGTACGTTATTCTCTACAGAAAGGGCAGTGGCCAGCTTCTGTTCACAAAGCAGTGGTGATATGAAGAACTGAGAAACTTAGATGTTTCTCAAACATCACACGTTCACAAGAAATAATTCGTGATTTTTTAAATTCTTTGGTACCAGTGGGAATTTTGGAAACCCTGACTGCCAGCAGTTAGGGTGCAGGTTAGTGATTAATCCAATCTGTCTTATAGAGCAATAACTGCATTACTCTCAATGAACATGGAATGAATTGCAGACCTTCTCTGTTGAAATAAATTGGCTTTCTTCTTGTCCAGCTCTGCTGTTCATTCCCTTTCCAAAGAGCTAAAAAGAACATAGAAGGATTTGGCGGGGAGAGTGGGGGTGTTTTGTATACTCTTACACAGTATGTACAACTGGTCTTGTCATGTATAAATTGAGATACTTCTGTACTTAATTATTTTCTTTCTCCTTTCCATTGCCTCTACATAAGAATGAAAAGATGCAACCAAAACCTAGTGGAGTCTTGATGACTGAATGCAATGATGCAAAGGCAGTGGCTGTGTTGGAAGGGAATACATTTATTGGCTTTTCTTGTCCCAAAAGTGAGTGGTGCCTAAATAACCTCATGCAAGTAGGAGAGTTTCCTGCAGGGATGACCTCTAAAATGATGGTCTTTCCATCATCTGGGGCTGGAAATATTGTAAGGGCAACGTGATCTCCCTGAGAGAGAGGGAAGCAGGCAGCAGGCATTAGTGCAGCTTGCACTGCCTTGCTCAGCATGCTCCCTAGTGCTGCATGAAGCTGTGACTCTTCTGTTCTGCAGATGAGTGCAAAGTAATGCTTCTTCTTCAGGGGATGCAGTTAAATTAGAATATGATTTAGAAAACTTAAAATTGAAGACCAGGCTGAAAGCCATTGCATTTGGAGTAACCCTCTTAGCAAATGAGAATGCCAGAATTCAGGAAGAATCTCTTTTATCTAAAAGAGATTTATCTACAGAGGCAGAGAAACGCTGCTCTGAAAACCCTCCTCCAGTACACTGCAAGTGAAGGTTAAAGCCTTCCTCCCTTCTGAAATAAGACCATGGAGGGGAAGGAATTGTCAGAGTTGTGGCACGTAACCCCCGGATCACTTTGTTCCCACCTCTGAGCAATGTGTTTGGGTTGGCAGTGTCGCCGCGCGGGTGGCTGAGCTCCTGCCAACCAGCTCCTCGGCGCGTCCACCAGCTGCTGGAACGGGAGCTGCCGCACCAAAGCCAGGCGCCCGTAGGTCCATGTAGGGAGCTGGATGCATGGGACAGGTGAACGCCTGCAGATTGCACTTCCCAAGTTTGTTTTTTTTTCTTTTTTTCACATCAGGGATGAAAACTGTAAATAAACCATTCACAGAACTTACAGTGGCTCTGTCATACTCACCTTTTGCTTTTCTGTTGGGACTGGCCCTTTGCTTAAATTGCTTCTGCATACCAAGAAATGTGAGGCTGCAAGGATGACAAAGTGGCCAGTGGTCCTTCCTGGGCATAGCCCCTACCAACTGTACCAGCGTGGCTGACCCGGTGCCGCAGTCGTCCTGCCCTCAAGGGGCTCTTTAGGGACCTTTTCCACTAGAGATTATTACTACCCACTAGATGGAACTGAAGGACTGTGACCTCAGCTGACACTGCATTTGTTGCTGCCTTACAACTCAATCAGTGGGGGCTTTTAACAGACCAGAAATGCTGATTTGGTATTTTTTTTCTGATTATTTTAAGGAAAAGGGGAGAGAATAGTAATAATGAATATTCACAATCAGATTTTGACTATCCTGCAGCAGTTCCAAGTGGATGCAGATGATACTGTTGAATAGTATAAAACTGGAAAACAGGTATGCTGAAAAAAAAAATGTGCCTAATATAAAAATAGTTGTTTCCTGCCTGAATCACCTATGATGTGTTTAAGACAAACCATATTGTTCCTAATGATACATTTGACATGCTTTCATTAAACACTTAAAAGAAAAAAAAAAGTTTTATAATTTCTTTTCTTACGGGTTTACTACTTTGCAATTTTTATCAGTTGTTTAAAATATATCAAACCTTTCGATTTATTCCAGTTCAGTTCAACATGTAAAAAGAAAGCTAAAGATGTGGGTAAAATATGCAAATGAAGAGAAATATATTGTAAAAATTCTATAAAAAGAAAAAACTACAACAAAGTGTCTGTTCTTTTTTTTTTCCCCTCTCCTCACTGAATGTTAAAAGCTCGAGTTTGCAGTGAGATTTAAAGAGTTTTCTTACAAACCATTTGTTCATGACTGCAACTAAAGCTGCTTGTTCTCGTGTGGTTTATGTCTGATGTTGTGTCACCGTGTGCAGGATGCCACTGGAGGCTTCTTACAAAGCCTTGGCTTGCTCTTCAGGGCCTCATTTGCTCATTTACGTTCAAGAGAACTCACTTTTAAGAAGCTGGATCCTTTCAAAGAGTGACATTGGCCGCAGGAGTGCGGTGTCCAGCTTGGCTATGGTAAGCACAGCAGAGTTACTTGGATCTTTTGGATGTGACATTTCCAATGGGTGTCATGATTTTTTGTACAATTCTTTGAAAATTGTGGGGTATGGTCCATCTTTGCACACCTCTCAAAAATCTGAGGTGACTGTGCACTAATTGCAGCAGTCTCCTGGTATAAAATCAGGCATGTTGGATTAAAATGAGGCCCAGAAATCCAATTCTGCATTTTCTTACCCCTTCCTAATGATGAACATGCTGTTTCTTGCATGAAAAATTGAGTTGTGCTGCCTACTGAGGAAGCTGGTGGGAGGCCAGGACTGAACAGGAACTGTGCTTAGCTTGGTAGTTAGAAACAGAAATTTGACCTGCCTCTGCTTTTAAAGCATAGAAGCAATTTCTAATTCAAGCAAATTGGACAAATCCATTGTGAATAAGGAAGGAATTAAGTAAGAGGCGAAGGAAATGAGATTAATGCTCATTCTTTCCATGGCAGTCAGGTCAATTTAATCAGCTCTATTTTACAGTAATATTTTCTGATTTTTACCTAAGGAAGCCCAGCTAGTAAGAAGCTGGTACTGAACTCAAACCCAGGCTACAGTATTGCAGCATCACTCCTCAAGTGGGTATGCAAGCTAAGGAGGAACAAAACAAAACCAAAACCTCATTCTTTCCAACCAGAAACGCCAACATGCATTTGCAGTGAACAGATGGAAATGGCAGAGTTTTGTAATTGACCTCAGCACTTACAGCTGAGTGTGTTTTGGATTTAGGCAACAGATTAAACGAAGTAGAAAATGGGCAGCCTACAATACGGCAAGGTTGCACAGGTCAGCAGGATGTGGGATTCCCCAGGAAGCACTGGGAGAGCCCTCGGCATCGGAAGGCCCTTTCTTGCCATCGCTGGTACCTGACCGGCCGTGTCCTGCAGCTCTTCCTGGCAGAGACGGCAGGAATTCTGCCTCCGTTGGCCTAGGCACAAGAGTGGGAGTGCAGCTTTCAAACAGTTGTGTTAATTTAAGCGACTCATTCTCTGGTTTCAGGGACTGTCTTGGAGACAGTAGTTTGTAGTTTGTTGGGGGGGTGTTCTCTTGTTAATACTTTTCTTGGCAACTTTAATGTATTTTTTTAATCTGATTTCTTGCTTCCGTTCCCCGTTTTACCATCTGACCACACATAAATGTTTCAGTCAACATTGGTGACCCCTATGATAGGAGGGCTTCAAAATACATATGAACAGAAACATTTACCAGGGCCTCAGCGCTGACTGGGTTTAGTTTAGACTAAATTAAACATGTAATTAGGGTGTAATCTTAAGCATGAATAGTTAAGTGCATGCTTAAGTGTTTAAAAACAG
>JAUBOD010000479.1:3284582-3323571 GCA_032353885.1 Nothura maculosa | reverse complement strand
AGAAGGAGACTCCACAACCTCCCTGGGCAGCCTGTTCCAGGGCTCTGGCACCCTCACAGTAAAGAAGTTCCCCCTCAGCTGCAGGTGGAACCTCCTGTGCTTCAGCTGCACCCGTTACCCCTTGTCCTGGCACTGGCCACCACTGAAAAAAGCTTGATTCCCTCTTCTTTACAATCTCCCTTCATGTATTTATACATGTTAATAAGATCCCCTCTCAGCCTTCTCTTCTTCAGGCTGAACAGTCCCAATTCACTCAGTCTCTCTTGTTCAGGTTCTCCTATGTTCACGGTCATGTTCAGGTTCTCCTATGGCTTTTGCAAACGACTGGCGCTTGAGGCCCTCTCCTTCCACAGGCTCCTTCCCACAGATTTCCCTGTCCCGGGACGCACTGGAGGCTGTGGGAGCCGCGTTGCTCAGGGAGTTGGAGCCACCGGCAAGCGAGCGGGGTGCTGTGCTGCAAGCTCTTGGGCGCGCTCCAGAGAGGCAGCTGGAGCGGTTCACTGGGAGACAGCACCTGGGAAGCGTCTCTGCCAAGGGACTGCGTTAATAACACACAGTGAGGTGTGTGGATAAGGCTCCTTTACCCTCTAGGAATGTGGCGAGGGGCTGAGCTTGCTCCATGCCAGCCGGAGACTCCCATGGGTCCCAACCTGCTCCAGCGGGACCCTCCCAAGTGCCAGCAAGCTGCGGCCGCCACCGGAGCTTGGCACCCACAGGCTGCCTCCGCAGTGGATTTCTTCCCACTGAATACCTGGAGGTCGGAAGCGCCGCCTAAAAGAAGTTTATTCTGCACATTTTATCCTGATGGCTCAGGAGAAGGATCCCAGAGCAGCAGGATCTCTCCAGAGATTCCTGCTCCATGTCATGCCAGGGGGGCTGCTGGCCTTGCCAGAGATATTTTGGGTTTCTTCTTGCTCTTCTCACTGCTTTTTGGGCCCTTTTCTCCCTTCCCGGAGGTGGCACAGGCCTTTGTTTTAGCCGTGCGCTTCCCCTCCCTGCGGAAGCGGGAATAGGGGGGAGAGGCGGCTTGTTTGTGGCGCGGAGAGGCGGCTCCAGGGAAGCGGAGCGAGGGCTCCGTGGTGAGAGCTTCCATTCTCAGCCGTGCTGGGGGAGCAGAGCTGCTCCCTCACTCCTAGGTTACAGCTCCCTTACCCGTTGCACAAGGTGGCCCTGTTAATAAATTATAATTATAAAGCTCACTTCCTCTTAATAACACTTGTTATTACAGCTTGTGTCTTATGGCGATATCTTGGAGCGTGGGCCTGGAGCAGGGTCTCTGTTAAGCTCTGAGCTGTCCAACAACCAGAAAAAAATAGGTTAATTTGGGTGCTAGCCCGAAGGCTCCCCTTCAGTTGCCCAGGGAAGTGTTGGACTCGATTGCTTCATGCGTTGTCTCCTCACGCAGAACCACGGGACACACCGTGGTGTGAAGGCTGCGCACACCTCTGCACTTGCACTGCTTGCAAACCCAACTGCTCGAGCGAGTTCCCTTTCTGGGGCTGGCTGCATTTACTGGTCGTCTTCCAAAGCACTAATTTATCTCCTTTTCCTTTTTTTTTTCCTCTCCCCTTCCTGCTCTTTGGACATGGCTGAACCCCCACCAGAGCTCCCCGCAGAGGAAGGTAAGTCCGTGCAGTTGGGCCAGCTCCCTCGGAGGAGGACACTGGTGGCCCATGTGGAGGACAACATTGCTGGTGGGAGGTGGAGCCTTTATTGGGTGTTTTTGCCTTAATTCCAGCTCTGCGGAAATCACCGGGCCCAGAGCAGTGTGTTCCTGGGAAGGAAGAGGGCCAGGTGGTACCGGGTGCGAGTAGGAACTTGGAGGACTCAGTCTCTCCAGCAGAAACAGATTTACTAAAAGCAGACCAATGCCAGAAAGGAAGAGAGATTTAATATTTGAAGGAAAAATCCCTCATTGCTTGGAGCTGAGCTGGCGATGATGAAAGCTGATTCAGGACATGAGCGCTCGCGTTCATGTGCCTTAGTGATGGTCCCAATCCTGGGTCTCCTTGTTCTTGTTTGTGGCCAGTTGTGCTGCAGGTGCAGCATGGGGTCTTGCTGGTGGCCCAAGGGGTCTGCTTGCCTGCTTTGCTCTTCCTGAGCTCTCATATGCTGCACTTTGTGTGTTTTCTCACCAGGAAAGTCCCTGTGGGAGCTGGTGCTGGAGCAGTTTAAAGAACTCCTCGTCCGCATCCTTCTGGTGGCAGCTTTCCTCTCATTTGTGAGTACACGGGTGCCCCGTGGTGCTGCCGCAGATACCAACCCACCCAGGAGGGCTCATGCATGGGCACGGGCACCTTTTGGGGCACTTCCCAATCCATGTGACATGGGAGCTGATGCTGCACCAAGCGAGTAGGCTCATGGCACTCATGTCAGCCAGCGGAGGGACAGACTGTGGGATCTGTCCTCTTTCTCCCAGCAGCAAACTTGGATGCTGGTAGGGAAGTGTGGTGAGGCAAGGAGGGAAGAGCAAGCTCGGGTACCACAGCACCCAGCCAGCAGCTGGGTGAGATTGAGGCCTAGAAGCTGCTGGGTCCAAATGAAGCAGGAGATCTTTAGCAGCACCAGAAAATTGCACCTTAATATCTGTGTTTTATTTGTTGCTAAACCAAAAAGCATCCAAGGAATCTAAGTGCTGGGTGAAGGAGTTGTACCAACACTGCCCTGCTTGGGCAGGGTATTGTACAGCATTGTCGTAACATGCTTTGGATGTTAGGCTGAAGGGTGCTCAATAATGGTAATCTAGCTGAAGGTGATATCCCAGCCCTTCCTGGGCTTCTTTCTGTTTTTCCAAGACTACTGGAGATGGGCAGGAAAGGGCTCAAAGATGGTGTCACATGAATCCCAGAAGAGATGTTAAGCTAATTCCAATAAAATGATTTCTTTTAGAAAAGCAACAGTCATCTGCATACCTTGAAACTTTGCCATTGTGGGATTCTTTCACTGCAATTTAATGACAGTTTGGCAGAGGCAAATCCTTTGATTTAAATAAGCCAGGCTAAAAAAATTATGTCAAGCTGTTGAGAAAGTCACAGCTGGATCTGTTGTGTTCTTGGTCTTATTGGATTCCTGTGCCCATCCACTTGTTCAGTTTGTAGGGTCCTGCTCTACTCTGAGCCCTAATGATGCAGAAAAAATGGACTGGGAAAGGTCTGGACATGCCTTCCAGTGCCAAAGAAGGATCTGCTCTACTCGCATCATTTCTGGCTTAATGTCTTTCTTAGCTGTTGTTAAAGGTCTCCAATGACAGAGTCTCCAGATGGTTCCGATCCTTCACTAAGCTCACAGTTCACAGCATTTACATAATTTTGGACTGACTTTTCCTTGTTGTAGGGTCAAGCCTGTGTCTGCTAATCTCATCGGATACAAGCACAAAAATGAGATGATTTGTTTCCACTTTCTAGCATACCTTTATGTCTTGAAAGCTACTATGAGGAGTTGTCTTGGTCTCGTATTGTTTTTTTTTCTGGTAGCTCTTGCAGATGGAGAGGTGCCTGGGGCCAGCAGCTTGTCCAGCCTGTGGCCTTTGCGTGCTCTTCAGCCACTGGCCCGTCCTATGACACTGCACAGGTTTTCGTCATGCAGATTTGTATGTGTAAGGGTAGAAGGAACCATTATGATCTTCTCGTGCAGCTTCCTACATATCTCAGTATTAGGGTTTCCCTGAATCATTTTTGTTCTTGCAGTCCCATCATAGTGGGTGATCTTAGAACATATGTTTCAGAAAACATCCAGTCTGTAAAAATAGACTGAGATAACGAAACCCGCTTTGCAAAGTCGTTGCCGTACGTGGCTGTTTTCGCAGCTAAACTTGTGCCTCGTCTTGATTTGGAATCTGTCCTGCTTCCCCTTAATCCCTTGCAGGAGTTATGGAACATCTGGGATCAAGCACGCTGTTTGTAGGTCCTGAATCTCCCAGCATCAGCTTCTGAGCACTTCTAAAGATGGGAAAAAAGTCCCTGCTCCCAAGCGTTCATCTTAAATGTGCAAAATCCAGGAATTCTTTTCTGTAGGGCAGCAGAGAAAGCCTGGAACCAACAGAAATCTTACAAGATTGTGCAAATACAATGTGAAAGAAGAGCATGGAAGAGAGCAAGTGTTGCTTGCCTCTAAATACTGTATATTCTCCACTGCACTACTCGGAAGTCTGACCTCTTTATCTCACCAGTTCCAGGAACCCGCGTGGTTACGTGGAGCGGGCAGAGAGGTGAATCAGTCCAAGTGTTTGTTTGAGCAGGAATGTGCGCTCGTGTTCGGCACAGGGTGTGGAGCAAGAACGAGCTGGGCAGGGTGCATGTGTGCAGCGAGGAGCCTCACGTGTGAGCGGTGAGGGTGGCGCGGAGCTGCGGGGATGTGTCTTTGGGGCTCACGTCAGAGCAGTCACTGGTTTAGAATCTGAACAGCCTATGTACAAGCCCTTCCTCCAGTTTTAATTCTAATTTATTTTCTGTTCCATCTTTCGTCGGGTAAAATGTGGCTTGTGCATCAACTTTGTGTGCATGGATAAAACAGAAAGGGAAAATGAGCCCCTCCATATTTTTCCCTTGGAAATTTTGGAAAGAAACAAATTGCAGCACAAGAAATGCCAAAGATCTGTGTGCAGCATCTCTCTCTTAACCTCCGTGCAGCTCAGTAGACAAAATGTTGCTGGTGAGAGGCAGAGCACAAAAAGGAGCTGCAGGCTTCTTCCTGAGCCAGAGGCAGTGTGCTTGGGGCAGTGATGGAGCCCTGTGTTCTGGGTAAACGTGGGGGGCCGTCGGAGAGGACGGGGGCTCCTACTCATAAAGCTAACTCAAAAATTCCACTTACTATATTCATCTCTGGTTGGATCTACCAGCAGGGATGGGCACAGGGCTAAATTATACATCTCTGCCTCCTGAGGGAAAGAGGTGGTTGGAAGTGTTTCCCAAGCCCTTGTGGTTTCCTTGCTTGGAAATAAACTCTCTCTCTTGATGGGTTAAAGTCTGGGCTTTGCTAAGCCCTTTCATTGCTGCACAGAGGCAGTCAGATTTCAGATTAGAAGTGGAAATCCAATATGTTGTTTAATTTTCTTCCTGTGGCTGAGCTGGAATCGCAGCATTTTGCCCTGCTGCGTGGGAGGTGCCTCCTGCCTGCTGTTTGCCGAGCCTGCTCCGTTCGAGTGCCGATGGGGACACGGGCGAGAGCTGCAGGAGCGCTCGGAGCGCCGGGCAGAGCCCAGCTTCTCCCTGTGCGGGATGCTCAGGGATTTTGGGATACATCTGAGCGCAACACGGGCAATGCAAGACAAATGTTTGCTTACAGAATGCACCTCTTGGTGGGTTGCCCTGCGGAAAATGCCAGGGTGTCTTTGGGTAGGGTCAGAGAGAGTTGTTTGGGGGTTGATTTGCCTTGTGTTTAGTGTGTCATGGAGCCCCCCCCCAGGGATGGGAGCTCCCAGGATGCTGCATACAACGTGGGCTGTCCCTGGAAGGTCCAGCTTTCCCTGCACTTAATGTTGTCCCTTGAAGCATGGTGTGCTCAGCATGTGGCACTCGTTATCCACGCAGGAAAAATGGTGTGGACACCTGCATCCTGTGCCTGGAGAAGGAGGGAACGAGGGGTAGATGGAGCTTCTCACACAGCAGAGCTTCAGCAGGGCCCTTCCCTCCCTGGCTTGGAGGGAGAAGCTTCACATCATGCCTACTTTTCCCAAGCAGGAGCTGTGATTCATCCACAACCCCTCCTGGAGCTTACCCGCCAGCTCCATGTCCGTGTTCATGAAGGCTGCCTTCATGTGCAGCATGGAACAACCCGAATATGGTCCTGTTTGCTCGCCGAGAGCCGGTGTTTGTTCACCGGGAGCCGGCAGCAGCTGCAGCGTGGCCCGGTCCCATAAGGCATCGTGTTAAACAGGCAGTGACATTTGTGTCTTCTGGCTCTTATCTTGCACAAAACTTTGCATGGAGCCTTTAGTGCCTGGATCTGACTTCCCAGCAGCAGGAGAGAGTGGGGTGATGGAGCCTCCATGAGAAGGATAAAGAGGCGAGGTGGGTTTGCAGACAAGGAAGGAGGCAGGCGGCTTCCTCACAAGCTTAAATCTATCCCCGAAAGGATGAGGAGGACACACGTGCCAGGGAGCTCGCAGCTCCGCCATAGTCCACGCCAGGAGCAGCCGTGGGAGCCAAACACCCTCATTGTCCTCACACTGTTTGCTGTTGTTAAGAGGAAAGCTCTTGGAGGCAAAGAGGTGACACCTTATCCATGCAGTGAGAGAATATCTTCTAGACACGTGGGTTTCAGTCCTCACTTTGCTGCTCAAACCCACCAGCACAAAACCAGGCCCTCCGCGTGCTGCTGTGTCAGTGCAGCGAGGCCGGCTGTGCCGGTGGCACCGCTGCTCCCTCCTGCCCTCGGGAGCAGCAGCACCGTGTCCCTAGGAGCGCCGGCACCCTCGCTGCTCCCCAAGGGCTGCTGCTGCTGCAGCGCTCGCTGCCGCCGGCGAAGAAGGGTGGTGCTGTATTGACACAGGACGTAGCCTGCATGCCATTAAATGGAGGGGAAATATTTGTACATATTCTTTTGCGCTTGTGGGATGGCGTCGGGTGTTTGCAGGATGCAGAGGGATGGCTCAGGGTTATAAAAATGCAGTCAAAATGCAATAAAAGTGTGGGGCTGGTGGTGCTGCTTGCCCCAGGCAACGTGGGCGTGTTTGGGGCATGTGTGTGCAGCAGGACGGCTGGGTGCACGGGCTGAGGGAGCTGAGGGCATTCCAGGGTTTGCCCTGAGAAAAGCCCCGGTCTTGTTTGATGTGTGCTGCTTCCACAAGGGAAGGAAGCTGGATCCACGGGGGCTTCTGCTTTGGCAGTGCCGCGGTGTGCCCTTGGAGTCCCAGCTTTTGCCGGGAAGCACTCGGCAGCCGGCATTTTTCCATGTGCCACCTTTCCTGGGGCCTGCCGGCTGCCATCCAAGGTGGCCGCGTCTCCATCAAACATGTCCTGTTGCCTGGCTCTTGCTGGAGCCTCCGTTCTTAACTCCTGCACCTGTAGTTTCATGCGTGCTGTGACTCTTCTCTTTCTGCCTGTACCAGATCCTGGCATGGTTCGAGGAAGGCGAGGAGACCACGACAGCATTCGTGGAGCCCATTGTCATCATCATGATCCTGATGGCCAACGCCATGGTGGGCGTCTGGCAGGTAAACAGCACCTCCCTGGAGCTCCTGGCTCCTCCTCCGAAGGTTTCCTCACGAGGAAGATCGTTTTTACATAGCCCTTATTTTCTCATTCCTTCAGTCTTTGGCAACTTTTGTAGCTTGGGAGTTCAGCACCTTGCCCTTATTTGCCAGTCAATGCAACACTGCTCTTGGCAGTGGCCAGATGTGTTCATAGGGGAAGAATTTGGGTCCCCTCTTGCCACCAAACTGCAGCAACGCTCTCTCTGGCCACGGTGCCCAGAGACACGGGGATGTGAGGGACCCCAGGTCTGTGCTCAGTCCCTATTCCCACTTGGCTGCCTGCAACTCTGCTCCTCGTTGTGCTTGCAGGAGAGGAATGCCGAGAGCGCCATCGAAGCCTTGAAGGAATACGAGCCGGAGATGGGAAAGGTGATCCGTGCTGACAGGAGCGGTGTGCAGAGGATCCGCGCCCGCGATATCGTTCCCGGAGACATTGTGGAGGTGGCAGGTACAGCAACGGAGCCAGAAAATGGGCAGTAAAATCCCCATTGGGGACCAAGGGGCTGGCAATGGCCATGAAGGGCTTGAGGCCTTTCAGTTACCTCAAGGTTTGAGGCAGAACAGCTGGGAACAGATAGAGCCAAAGTGAGCGCTTGTCGACTTGCAGAGGCTTCACCCTGTATCTGGGGCCCATACTCATCGGGGGCACAAAAGCGGAGGGTATCTCTAGCGCAGGTTATTTTATTGCAGGAGAATTGCTGGGGACAGGGGGTAGATTTCCTGCAGCGTTTCCCATAGAGCTGCTCTGCTGGAAGAACCCTTCTTTTTCCCCAGAACCGCTTCTCTGTCTACATGGCTCTCCCACACAGGTCACCCAAGCGCCAGGGAGCCGGGGGGCCGGTCCCAGGCGCTCCGCGAGGCCGCCGCTCGGATGTGCCGGCCGCGCGAGCGGGGCCCTTCCCGGCGCCTCGGGAAGCGGCGCTCGCTCCGTCTGCGTGGGCTGGGCGCCTTGGTAACTTGGGTTTGTTTTTCACGGCCGGCAGTGGCGCGTGGGGCGGGAGAGGCGGAGCGGCTGGCGCTGCTTGGGTTTGCAGGCACCTCCTCTGCCTTGGCCTGCAGTCAGTCCTGGCTTGGAGTCCCCCGCCGTGACCCTCCTGTCCTGCTCAGTGCCTTTTGTCCTCTCGACACCCGTTGTTTTCTCCCCTTCCCACTCTCGAGACACGAGCGGATGAGAGGGAGCTGGAGCAGTTCAGCACTGAGGTGTTCCCAGGGCAGTGGTTGGTACCGTCCCCTTGCAGCAGGGACAGGGAGAGCTGGCGAAGGCCATAACCGGTGACGCAGGTTCCCTTGGGAGCCCTGTCGGTGTCCAGGGCGCTGCGGCCTTTCCCACCTGTGCGTTACAGAGGCGCCGCGTTTCGGAGAGCGGCTGCTCGGGTTTCCTTTGCATCCAGATGCCTCGCGCTAATCCGCTCTCTTCCTCCTCGTGGCCCCGCTAGTGGAAACAAGCTGCAATTCCTGGCGTGCGGCGCCAGCTTGCCGTTATTTATGTCTTCCAGTTGCTCTTCATCTGGAAGATGCATGTAAAAATAACACACAGGGGACGCAGGAACGGCTCCGTGGCCAGGTCCTCAGCTGGGGAACCTGGCGCCACTCCAGCTGCCGCTCCAGGGACGAGCTCCAGCTGATGACCTGGCCTTAGGCTTTGCACCCGCTGTTCAGGATTTGGAAGGGGCCTGGGAAGCAGAGTGGCTGCACAAGTGGACTGATCCTCTGCTCTCCGCACCCGGGAGGAGGGAGGCTGGAGAGCCAGGCACGAGCTGTGCCGCACTCTCTGGCTGCTATCAGGCTATCTGCCCTTGAGAGCCTCCCCAGCGCCAGGGCGCCCGGCTCCGACACGCTCCCTTGAGATGCTGTCAACGCGTGTGCAACCTGCAGGCTTGGAAACAGCGCCTACTTGGCAAATTCCCTCTGCCTTTCCCACGCGGGAGGGGGCCTCGCTGCCCTGGCGAGGCTGCTCCGGGGCTCCCAAGTGGTGGCTGCTGGCAGCCTTCTCAGCACAGGGTGGTGCTTGCAGCTGGAATACCGCCTGCTGGATTCATCCCGGTGCGCAGCTCGGGAGCTGCGGGCTCCATAGGGAGCGCACTGCGAAACGTCGCCATCAGGGCCACCGTGCAATGGGGGGCATCCCAACAGAGTGTGTGGCCTCCACAGGCCTCTGCACTTCCAAATGGCTGGACAATAAGGGCAAGGGAAGAGCGGGAAGAACAAGTATGTGTCTGAGCACTGGGAGGAAGAAACCCTGTAGGAAAAGCAGCTTTTGAGACATTTCAAGAAGGTACCTATTGCCCTCAGCAGGGTTTGTGATGCATCTGTTGCTGGGCCTCACTGCGCTGAAACGGAGGCAGCGTGCAGTCTCGCCTGCAGAGGAGAGGAGAAAACGCTCAAGAAAGGGACACATGGGCTTTTTTCCCATAACCTTCATGTTATGGTGGGATTTATTGACCCGAGTAGGTTCCCTGTGCGCCCCTAGACTGCTCCCTCTTGGCTGGGCCTGGCATGGGGAGGGGAAGTTTCAAGCACACAGTGGGTCTGTGGAATGGGGAGGTGCCTGCCACACGATGAGCTTCTGCTTTTATCCCAGGTAATTGCATTAAAGTTGGGAATGCTGCAAGGTCCCATTGCTGCACTGTCCATTATCCAATTGGAGCTGACCGCACCACTCTCTACCTTGGTGCTTTTTTGCTGTGTAAGCTATAGACCAACAAAGCAAGCTTTAACTCCAGGAAGGAGGAGCAGTGGACAGAAACCACCAAGAGCTGGGTTCCCTGTAGCAGCAGGCTGGGTGCCACCAGCTTGGGGCTAGATCTGCACATGGCATTTCCCAAAACCTAGCCCAAAACAGGCCCTGTCCTGGAGACCTGACAGCCGAAATCGAGGAAGAGGGAAGGGACCAGGAACTGGGATGTGACCACCAGCACATGTGTCCTGAGCCACGGGGCAGCGCTCAGCTCACATCCCAGGCTGGGTGTTCCCAGTGCTGGCACCGGGAGTGCTGTGACTTTAACCCATGGGTATTTTGTGCTCTTTTCCATGTAGTTGGTGACAAGGTGCCAGCCGACATCCGGATCATCGAAATCAGGTCCACGACGCTGCGGGTCGACCAGTCCATCCTCACAGGTACGGGTGACGTGGGCAGACGTGCAGGGGAGCCTGACCCAAACTTACAGAGCTGACACTGGAATGAGCATTTTGCCATGGCAGAAGAATGAGCTTCAGCATTTAGGAGGTCCTGGCATCTAATCTGAAGCTCAGAGCCCAGGCAAGATGAGTGCAGATGGTCCTGCCTCTTTCCCACAAACACAAAGCTTTTTGCACTGGAAAGGCAGGTGAAGCTGGTAACCTGTCGTGTTCCAAAGAGCCTTTCTCCTACTGTCAGGGAGAGGCCACTCGAATCCCTTTTTCTCTGCTGAGAAGAGCAATGAAGGACCAAGCAGCAAAAAGGGCTTTCAGGATTTCAGCATTTTTGCATGATTTTTAAAAGCCATTAAGTTAGGAGATGGCAGAAGAGAAGGAAAAAGAACCGAAAAAAAAATTAAAAACAAGGGTAAAGGAGCCAAGTCTCCTTGAAACATGGCTTTGTGTTAGCTTTGCTCCTTTCTCCAAGGGCAAGAGCAGATGGAGCAAAAGAGCAAATCTCTGACAAAACATAAACCGTCAGGAGAAGGGCTTTAGGTACCTTTTCTCCTGTAGTGTCCTAAAAATCCCATGTTTGCATAGAATGGCAATTTGTGTGTATGCATCTTGGAGGTTTATTTGTGGAGAAGAAGGATCTTGTGGTTTCAGTCCTAGGACCAAAGAAAGTTTTTCCTCAAGTGGAGAGAGATGAAAAGGGATGCTATAAAATTGCCAGGGAAGAGTCTTGAGCTTGCAAGCCTGTGCTAACCGCTAGTTGCCTTCCTGGCTTGGGAATCTGGCCCGATCCCATCGGATATGTTGTCAGCTCAAGGGCTGAGCTCTGGTGATCTTTACAGAATTCAACTGGTTGTTTTTCTGCAACTATTACCTTCAAAGTCATTGTCTGTGACATCTCCATAATGAATATTTTGATGATTTTTGTGGCCAAGCACAGATTTTTGTAAGCTGGGGAGTTTCTGCTCCAGTCGAGTAAAAACGTTTGGAGAGGACATATGAATGGTTCATCTTCCTGCTCTTGTCTTGGCAGGGGAGTCCGTGTCGGTGATTAAACATACTGACCCCATCCCTGACCCTCGAGCCGTCAACCAGGACAAGAAGAATATGCTCTTCTCTGTAAGTCCCTCGTGCCTATCACCACTTCTCATGTGCTTTTGCAAATCTGATTGTCTAGAGGGAGGGGACATCTCTGGGTGGTGGGTGCTAAAAGCGAATTACTGCTCCGTGATGGGCACGGTGGTTTAAGGGGGATTTTTGCCAGGTTTCTCATGGAGCAGATGACTGCCCATGGATCTGCACCCACTGCATTGTCAGTGTATTTGAGCCTTGCCTTTTGTTTCTTGTTAGGAAGGATCATGTCACGAAAAATAAATCATCTTGATTGTGAGGGCTCATTACTTCTGTAGGAATTTGAGTCTGGAAGCGAAGTTCATTCCTCTCCAGCCAAAACTGGAGTTTGTGAGTGTTGCTTAGCCTTGTAAGCCATTGGGAGCACAGGCGTGTGCATGAGGGGCCTGGGATCTCATATGGAGCAATTTAACTTAAGGATTTGCTCATGGGCTCGTGTGTCTAGTACATAGGCCAAGTGAGTTTTCCTAGTCATAGCAGATTCAAGGCTGGGAACTATGCGTGAATTTAGTAAGGGAAAGCTCCAGCAGGCAGAGAATTGTGCTGGTTTTCGTCAGCTAAGATCAAGCCTGGAGGAAAACAGACTTCTTAGTGTGTGACTGGTGTCAGGGGCAAACCCAGGAGCTGCAATGGCTGATTTTTTACTATCAAGATTCCATGGTCTCCTTTCGAAAGTGACTTGTTTCCCACCTCTGTCTCCGAGGTTTCATGCCTGTCCTTTCCTCCTTCCCAGGGTACCAACATCGCAGCAGGGAAGGCTGTTGGCGTTGTCATTGCTACTGGAGTCTACACCGAGATTGGGAAGATCAGAAACCAAATGATTGAAACGGAGCCCGAGAAGACCCCCTTGCAGCAAAAGCTGGATGAATTCAGCCAGCAGCTCTCCAAGGTCATTTTCCTGGTCTGCATAGCTGTGTGGGTCATCAACATCAGCCACTTCAGCGACCCTGTCCACGGCGGCTCCTGGTTTCGGGGTGCCATCTATTACTTCAAGATTTCAGTGGCCCTGGCAGTGGCTGCCATTCCGGAGGGCCTCCCCGCCGTCATCACCACGTGCCTGGCACTGGGCACGCGCCGCATGGCCAAGAAGAACGCCATCGTGAGGAGCCTGCCCTCCGTGGAAACCCTGGGCTGCACCTCCGTCATCTGCTCCGACAAGACGGGCACCCTCACCACCAACCAGATGTCCGTGTGCCGGGTGAGTGCGGGGGCCGTGGGGTGGGTGGCATTTCTAGGTGAGTGGCAACGGTGGCTTCTGGGTGCTGATGCTCTTGGGGATGAGTTGGGTTCAGTCCCAGCTAGACCAGGGTGTTGCAAAGCTACAACTGGTTTTGCTCCCCGGACAAAATATTTTGGGTATTAGGAATGTCAAGGTGAGCGTGAAAAGTGTTTTGTTTGGTGTTGAATCAGTAAGAAACCCTGATCTTCTCTTTCCATCTGATCACTGTTATGGAATGGCTCGTTTGCTTATCTTTGCATGGGCCGTAATTAGCAATTTGCTTTTTCACTACCTCTTACAAACGCGCCGGTTGGGTGGTGTGGTTTTGCAGGCATATTTCCTGACTGTCTTGGTGGAGAGTACATCTTCCTGCTGGGAATCAGTATGAAAACAGAGCTCTCAGAGAACTCAACATGATCAGCACCTAGTTTCCTCTCTTGACTATTTTCTGCTTGTTTTTGACCAAGCCAGGAAGATGTTCTGGACCATACAAAATTGCAAAGACCTAATTACTGAAACTGAAGGTTTGATGGGACTTTCTGCCCCGGCTATATATAAAGAGCAGCCACTGAGACATGCAGGGTTTGGAAGCAAGTTGATGTGACCTAGTTAAACCATGATTTGTTTCCCCATGCGTGGTCGTTGGAAAGTTTGCAATCGTGGTCTTGTACTGTGCATGCAGCTGAGTTTGGGGTAAAAACACTCATTATAGAGGGAGCACCAGGGTAAGTTGGCTGAGAGACCACAAGGCTTCTAGTCTAGAAGAGCCTCAGCCCGCTTTGAAGCTGGATTCACTTGGCTGTGGAGGAAGATGATTTGTTAGGAAAGACTAGACAATCCAAGGACTTCTCAATTTCCCCATTAATCCTCGAGTCTCAGGAAAGCTTTCTTTTTCATGGCCTTGGCGCTTCAGCTTTTAAAGGAACCTTGGAAAATGTGTAACCAAGGGGAAAAATAGACCTGGCCCCCGTCCCTCCAAAAACTGGGTAGCAACGTGCAGCGCAGTGACCACTCCATGGGCAGAGCGTGGGCCACGCGTTTGGAAAGGAGACACTCCAAGCGACTGGAAGCGTTGACTGTTTTTAGTCATGATTTAAGAGGAGACGCTGCTGGAGCATCCCGCGAGCCGTCGACATCCCGCGAGCCGCAGTGGAAGAGGAGCCATCCCTCCCCCCCGGAGCCTCTGGAGCGCAGCCGGAGGCAGCTCGCGCCTCGCAGGCGCTTCCTCTTCTGCCGCCGTACTTCCAATTTCCCTAGTGCTGGAGTGGAGCAAGGGGCCTCCCCCTTATCAGATGCTTCGTGTGGGCAGCAGAAGATGTTTCCGGGAACTTGGGTAGTAACACCAGAGAGCGATGTTCAGGCCGACCGCCGATTCCTTCCTCTTTTCCCCACTGTGACTCCTTAGGGTTTTCACTCCAGGGTGCTCACGACAGGCTGAGTGCTGCTCCGCTGCTGCTGCTGGGGAAGCAAGTGAGGGGTTACCCCCTTGTTTGGGGTTTCCACAGCTCCGGGAGCTTCAGGAAGCAGAAGTGAAACATGACGGAGCCTTCCCCAAACTGCCCACCAAAGAGCTGCTCTTTGCCCACCGAGAATTCGAAAGTCCTGTCAACTCCTGCTCATTGGAAAAGGTGGGATTAACTAAGCAAGGAAAAGGAGAGGGGATAAGGGGGAGAGTGAGCAGGGCAGTGGCAAGCAAGCCTGCTGTCTCATCAATCCTCATTTTCCTAGAATTCAGCCCAAACTTGGCCTGCGTTGAGGTTGGAAATCCAGCCCTGCATTAATTCAACTTACGCTCTGCCCTGTCCTCCCTGTTCTGATATCCGTTTTGTTCAGCTGGCCGCATCCCGACTCTCGGAGCACATTACTCAAAGCCTGCCTGGCTTCGGGATACAAAGGGAGCCTGTTAATGGTTAACCCTGGGGAGTTCCCGGCGGCCGGGAAGGGAGGGATGCGGATACTGCTGGCGGATTTGCCGCCGGCGAGTGGTTAAATATTTGCCCTGGGCGGCCGTGCCTGCCCCAGGCACCCGGCTCAGCGGCTGGGAGCCGTGCAGAAGCCTGCTGATATCCTGGAAAAATGCACAGAAAAGCTCCCTGATCCTGGATCCTGGGGTGGTTCTGCTGCCTCCACCTCCAAGTCTTTCCTGGATGAGGAGGCTGCACTGTTCCCACCTACCTGGCTTTGTTTGGTGGTGCCTGTGCCACAAGTTCCCTCAAAGGCCCTTGAGCTCTGGCGTGGATGCTTGAAAATTAGATGGTTTCAGTTCTTCAGTGTGGAAGAGAATTGGGTTAAGCCAAGTCAGGGCTGCTTTAACTCGAGTTGAGCAGGTCCATTTGTGGGGCTGATGCATTTCAGCTAATTCACCCTGTGCAAGAAGTGACCTTCTCCAGACCATCAGTTGTGTCAACCATGGGTCTGTTGAGCAAGCAGACAAAGGGGACGAGAAGTGTTTCAGCCCTGTCCTTGTAGGTCACTTCCTCTTTCATGAGAAGCCTGCAGGCTCCGTGCACTAAGTTAATACCGCTGGATGAAGCTCACACATTGCCTTCCATCAGCTGATTTTGAGGTTGATGTTAAGCCTAAATTGCACTCTCAAGAAACTCAGTGTGCGGCACCCTATTACTTAAAATTCCAGGCAAGACAGGATGCTGTTTGCAAAGCTCGGAATGAGATGCAGTCTCTGTACCAGCTTTGCTCTCCCACTGGGATCCTTGCAGTAAATCCTGATCCATCCAGTAACTTGAGCTGTGCAGGAGCTGCACGGTCTCTTGTCTGCAAGAGCCCAGGCTGGTTCAAGAGTTGGGTCTATCCAGAATAAACCCAGACACTTGGACATGGGAGTCCTCCTTGCTCGGGTTTCCCTTGGGACCGGCCGCCAGCTCTCGTCCCACGGGATGCCTTGGTTGAGGTCCAGTGTGGAGGTCAGAGCAGTGCATGGCTTGATCAGTGAAAGTCTGATACAGCTGTTTGTAAGATCATGTTTTTGTCTGCCATGCAGCTTTATGCTTGCCTTGCAGTGGGTTTTAGCAGGTTTTCTTTAGATCTGCCTGTTGCATTTATGAAGAGAAAAAAAAATACTGCATCCTGGAATGGTTTGGAAGGGTTAAAGGCAGAGACTTGTTGCTAGAGTGAAAGCTGGTGCAGTGCCAGGGCGGTTTCCTGCCTGACACTGGAGCCAGTGTTCGCCCTTGGGCCTTGTAAGGGAAGCACGGCCCCTCCGGAGGTTTCCCCAGCCGCCTCCACAGCTGGAGCCTCCCTGAAAAGTCCCTTGGAGCCGCTGCCGAGGATGGGTTCGGTGTCTCCCTCCGAATTGCTGCTCTGGCTGTTATTTTAGGAAAGGAAGTGCTGCCCGGCCTCGCTGCAGCCCTGGCCCTGCGAACCTGCCCTGTCGGCGGCTGGCGCCAGGTCCCCGCTCCCCGCGCAGGCAGCCCGGGAACGCAGCGGAGCCGGCAGGAAACCGGGTCACCCGGGGGCGCCACGTGTTGCAAAACAGCCTTTTCAGATATCTTTAAATAGGTGTGGAAAAAAGGGCCCCGGAGCTGTTAGCTTTCATAAGACAGCCGCTCTTGAGGAAGCGCGCGTTGCTTTGCACCCTGCAGTGTTTGGAAACAAGGAGCCTGCAGATGGTTTTGATGCTTCGGGACCAGCACCTGCACCTTGCCCTGTGCCATGCCAGCAGCTTCCTTCCTTGGAAACTGCCTGTGGACAGCTCTTTGATGGGATAGAAGACCAAGGGGAGGCAAAAAAGGGCAGGGAAGCACCAGGCGTGTCTTGATCGATGAGATGATGGCAACTTGCAGGGCTCTGGGCCAGTTCCATAGCTCCTAACGGGAGAAAATGCTCCTAGCGCCTAATGCACTGTTTCTGTCTCTCCTTCTTGCAGATGTTCATCATGGATAAGGTGAAGGGCTCTGAGTGCAGCCTGCACGAGTTCAGTGTCACGGGCTCCACCTATGCTCCCGAGGGACAGATGTGAGTACCGTGTCGCAGGCGGCCTCCTCCGCCTGCTCTGCTTTCCTGGGAAAATGGCATTTCTTGGTGCTGGGAGGACCCATGCAGGGAGAAGAGCATGGTGTGGTTTTGTACCACACTGAACGTTGCACTTGGAAATGGTATTTCCAAGCCTGTGTTGGTGTAGGGCCACCTTGCAGATGTTAGTTATCTCCAGGGCTGCCCATGTTTTCCGTGGGACCAAGTTCACCACCAGCCTGTGCTCCACATGAAGTGTGGGAGATGCCTCCTGCTGCCCTGTCTTCCAGTCCTGCTGTCTGCCCAGGGCCAGGGCTCCTGGCATGCAGAGCTGGAGTCTTGGTGGGACTCTTCACTCTCCCTTACGAGCAATGACAACAAAATAAGCCCATTCTTGAACCAGAGAGGTTAGTGCAGATGGAAACATCAAGTGCAGAAACACTTAAATGCTACATAAGGTTTTCCACAGTGTGTGCTCCTTCCAAATCCCTTT
The DNA here is from genome assembly GCA_032353885.1 of Nothura maculosa. Lineage (NCBI taxonomy): Eukaryota > Metazoa > Chordata > Aves > Tinamiformes > Tinamidae > Nothura > Nothura maculosa. The sequence goes on along the minus strand of JAUBOD010000479.1, from coordinate 3,306,438 downwards.
TCCAAGTTTTGGAGGGCCACACCTTTGCACATGCAGTGGTCACCGTTCTTCCCACCTGCACACAGCCCCCACATGGCTGATCTGACAGCTTGGCCAGCAGCCCCATTGCCCGGCCAGACAGAGGTCCTTGTGCTGGGCTTGCAGACCTGGCGTGGGACGTGTTCACCAAGGCCAGGGTTCTTAGCAAAGCCAGGCCTGGAGGCCAGTGCAGCCTGGCGTGCAGTCCCGTCGACGTCGAGGAGTCTCAGATGTGCTGCCTGGCAAACGTGGGCTCTGCTGAATCGCAGCCTAGCGCTGCGAGTGAGAGCCACTGACTTCTCCCTAATGCATTATAAAACATGTTTTGTTTTGTTTTTTTTTTTTTGACAGTATTCTCCTGAAAGGAGAAGTGCTGCAATTGGATGTGGTTGTGCCTCTAGTGGTTTTACTTCTCAGAGAGGTTCTGGGTCATGTTCTGCAGAGCTCCTTCCATTGCTCCTTCTACCTGAGTGTGCTCCTGAGTCAGTCCAGGCATCCCTGCACTGCTCCTGGAGGGACCTAGAGCTTTTTCTCCCAGGAGAGCAAGCTGCTCTGCTGCTGCCTTGTGCATAGGGCACCACGTGGGTTTTGTGTCACTGCCACCAAGCCGTTCAGTGGAAGGGGCCAGTTCCCTGCCCTGCCTGCATGAAACCCAGGAAGGGTTTTCAAGGCCAGAAGCTTCCCGGTCTTTTGGCACTCCCTGGCACACGAGGCTCTTGGGCACAATGGGAGCCTTGGAAGGAGAGCATGGAAAGGGCAGGCGAGGAGAGCGGGTGGGTGACACTTGGTTTTGCTTCCTGCTCACAGACAAGTTCTTCCCCTCGGTTTCTTTTGCTCATCTGCTGAGGACTGTAATTCATCCCAGCCCCAGGCTTAATTCATGAATATTTATAAAGGCAGCTTGATCCCAGAGTAGAAATTTCCATGTAAAAAATGAGCCAGATCATAAGCTGGTATTAATCAGAGTGTCTCAATTAAACTGAAGGGACCGAGGAGCTGAATGCACGTCTGCTAAAGCCCAAATCTCTGTGTTGTCCTTCAGGATCCTGTCAGCAGGAGAGCTGTGCACTGCCCTGCAGCGATCCTGTTGCTTCCAAGTGTTGTTTCAGCTCCGTCCTCACCTACCACATCCAAGCAGGATGTGAAGGCTTGCTTAGTCCTTGTCCCAGAAATCCTGCTCCTTCCTACCTGGAGCTGCAGGGATGGGAGTGCTGATTTAAGCCTTTTCCTGGGATTTCCAGCCTTTTGGTGCAGGAAACCGCCCCTGGAACCCGGGAGCTCCCTGCGTCCTGCCCAGTCCTGTCCTGTTCACAGGGCCGTGGCGGCCGCTCTCTCATCCTCTATCTGAACAGCTCTGTTCTTTGTCCCTGTGCAAACAGATTTTTCAGATTTTCTTGGCCGCTTCCTGCTTTCCGCTCCTGAGCTGTAACAAGGGCTCCAACATGTTCTTTCCATTGGGAACCAGCAGTGGAATAAACCGATCCTAATAAACGGCTGACAGATTATTTTTCCAGCGAGCTGATGGCCGGCTGGGCTTATGGAGCTCTAACCTGCAGTTACCTCTCCTTGAGTTAGAATAATTTGTTGTTTTGCCCCTAAATCCCCCTAGAAAAGTTCTTTCTACCGTGGGCAGGTTTGCATGAGGAATTGCCTCTGGTCCTTTGGCGGCGTGGCCATGGCCAGTGCTTGTGACTCCCTTGCAGAGTGCTTGGATCTTTAAGGTTGGCAGCACCAAATAGTTCAGCTCTAAAGATCCCCTTTGCATCCCTGTGCGGGAAATCCAGGTGCTGTACAAGGGCCAGGGAACTCCAGAGCTCCCATAAAATCCTGTTTCATCCTTGCAAGTCTCATCAGCAGCCAGCTTGGCCAGCCTTGGCGTGGGGGCTGTAGTGAGAATCGCTGTTTGCAGCAGCTTTTGTTAGCGAAGAGCTGCTGTTCATGAGCTGCCCACCGCAGGGTCACACTTGCCCCTTGCTTGGGTGGAGCCCCAGCACTGCACGAATTTCCCTGGCATCCTGCAGCGCTTCCTCAGGACACACTGGCTGTTAGTTTAACTTGCAGCGTGGAGGCTCTGAGCAGTCACTTTCTCTCCGCAGCCTCAAGGACGAGAAGCGCGTGGAGTGCGGGCAGTACGACGGGCTGGTGGAGCTGGCCACCATCTGCGCCCTCTGCAACGACTCCTCGCTGGATTACAACGAGGTGAGTGGAGCCGCCGGCCCTCATGTGCCCCAAGAAGCTTTTGCAACTTTTTGCTCGCGTTCAAAGAAGCCAAGCGTCACTTTCTTTCCACTCTACAGTCAAAAAAAGTCTACGAGAAGGTGGGAGAAGCCACAGAGACGGCCCTGACATGCCTGGTGGAGAAGATGAATGTCTTCAACACGGATACCAGCAAGCTGTCCAAGGTGGAGCGAGCCAATGCCTGCAATAGGGTGAGCAGCCCTGGGCTGGGAATTCATGATGGGGCTTCACAACGACCATTAAATTTTTGAGTACCCACTTGTTGCTCCAGAGGGATGTGCCCTGCGGAGCAGAGGGTGCAGTAGTTGCCTCCAGTTGCACTGGCAGAGGTTCATGGACTGCTAAACTGGGAGGCCCCTCCAGGACCATCTGAGCAGACAACCTGCACAACATGGGCCCAGACTATTCCCGCTGAACTAGACTTGCTTTTTGGAAACATATATCTATGTTTGATCTGAAATATCCAGTGATGGCTGCTATGGCTCTCTAGTGTGTCCTTATCGCTCTGCTTAAAATGTGCTTTATTTCAAGTCTAGATTTATGCAGCTTGGGTATCACGTTGTTAGATTAACACTTTTGGCTGCTAGATGGAGGTGTCTTCTGTTGTGGAAATTGTTCCCTGAGTAGGTACAAGCAGGGAAAAAAAAAGTAGTTCAAGTGCAAGGGAATTTCTTGGCCTTTATTCAGCCCTGTAGTTATGCTTTGCTGCACGTGGCTTTGCCATCTTCCCGAGTAGATGCCCAGCCCTGCTCTGTGCCCAGTGGGGGTCGATTCCCTTTCTCTGCTTGTTGATTTAGGCACCCAGGAAACGCACCCACCACAGCTCTAGTGGTCAGGAGCATTGCGGGTCCTGGCAGCTGCTGCCCAGGTGATGGTGCCAGAGCGCCCATGTCTGAACCCAGCCTGGGATGCCATCACAGCCTCCTGTGACTGAGAACCTCCAAACTTCATTGCGTTGTGGCTACAAAGCTTCTTGCCCCCGTGTGTTGGCTGCGGTTCCCTTTGCTCCTGTGCTGGTTTTGCTGTTGGCTTAGCGAGCCCCGTGGTGTTTGCCGTGGTGTCTGCCCTCACATGTCTGGAGATGACAGTTGGATCTGCCTGCGTTTTGCATGGTTGAGCAACGCAACCTCTTCCTGCACCTCTTGATAAGATCAACCAGCTGCTGCTGTAGCCCTCCTGCATCTGCTGCAGCCTCAGCTCATCCTCTTGAGCATCCACAGCCTGTGCTCTTCCATCCTGCAATGCTATCCTCTCCTGCCAGGGCACATCTGCTCATGGTGCCGCTTTTCCAGGGATTTATCTGCTGCTGTAGAGCGTCCTGAGGTCACTGCCAGCTGAGCAGAGTTCCTGCCCCCATCCTGTTGGTATCCTTGGCACAAACAACCTCCTCCACAATAGCCATTGTTTGAACAACTCAACCACAAAGAGCCTCAGGCAATCAAGATAGTTACTTAACATCCCCTCTGCAGAATGTACTTCAAATAAGCCCCAAGTGTCCTGCTCAGTACAGAACTTTTCTGAAACAAGATGTGTCCTCCCAGAGAGGGGGCTCATCGTGGACATGTGGGAGGAGGTGTAAATCTTCTATGGTCATGGACAGACATCTCACAAGCATCTCGCTAGATACTTGGCTCCTTACACTATTAATAGCAGCAAGTGTGACGAGCCTGGTTTGTGGTGTGGTTGTTGCAGCAGGTGTAGGGAGATGTGAGTGGATGTGTGTGTGTGCGCTCACCTCACAGCGACGGCTTTAACTGCCTTGACAAAGAGGTGGTTGTGTCCATGCACGTCCCCAAATCGTCCCTCAAAGTCTCGTGTGCTTGTCAGGACTGTCAGGCAGCCTCCAGCCACGCACTGGAGGCCGCTGAGCCTCTGCCTCTCCTCGCAGGTGATCAAGCAGCTGATGAAGAAGGAGTGCACCCTGGAGTTCTCCCGCGACCGCAAGTCCATGTCCGTGTACTGCACTCCCGTCGGCACCAGCCACAACTCCACTGGCCCCAAGATGTTTGTCAAGGTAGGGGCTGAGGTTGTCCTGGCTTTCTTGAGGGTGTTGGCCCCCTTCTCCTGCCCCCAGCCCTGCAGGCACCCAGGTGAGGTCCTGCTCACACTGGAGAAGGTGGTGAGGCTCTGCTCATGGGGAAAAAAACGGGATTTTCAGCCCTTGAAGGCTGGTGTTTCCTCACACTGAAAAAGCTCTATATGTGCATAGAGGTCCTATGAGTGGAGCTCAGTCAGGTGAAGGAGCGGTTGGAAAACGCTGCTGTGGGGCAGGAGAAGCTCTGGGAGCACGTGGTGGTTTGGGACATAATCCAACCTCTCTGGCCACTTCATTTGTGTCCTCCACAAGCTGACCGAGGGTCCAAGAGCCAGCAAGTAAACTGATGTGGGCAGGTAAGAGGTGAACTTGTGCAGAACAAGAAGGGAGGAAAGGAACTGGATCTCCTGGTGTGAGATGCTGCAGCAAGTGAGAGCAGCCCCTTCAGAAAACGTGGGCACTTGTACCCTCTGACTCTGGCAGTGCACAAGGGACTGCACTCAACTTTATGCTATAACCAGAAATAAAAGAGTATTTTAAAAGGATTTTCTTCCTGAGAGAAATGAACTGAGGAGAAGGGGCAGGAATTTCCCCCCACTGTCTCTGAGAAGGTTTTTATGTTGTTGTTCCCACTTGAAGATCCTTCTGGATGAACTCTGTCTTCTTGGTCAGGTCAGGGTTGTCTGAAAGCTGCTTTAACTGCAGACTTGGATCTGTGGGATCGCATATGATCCTGTGAGTGCTGTGCTAGAGGAATCCTGAGAGTCCTTCGTAGAGTCAAAAGGGCCATATTGTGATGCTGAGACATGGAAGTACACTGGGATGTGTGTTCCTAAATCACACAGGCATTGCCAGCATCTTCCCCTGGTTGGAGGAGGAGACCTGCTCTCCTTCCTTCCTTCAGACCTGGGATGGGATAGGTGCTCTCTGAGTAATTCCTGAAGGCCTGTAGGTCCAAAGGAGAGTGATGGAGTCACTTTAAGGCCAGTCCAGTGACCTGAAGAGAGTTCAGCACTGGCGGCCGTGCGGTGCTGTGGTGGAGGGTGCCATCTAGTGCAGACTGAGCGCATGGAGCTCGCTGTCTCAACGGCCTTTGCAGGGAGAAGACACGCGCTCCATGCATTGCCTTCCCTTGGTTGCACTCATCTACAAGTACAAAGTCTATCTGCAAGATCTTGGTCAGGACTGAGGTCTGGTTGATGCACCAAGCGATTTCTGGGACTCTTGGGGAATTTTGCCTCTTCATAAGATGTTATCTGTGGCCTGGGGTTTTGGGCCACCCTTAGGCCAGCTCCTCTCTGACTCCTTAGGGTGCCCCGGAAAGTGTGATCGAGCGCTGCAGCTACGTGCGTGTCGGCACGGCCAGGGTCCCACTGGCCGCCTCCGTCCGGGAGAAGATCATGTCCCGGGTCCGCGACTGGGGCATGGGCATGGACACACTGCGGTGCCTGGCCCTGGCCACCAATGACAACCCTGTCCAGAAGGAATCCATGGACCTGGATGACTCCACCAAGTTCGTCTCCTACGAGGTAACAGAGGCTGCAACAGCTTTCCCTTAGTGGCCAGAACTGCCCAACTTCCACTGCCCTAGCAGAATTTCTCATATGTTCTCTGGTTCTTTGGGAATCCACGTGGACCAGTAGTTCAACTCCTCTCTTCCAACCTGACTGCAGATCTGCTAGTGATGAGCTAGTCTCAAAGGAAATAGTCCTTCTCCCCTAAGCACTTACCTCCCTGGTTAGATTTTTATTAAGGGGAGCAGCTCTGCTGATCTTGGGGATTTCTGCTGTTGCAAGAGGTGTTCGGGGGCTGCCATGAGAGGCGAGGATGAGGAGAATAAAGTGAAAAGCAGCTGAGCACCTTAGTAATGTAGTAGTAATGGTGTCTGATGGAGCAGCATGCATCTGAGAGGCTTTAGCTTCCTTCCTTGTGAATAGTAGGAAATTTCCCAGTGGTTTTGCTGGGGAGCAAGACATAATTCCTTGCAGGGAAAATCCTCCAGCATCCTTAGATCCCTGTGCATGGCGTGATTTAGAGGTGGCAAGAGAAGATGGCTCCATCCCCAAGGAAGCCTGGGGAGATTAATCCCCCTCCTCTCCTTTTGCCATCAGGACAGCCTGACCTTCGTGGGCTGCGTGGGGATGCTGGATCCCCCCCGCAAGGAGGTGACCTCATCCATCGAGATGTGTCGCAAAGCTGGCATCCGCGTCATCATGATCACAGGGGACAACAAGGGCACGGCCGTGGCCATCTGCCGGCGGATCGGCATCTTCTCGGAGAACGAGGACGTGACGGACAAGGCCTACACGGGACGGGAGTTCGACGACCTCTCCCCGGAGGCCCAGCGGCAGGCCTGCCGCACGGCCCGCTGCTTCGCCCGTGTCGAGCCCGCCCACAAGTCCAAGATCGTCGAGTACCTCCAGTCCTTCAGCGAGATCACAGCGATGGTGAGTCCTGCACCAGTCCCAGCCCAGCGAGATGCCAGGCTGGGCGACTGCATCTCAGTGGGCCGAGCCTGCTTTTACGTGCCTGAAGCTTGTCTTTGTGCCCAGCCTGTTTCCTTCTGTCCTTCTAACACGCACCACACGCTTCGTTCAGACCGGCGACGGCGTGAACGACGCGCCTGCCCTCAAGAGGGCCGAGATCGGCATTGCGATGGGCTCTGGCACCGCCGTGGCCAAGTCAGCGGCTGAGATGGTGCTCTCCGATGACAACTTCTCCACCATTGTGTCTGCTGTTGAGGAGGGCAGAGCCATTTACAACAACATGAAGCAGTTCATCCGCTATCTCATCTCCTCAAACGTTGGAGAGGTGGTTTGGTGAGAGCTTCCTGACTCCTCTGAGCCTCAGCTTGAGGGAGGGGGGAAAAATAGCAGGAGAAATGTGTCCTTTCGGGTACCAAGCAGGGCCTAGCGGTGTCCTCCTCTCCTCTGCACGTCCCTTGACCCCAAGTACCAAACAGGAGATTTGGAGCTGGGTGCCCTTCCTCGTTTCCCAGACAGAGAGATTTTCTTCTTCGCAGAATCACAGAATAGTTAAGTTTGGTAGGGACCTCTAGAGATCTAGGCCAACCCTGCTGCTCAAGCAGGGACACCTAAAGCACGTGGCACAGGGTAGCATTGAGTAGGGTTTTGAAGATCTCCAGGGAAGGAGACTTTGGGCATCCTGTCACCCTCAAGGAAAGAAGTTCTTCCTCACATGGAGATGAATTCTCCTGTTTCACTTTGTACCCATTTCCCATTCTTTCATCATTTTATAAACACGTCTGCCCCTGCAAAAGCCAGTGCAGTGAGATATATAGTGCTGCTTACTCCTGCCCACCTGTTGGTCCCATGAAACAACTCCCCATAAATCAGGGCCCTCTTTGACAGTTTGGCACAACCTTGTGGCTAGTAGGGATCAACTGAGAATCGTTTGTGCTAGCAATTCAGCAAAGATACCTACACTGGGAATGGGAAAGCACGTCGCTGTATTGAGTTGATGGTTATCTCAAAGGTCGTTTTTGCCTGCAAAATTAATGTTAACAGTAAAACATGGACAGCATCTAATTTAGGACTCTCTGGGTCTTTGGTCTGCAGCATCTTCCTGACAGCGATCCTGGGCTTGCCCGAGGCCCTCATCCCAGTGCAGCTGCTGTGGGTCAACCTGGTGACGGATGGGCTGCCGGCCACCGCACTGGGCTTCAACCCTCCTGACCTCGACATCATGGACAAGCTGCCCCGCAACCCCAAGGAGCCTCTCATCAGCGGCTGGCTCTTCTTCCGCTACCTGGCCATCGGAGGTGAGAGTCCATGTGTGCACTGTATGTCCTGCTGCCTATGCCCTTCATGCTCCTCCTGGGGCCTGCTGGCTGTCCTGCCCCATGCTGCGTCATCCAGCAGGGCTGAATGTGTCTGTCCCATCATAGGGACAGGCTGTGGGTCCTCACACTTTCACAGTGTGGCAACCGCAGTGCTTGTGGTAAGAGTTTCTATCTCTTTGGCTGCAGTGTATGTTGGCCTGGCAACGGTGGGAGCAGCAACCTGGTGGTTCTTGTATGATGCTGACGGACCACAAGTCTCCTTTTATCAGCTGGTAAGTTGGGAAAGTAGTGATATATTGAGCACATAATGACTTGGTTTCAGGTCCTGGAGCCCTCCTTCTATCTCCTTTCTTTTTATTCTTATTATAACATTCCCAATCCCTGATGGAAAAGATGAATTTAAAACATAGCAAATGTTCTCCTGGAGATCCATGTTCCTTTGTTTCAGTCAGCAACCAGTGGGGACAGGGGAATTTTATCCAAAAAAGCTGCAAGTAGCTCCTGTATCTGATGCCAGGTTAAAATGAACCAATTACTGCGCTACCATAGGCTTGTAGGGTATGAATGGCTCAATAGGAAGCAGAGTCTCAATCAGGCCCTTGCTGAAAAGCAAAGCTCAGGGGTAAGCAGGAGGAGGTTGCAGCTTCCAGGCTGCAGAGCTCTGGCCAGGGCTTGAGATCCCTGAAAGGAGATAAGGTCTAGGCTTGGCTGCAGCCTTGTTAGTTCTTTCATCAAGGATTCATCTTCAGATTCATGTCCTCCTGCCTTGCCCTCTCATTCGATGTGGTTGGCCACAGTTCTGTTGCTAATGTCTTGTGTAGTGGAGGATCTATTGCTGATGAAGATGCATGTTCACTTGCACAACTAATTAACTGAACATAAAAGTCTCGCAGCAACTATGCAGACATAACCATGCAAAGCCACAATCAAAACAAATGGTGGATTGCTTCATACTGTTTTATCAGTTGCTCTGAACCATACGCTATTGATGGCCACTCTAATAAGGAAAGCTTACCATGTTCTCCTACAAAGCAGTCTACCTCTTCCACCTCTTTCCTGCCTTCTCTACGTGGTAGTTATTCTGCAAAGTATTTACAAGCAGTTTCCTGTGCTGACAGAGGAACTTCATGAGGTGCACAGAGGACAACCCAATCTTTGAAGGAATTGACTGTGAAGTCTTTGAGTCTCGATACCCAACCACTATGGCTCTGTCTGTGCTGGTGACGATCGAAATGTGCAACGCTCTGAACAGGTATGGCTGCTGCAGGATAGTCCTGGGTGCTCGCTTCCTCACCTCTTCCACATGGGAGTTCTTTGAGTATTTCATAGCGGGCACTGTCAGAACATGGAGGAAGGGTGAGGAGGATCTTTGGTTTGATTCGACAGAGCCATTCTGAGTGAGCTCACAGGGAACCATTGGCTTACCATGAATTTCTCTGAGTCAGTGTGTCACTGTTAGTGGTTATGAGGGAACAGCATAGGAATAAATAGATCTGCATCCTTTCATAGAGCTTTGCCATGTTAACATCCAGTCCTGATATGTATGTGGATGTCTATATTGACATGGGTGTTCAAATCTGAACTGTGGCAAAGCCTGAAGCTTTGAAATGCACAAGAGGGTCTATACTGCATAGCCCTGCATCCTGGAGAGAGGTGGAAACCTTCTAGCTTGGATACACTTGTGGAAAAGAGAGGATATTTGGGCTAATATCTGTCTCCTTTTTCCACAGCGTGTCTGAGAACCAGTCGCTGCTACGGATGCCCCCGTGGCTCAACATCTGGCTGCTGGGGGCAATTGTCATGTCCATGGCCCTGCACTTCCTCATTCTGTACGTCAAGCCCATGCCTGTAAGTGCTCTGTGCTCTCTTCCTGTGCAGCTCATGGTGAGATCCTTCTCTGGATGAGCATCTCCCCTGACACCTTTGTGTCTGGAAGATGTCAAGATGACCATTCCTGGCAAATGCTAGAGGACCAGGACATGAGACATGGGGGCTGTGATTGATCCTGCCCCAGTGAGACACTTACTTGAGGGAGCTCTCCCTGGGCAGCACAAAGAGGTACAGAAGCCTCCAGAAAGAGGCTCAGTCCCTTCTGGAGGCGTCACCTCCCTCTGCAGTCCAGTGCTGGGGTTCCTCTGGTGATGCCTTGGGGTGAGTGAGATGAGGTAGTCACTGTGTCGAGGGACATGAGTGTCCTGTCCTGCTCCTTAGTTCCTCTGTACACATGGTCAAAGCCTTGGTCCAGACTTCATCTTATCCATCTGCCCAGGACAGGTGAGGGGCATCACTTTTGACTCCTCCTGGCCAGGAGCCACCTTTTGATCTTGACAGAACTCAAAGAAATCCTGCTCCTTGATCTTTCTGGACCCCATCCTTATACTCATACTGATCTTTGCCACCATCTGTGATGATACAGCAGAAGTTAACCTGATCTTTAAAACAAAAAATCCTGTCTCCATCCCTATTAACATGTCAAATCCTTTCTGCCTTGCAGCTCATCTTCCAAGTAACCCCCCTGAGCTGGCCACAGTGGGTGGTTGTACTGAAAATTTCCCTGCCCGTTATCCTGCTCGATGAAGGACTCAAGTACCTTTCCCGCAACCACTTAGACGGTGAGCATGGTCTGCAAGGCAATAGCTGCTGCCTGATGCTGTGTTTGCTCTATGGTGCTTTGCTTGGGGTTGCTTGATGGCTTTGAGGCCCCTTCTGCTCAAATTTGCTCCCTGCATGGTTGTCTGCATTCTCCAGCACAGCATGCTGTGACAGTCAGTCTTCTCCCAGTACTCCCTTCCTTCCAGGCTGCCCCATCAGGCATCACTGTTGATATTAAAATCTGCCTGAAATATTCCCTAGAAGTTGGAACAACAGATAAATCTGCCACGTGTGTTTATCCAGTTCCTCTTGAATCTCTGGGAACCAAATTTAAAGCAAAACAAAGCAAACACTGGTTGCTAACAGGAATCCTCCCCTCCTGCTTTCCTGGATCTTCCACCTCTCTGTGGCCATCCTTCTGCCAAGTTTGCCATGGCTATTTTAAGATCAAACCATGCAAACATCTTAAAAATTGTTTCTGGCAGGTGTTGCCATTGGCTGGCCCTATTAGGACTCGGGCTGGTGGCAGACAGAGGTAGGAAAGCAGCTCAGACGAGGCCAGGGCTGTTTATAGCAGGGCCGGGGCTCCTGTGCCCCGCAGGGCTCCGTGCCGTAAATCATAATGAGTGTTTAAACAGCCAGCTGAAAAATATTATATCATCTTTTCTTGCATTTCTTGCAAAAGATGTTGCTGTGGGTGATATCTCTGTGCTGAGTTAAACCTTGCAGTTCGCAGGTCTTGGTTTTTTTCCTCATGGGCCCCAGCGTCCTAGCAAACCTCTCCTTCTCGCTTCCCCACCACGAAGCACCCAGGCAAATGTTCCTGAATGTTCCTGAACAGCAGGACGGGGCTGAGGGGTTGCCCTGGCCTCAGCTCCCCACACAACCTGCTCACTCAGAAGCTGAGCACCCATGGGGACATGCAAAGCAGGGAGATCTGAGCAGGTTTGGTTTCTCTTGGAGCTAAACTGCACAATTGCAAAGAGCTGCAAACAGCCAAAGGGAAATTGGGGCAAGCCAGCACAGCCCTGCCCAGCCACCTTTCCCATTGCTCCATCTTGCCATGGAACGACTGGCTGGGATGCTCATCCCAGCTTTCCTGCTCGGCTAACCCTCTGCACAGACATGGAGTTGGGCAGGCTTCTGCTTTTGTAGAGCGGACAGAAATTGCTTAGTTTTGCTTGAATCACCTCTTAGCAGCTTGGTGGGGTGTTTTGCACCCATCAGGACTGCCCACTGTGTTATTGCAAGGCTGCAGCAGTAACCTCATGGTACTAGGCTAGGATTTGGGTGAGCAAATTGAATTGTTTGTCACAACGAGTGCATGCTCCTGGTCTTGCCTTCACTGTCTCTGGTGTGAGGATGACCCTGTCTTTCTCCCACACTTTGCAATTCTCTCTGAAAACTGTTTCTTGAAGAAGGACTTTTCTGCTGCTCTGTACCTACATCTCCAAGCAGTGGGGTTTCTGGAGCACGTACCACCTTTCACATCTGATGACACTGCTCACAGTATTTCCTGCTTTTGGGTTGTGCCTGTTTCCCAGAGCCACATCCATCCACACGGTCACGGTGCTGGTCATGCTGGTGCTGGTCATGCTAACTGGTCACGCTGTTTCTCATTCAGCAAGAGTTTCCAATGCAGCTCTTTAATCACAGCTACAGGGAAAAATCATGCTTAAATCATCCCATTTGAAAGACATAATTAAAAAATTAAAATCTTGCATCTTCCTAATACGTCGGAGCAGATTTACTTAAAAAAAAAAACAAAACAAAAAACACTGTGATTTTTTTGCCAGGAATTCTGAGGACAGTAGGAAACACGTGGAGTGGGGAGCACCGTTTGAAAACCTGCAGGACTCCAGAGCAAACAGGGTTGGCTTTCTTATGTGAATCATCCTTGAATACCATGTTCTTGTGCTGCTGCCAAAGTTTGTCATGTGTGGTGGGGACTTGCTTGGATCGAGTCTGAGTAAATGTGCCTTTGAAAAGTATCTGATAATGTATCTGTGCCGGGGGTGTCTCTTGGCCCTGATTTACTGTCTTCCTCCATAGGGAAGTGTGGGGATGTGGTGGTGGTTGTGAAGCAGGCCTGATGAGGAGCCACACAGGTGGAGCTGGTTATGATGCTGGTGGCTTAGAGGCTCTCAAAGTCCCATCCTTTCTGTTTTCTTCTTCTGTGATTTCTTGGTGGCTGCAGGACTCACTGCCAAGCAGGATCCTCAGTTTCTGTATCTGTCAGATTTATAAGGAAAGTGCCTGGCAGAGTGTGCTCTTCTCTCAGGATGGGTAATATAGCACTGTGAAGGTCATAAAGATGAAAAGGATTATAGGCCATTAAGATAAAACCTGGCCTCTAGGCCAGGCTTTCCAAAATTGCTGAAAAGAAATCAATGTGTGTAAGTGTTCATCACTTGGATGCCAACTTGGGAAGCGACATAAAATTAAAATCTTGATCCTTTCACCTCACAAGTGCCCTAGTATGAGGGATCCTCTTCCTAGCAGTGGCTTCACACATCTTCCTTCACAAGAAGGTGTCAAAATCCCATGAAACTGCTGTTTATGTGGCAGAAGGCAGAAGGAGCCAGGCCCTAACATAGTCTCTGCAAGACAATGCTTGGGTGGTGGTTCCCAACATGGGACACTGCACAGGTCCAAGTGGAGAGGCCCAGAGTTGCCAGCCCAGCTGCCTGCTCTGTTCCCTGCAGGTCACCCAGGGCTTCAGCACATCCCAAAACTCAGTGCATTTTTGTCAGTTAGCGTTAGCTATTTCCTCAGGCCAAATCTTCATCCTTAAGATTAATAGTTGTGAGTTCTGCAGACTCTATTTTCACATGACAAAGCTTCTCCTTTGATCGGCTCTAGATAAGTTGCATTTCCGTTGATTTTCTTTCTCATTTCCCCTTGAAACGGAACAAAGTGGAGGCTCTTGAGATTTTACTCCAGTCTCAGTATTTCATGCGCCTCTGCACGCATCTGACATCCACTGCCTATTTATCACAGTCTGCACCCATCTTGGGCCCATCTGAGGTTTCCGCGTTCCCAGAGCGAGCGCGTGGTTGAGCGCGTGAAGGAGAGCGCGTGGTTCAGTGGCGTTGGCATGGTCTGACCCAGGAGTGTTTGGGGAGGGACCTCAGAGGTTTGCTCCAAGGTCTCCCCAAAGTCCTGGAGGCTCAGGAGGCTTTTGCTTCTGCTGCTGACCACCCTCAGGGACTTCTTGAGATGAAATTTTTACTATTTGCCATCCCCTATGTATCTAAGTAAGTATATTTGCGCGCTCTCAGCCCTGTGGAATTCAGGAGGAAGGTCTACAGGGATCTGTGCCAAAATCAAGGAGAAATCTTATTTTCCCAGGAGTTTGGGGAAAGTAAAAATCTCAGACAAGTCACTGTGATTGACATCAGTGCTCATCCCCTCTTTGTGCCAGCAGCTGCTTCCCCAGGCCGTCTTGCTGCCCCTCTGGCCACCTCTGCCCGGCACCTCCTCATCATCCCTCTCATATTCACTGTGTTGGAGCAGACTTGTCCCGTTTGCCAGTGTTGCTGCAGCCCTTGGTTTTCCGGGACGTGGCCTTGGAGGGTAACGGCTGCGCGTGGCCGAGGCGCCGGAATGTGGCCTGCCAGGCCCGTCCCTTGTGCGCGTTGTGGGAGCGCTGCTGCACCTGGGAGTGTGCGGGTCTGCAGATGGCACCTTGCAGCTCTGCTGGCTTATTCCTTCTTTTTTTTTTTCCTTTTCTCTTTTTGTTTTCCTTTGCTCTTTCTCCTTCCCCTCTTTTTTCCCTTTTTCTTTTTCCTTTCCCATCCTTCTTTCCCTCTCCTTTCCCTCGTACATGCTGTGCAAGAAACAGGAGAGGACAGGAAAACAGGAGGGAAACCTCCTGCCGCAGGACCAGGCTGCGGGAACAGCAAAGCTGTGACTGGCTGGGAGCGCAGCACGCGGTGCCACCACTGTGCCAATCCCGAGGGATGTGAGCACGTTTCCCTTTCCCTCTCCTCCTGGGAGATGGCACCTCGGCTGAAGCCGCTACAGCCTTTTTGGAACTTGTGCACTCGGGTGGTTCTGCTCACAGGAATATTTGCAAAAGTATCCGGAGAGGTTGAGGAGCCTGAGGCTGTGGTTAAACGATTGGTGCTGGTTCTACAGCAGTGCCCCTTCCTGTCCCTGTGTCACCCCCAGTGCCTGCCCATGTTGCTGGTTGCACAACCACAAGATACGGTAGATTGTGGAACTGCAGTGGGCAGCCAGGGAACTGCCTTTTGTTGCTTGGTTGCTCTGCTGAGGACTCCTTAGCTGCCAGAGATGCCGAAGCAACGCTTTGTTTTCTCACAAGATGTTCTGTTTCTTAGGAGCTGTATTCCTCAGTTATTTTTGAGTCATGACACTACTACTGGCCTTCTTTGGGTGAAAACTCTTCTGCATTTCTTCCTTTGTGGTGGTCCTTTGGAGTAGCTTGGGGACTTCTCTGCTTGGACATCCCCAGTGATGGCTCATGGTGTGGCTCATATTGGGGCAAGTGGGATCCTGCTCCTTGGTCAGGAGCTGGGATCTACACATGCTCCAGAAGCAGAGCTTCATGCTCCTTGCTTGGAGGCATCCACCTTCTCATCCGTTGGCGATTTGGGGATGGACCTTGTTCTTTCTTTGCCCATGACTCCTGTCAGCAGCAATGAATGATCCCTGCCTATTTGCCCTCCCTTCCCATGGTTGTCTAGCTCT
This sequence comes from Nothura maculosa, assembly GCA_032353885.1. Classification (NCBI taxonomy): domain Eukaryota; kingdom Metazoa; phylum Chordata; class Aves; order Tinamiformes; family Tinamidae; genus Nothura; species Nothura maculosa. Next base: position 3,291,040 of record JAUBOD010000479.1, on the reverse strand, counting down.
GTTTTGCCTCTTGCTCTAACTAGTTTCTTTGAGCACTAACCAATACTTCTGTTTTTCTTTGTTTCAGGAGACGAGGACAAGAAATGAATGACACAAAGGAAACTCTCCTAAATAAAGGAAGCCTAACTTGTAACTCGGACTGAAGTCTTGCATGTTGACCATCACTAGAAGCCAGCAGGACATGCATGTGTCCGACTGTCCAACAAATGCGGGTGAATTGTCAAAAAGAGAAATACTTATTTTGTTTTGTTTCGTAGCTTTCTTCTTCCTGTACATAACAGTGCAATTACTGGACAGCTGAAGTATGGTTTGGGATTGGACCTATATGTAACTGAATCATTATAACCCTGTTCCTGCAAAATGTTAGACCCTTTTTAAAATTTTCACCTGACAGATAAGCTGAGTCAAGGCGTCCTTCACAGGTGATCAACGGGGGAGCCTGGTTTTTAAAGCAAGACTGTGAAAAGTGGATGGGAGGATGCTCTCCTGAGCTGGGCAAGATGACACCGGGACAGCTCTCAGCTAGGAAGGGCTAGGATCCATGCCAGGGAGGAAACAAGGAGGGACACGTGGCAGCAGCAGATCGGCCGCGCTGGTGTCCGCGGGAGCATCGCGTGCAGGCGCAGCGCTAGGGTAGCTGTGTTGCCTGGACGCTTCGGCAGCACCTCTGAAGGTAGCATCAAGGCTTAGGGCCCAAATTCTGGGAATTTCCCAGTGTGGTAGACCTTGTGGACATGTATTTATATGTAGCGATTGCGTGTGCATGCATGTGAGTGATGGCTGCCGAAAATTTCCCTGTTTATCATGTTTTTTCCTCCTTCTTGGGATAAACCTTGCACCTTCTCAGGCTCCCTAGATACCAATCATGACTTAGCCTTTTCTCCTCCACAGACCATCTTATTACATCTCCTGCACTATTTAAGCTGTAGCCGTTTTCCTTGTAGGGCCAACCATTTAAACAAAACCTGGGAATGAACAACTTTGGATTCCTCACACCTTGTATCTAGTCACGCTCCCTTTACTAAGTTGAGTTTTTGAGTTATGGACAGAGCTTAAGCCTTTGGTCTTAAGCTTTGGTCTTTGATCTAGTATCTGTCCATTAGTTTGTGTTCTCTGGGAGGACAACACTGTCTTGCACAAGACATCCGTGACATCAGCAGTTTGCTGTCAGGATGGGAATGAATGTATGCTTGTATGTAATACACTCCTCTGTCTTTCCTGGAATTCCTTTTTATGAGGCACCAGCTGTATTTTAAATTCTTGGGATGTTTCTGCAGCAGAAATGAGGCAGTCTGCAAGTGTGTGTGTGTGGATGTGTGTGGATCAGGAATGGATTTGGGGATCCGGTATGTTGACCTTTCTCCCTCGGATGGCATCAGCTGAGAATATGTTTTTAAGTGATTTCTTTCCCAGCTCTTCAAATGCTCCCTCCTCTTTTCCTCCCTTTTCCCCATGATCCCATCCCAGTAATACTCAGCTAGCTGGACATTCATGCCTTTCCTTTTGTATAAATTCCAGCCTGGAGTACCCAATGGCACTAAGCCAGGCTGTTTGGGTAGCATTTTGATCCTTTCCTATCTGCTTTTTTATTTTACTTTTGCCTCATAAAAACTCCTAGTGCTAAACTTCTGTATAGTATGTGCCAAAAATCATCCTTCCTTTCTTTTCTCCATCACCAGCATTGAAAAAGATGAGTAGAGCCCCCAGACCAATGGGAATGTACAGAATTGTTATACTACTGAGCTGATTTAATGTACAGAAAACCTTGCATGAAATGTTGTAACTGTATTTAATATATAATGTATTCAAGGAATTTTAATATGGAGCTCTTTAAAAAAAAGTCTTTATAGATATTCTGTGGTTACAGGAAGGTTGTTGCTGATCTTTTTTTTAAATATTATACTTTGTCTTGAAGAAGTTTTATTTTTCAAACAGTTTTATGTCTGATTGATTTAATTGGTGATCCGATGGGATGGCTAATTCCACTTTAAAAGCTGTTTTCACCATGGATGAAACTTGCCCTGGAGCAGAAGACCAGGGCGTGACCCAGGTACTGCTTAAGCCTTCAAAATAAGGCTTCAGTGAGTCCAGTGCCAAAAGTAGATGTGGTTGCCCTTCCCCCAAAGGGTAGATTTTGCCTTTTTTTTAGTACAGATTGTCTCCAGCTCTCTGTGCAGGAAAATAACTAGTAGGAATTTAATCCAGGGCTGAATCCAGCCTCCCTCAGCTGGATTCAGTGTCAGCCCAGTGATTTCAGAAGAGTTTGCTTCAATGTGTCCTGGAGGCTGAAAATCCAGGAACCACCGGTGGAGGCTGGACCTGCTTCAGAGCATCCCAGCCCCGCTCCGAGTTGCTCCGTGCCATGGAATCTGACTGGGCATTTTGGCTGCCCTGCGGCCTCTCCCTGGGCACTGTTGCCACGGTCAGTCCCTCCTTTGGTCCCTCTGTGCCAAGTGGCACCATCTGGATGAAGCTCTGGCGCATGATTATTAACTTTATCCAGATACATGTGTAGTTTTCTTATGTAAAAGTCTCTATAATGTGTAATGAATAGTGATGACAGTTCTGTACCACAAGGAGATTAAAAAAACACATATATTTTCCAGGCACATAGAAATCATGAAATTTTAAATTACTATTAAATTCCTGCTGATATTTTTCCTAGTCTCATTTGACACCAGAGAGATGGGGGTGGTTGTGCCAAACATCCTTCTGACCCCTCTGTCAGAAAGGCTATTTCAAGAGAGACACGTTTGTTGTTTTGCTGTTAGCAGAGCTGCCACACTGCTCTGTTGGACCCTGTTGTTTGACCAATCCTTTGGTACAGTTGTGAGTTACCAAATACCAAGGCATCTAGGCCAGAGATCGGAGCCACGTCTCAGCCAAAGACCTGTGCTTTGCAGCAGCAGCAAAATTGTACTTGCCTTTTTATTGTGAGTCTCTAGGTCACTTTAAAACATCATTGACAAATCCATGAACCCTGCACTAAGGATACTTGGAACAGGCATCTCTCTTGCTAAGAGGGACCATTTTTTACACATTTGTGTTTCTTAAGGGTAGGGACACATTCTTTTTTTTCCCCCTCTGTTCTTTAGTTGCTAGTCCCTTCGTTGGTTGAGAAAGATGGATTTCACTCTGCTTTTAAGTACAGAGGCTCATAGCTTAAATATTTTAATAAAATAGAAAAATATCCTTAGGCTTAGTTGTTTTTTCTCTTATACTTTGGCGAAGGGTCAGGATACATCACAGAGCAGTTATTTATTACATGTATGTCACCTGCAGCGTGCAGGGCCCTTGCACGTGCTCCAGTGTGTTCTTCTGCAGACACGGAGGTAAAAGACGTGAGACCGTCGGTTTGGAGTTGGGTCTCACATCTCACCAAAGTGTTTGGTTGTGTGCAATAGACCAGAGATGGGCACTGGGGTTACAAGCTTGTTACAAAAGGCAGCCTAGGGGAAAAGCTGCTAGAATCTTTGTGATAACAGAGCTTAAGGATCGCTTTATTTTTGGTTTGCTACCTGGCGTAGGCAGAATCCTTCCAAAAAGCTCAGTTTCTTTCCAGCAACACTTCTACCATCCGTGGGCCGTTCTGGCAGATCTTCCCAGGCCAAGGGAAGCAGCTGTGCCCGATGCGTCGCAGAGGAAGCGCCGAGGGGCAGCGTGGGCTCCTCGGTGAGCACTTTAAATCCCCTTCACAGGGGCCAGTCACCACATTGGGTCGCGCCAGTAAATTAAAGGTAGGAGGTCAAGGTCCCTCGTCCCTTGAGCAAGCACCAACTGTGAGCGTTGGGCAACAGCTCTGAGAACTCCTCTGTGCTGTTGCAGGATGTTGTATCATTGTGGCCAGTTGTGGAATGAGCTCTTCCATCTGTGGCACGGAATCCTATCAGGAGGTACGTTAGAAGTGTAATAAGGCAGCTGTTCCGTGAAGCAACTGAGAGGAAGGAGAGGCAAGAATGATACTGAGAAGTGCTGCATCTTACATTTTATTTCTATCTGATAATTTCTTGGCTGCTCCAAATAGGGTTCGAAGGGTTGAATCCATGAGTGTTTTTCATTTGTGCCTTGGAGACTTTGACGCTGCTGTGATGTCTTTCATGTGTTTCCTCCACTCTGCTCTGCTAAGGCTGGATGGTACCTTCAGATTTTAGAGAAGCCAGAAGTTGGATGCATGGACTTTGTTGGAGGGCTTGAGGAACTGCATTCTTGTAGCAGAAATACATCTGGAAGCCCCATGAGAAAGGAAGGGTTGGAATTTAGACTAGAGCGTGTGCTATGAATGTGCAGCAGAAGTAGCAGGAGGAGCAATAGGACCATTTAGAAGCAGTTTTTGGTCCCTCTTTTGTACACCAGCTCAGTGGTGCTGCTTTTAAGTAAGTCAGAGTCTTGTTCTACAAGCACTCAAATAAATGTGCCTGCCTGCAGTTCAGCCTAGGGGCTGTTCCCACTGGTCACACTTGTTCCAGGTGGTGCAGTGACCAGGGCATCACATTGGTTTGTGATTCTCCTGAAACTCAACACACAGGAGTTGCCCAAATCTGCTCCAAACTTTGGTTGGGATTTTTTTCCTTTTTATTTGTTCTGGAGTGGCCACCACCTCATGAAGGAAGCTGGAGGTCCCAGCTGAGCAATTGTAAGTGATGCTTCCTGCCCTCTGCCCTGCGGGTGGGGGGCTCCTGTGCGCCCCAGTTGCCCAGCTGGTGGCACTGGCTGCTGTCCGTGGTCCTGCTGGCAAGGCCACGAGTTCCCAAGGGTGCTGGCTCGCCATCCGTGCCAGCCCAATGTCCCCAGGCCATTCCCACGTGTCCCCGCTCCCTCCACATGGGCTTTTGCCCCTTTCCAGTGACACTTCCCTGGCTGTGTGTGGCCTGGCAGGAGGAGAGCACTCTGCCCTGAGGCATCCCCACATCTTGGTGCATATCCAGGTGGGCACGGGGTGCCTTGCGCGTCCGTAGAGCTGGTTTTATGGGAAGGAAAGAGCTGGGAGATCCATGGGAGATCCAGCAGCAGCCTCCATGGGGCACCGTTGGGTTTAGGCTCTGCAGGACCAGAGCGGACAAGGAGGACAAAGGGCAGGTTGTGCTCCATGGAACCTTCCCTTTTGGTGCCGTTCAGCTTTCGGAAAGGACAGGGTGTTAGTGAGGCTGCATGTCCCGATGTGAACCTGGAGCCATGGAGGCATCCGTAGAGCAGGCTCATGTCCAAGCTGCGCGGAGGCTGCTGGGCTCCGGCTGAGCGCGACGGGCGAGGAAGAGGGAAGCCGTGGAGCTGGTGGCAGGTGCTGGGAGCGTCCTGGCCTGAATCGGAGAGCGTGCTGGATTCTTTGGATTGGTTTTGTTTTGTTTTTAAGTATAGATAGGATGCCTGAACAGCCAAATCTAGAAACCTCTGAGTTTGTGCTTCGTAGCAAAAGGTAAATCATTGTATCTGGGGGGGAGGGTATTATTTGAGGGGTAGAACTGAGAGAAAAAAGGTTTCCTATTTTATTATATGAGAGATATTTTTCCACTCAATTACTGCTTCCTAAATTGTGTCCTTTGTCTGACTGTAAATAGCCAGGTGTGTTGTGAAGATGTGAGAAGACTCGTTGCTGTCACATAACTATGATCCACTCTGTTCACACAATATTGGGCTGATTTGTTTTATACTTATGAAATTACAGAAATAAAAGCAATTTTACTGGATGGCTCAGGTTTTTTGGTTGGGCTTTTCTTTTGCTTGTCTTGCCCTGCTCTGGCCCGTTTGCTGCACATTTGGGGGACCCTGAGAAGCCGGTCAGAGCTGTATGGAGAGCCTGAGGGCATTCTTCAGCCCTAAAAGGAATTGCACTCACCAGATCGGGATTTCTTGTGGGTTTTCATAGCAGCCAAACTAGAAATGGAGCTGAGGCTGCCTTTGGCATCGATCGACAAGGGCAGAAGGGAAGGAGTGGCACAATGTGACTGCTGAGAGTTTTAAAGAACCAGCTAATTCACTCTTAGGGCACGGGAGTGCAAATAACAGTGCTGGCTTTGACCCTGTCCAGGCCAGTCCCCACTTTGTCTCCCTCTGCTGAGAGAGGAGCTTAAAGTCCTGCTTGCACCGTGACCCTGAAAATTCAACCTTCCTTAGTTGTCCTTTGGTGGTGGGAGACTTTTCACCTGTGTCGGCCAAGGTGTTAGCAAAGCTGCCCCAAAATCCCAGCAAGGAGTGTGTGAGGGAAACTTGGGGCTCTGTTTTTCTCCCCAAGCCACCTGGAGCTCTGGAGATTATAGTGTTGGAGTGGAAAACCCCACTGCAGATGGAACTTCGGTTTTGGGACAAGCTTGGATTCAAGGGCACATCTGCCTCAAGATGAGAACTGCAGCTTCCTGGCCAGATGCTGTGATCAAGAAAGGAGTTATGGGTGCAAGCTGAAGCACAGGAGGTTCCACCTGCAGGTGAGGGGGAACTTCTTTACTGTGAGGGTGCCAGAGCAG
>JAUBOD010000479.1:3252394-3264727 GCA_032353885.1 Nothura maculosa | reverse complement strand
CTAGGCTCTTTGCCTGGCTCTCAAAAATGGAAAGCTAATTACAGGGTGAATCCAGGAGAACAGATGGGCCTAGAAAAGAAGTGTCAGTGAGGCTCTGCTCTGGTCCCAGGTCAGCCAGTGTCAAACTGCAGCTGCAGCAACCTCTTAATTTCCTGCTATTTCAATTTAAATTACAACCGAGCGATTTCTTGCCAGTGTAACTGTCAGTTATACCAGAGAATATCTGTCTATTTTCTCTAAATTGAGAGCACCTGGGGGTTTGTGACGTTCTGGGTGCTAAGAAAAGGCAAAGGAGGGCTAAGAAAAGGCAAAGGCAAAGGAGGGCTGCCTAAGGAGAAGGTTGCTTTGTGCAGCATGCATCAAACTGCAGATCTTGCTTCCTTGCTGTGCTGGGAATGCGCGTGAATGCAAAGCTTCATCGGCATCGCTTGCTTGAGATGGGAGATCCTGGTGGTGCTTGGGGCTGGGAAGTAGGACTAGAAGTGTGTAAATTGGAGCTTTAAAGATGGAGCAAGACAAGGGGAGAGTTCATGAGTTTTTTTAGCCTAATTTCCTCTTGGATGTGGATTCCATGTAAAAGGCAAGCTGTACATCTGCTGTCCCACACCCTGCCACCCATCGTCAAGTTTGCATGGATATGGATGAGGAGTAGAAGGCTATGGTGTAGAAGGATGCAATGGGAAGGGGAAGGTGGGAAGCTCCCCCTGGTTCGTTAGCCCTCCTGTTCTCAGACTCCAACATGTTGGAGGTTCAGGGTTCAGGTGGCCAACCTGGCTGGGGCTTAGTGCAGAAATTCAGCTTTTAAGACGACCCTGAGGTCTCCAAAGTTGGAGATAGGGTGATTTCAAGTGGGCTTGGGTGCTGGCTAATGAAGAGTGTAGCAAAACAGAAAGCATAATTCTTGCATGAGATTTAATAACTGGGAAGAATAATTAGGAAGTGCTTCAGAATATTAACTAATGGCTGAATGTGTTTAATTAGCTTAATGAAACTGGGTTGTTGGGTTCTTTTTTAAATCAAACAGATGCGTAAAACATTATGCACAAAAAATGAGATCTGAATACAATCAATGCCTTTAATTGGCAAATAAAAGGCCCAGAAAAGGTTTGTTTTTCAACTTGGGAAGAGAGAGATTCTTTTCTGCTGAATGCTCTAAAGACTTAAATTCCATAGTTCCTCAGAAGTCTCAGATTGTTAATAATTATCGTTTGCAGTGGTTTGGGTGGTTGAGATGAGAGCCTGCATGCGTGTGCTGCTGATTTCACTGGTGCAGGGCTGTCTCGTCTCCCAAACGATGCCTTCCTACAATGTAGGACCCATCTCCCAGCTCTGTTGGGGATGGAGACCTGGAGTCTCTCTGCTCCTTGCCAAGGCTGGCGGCGTTTACTCCAGTGTAACATTGCAGGCTGAGTGAACCATTTTGATATTAAACCTGTAATAGTAATAATACCTTGTGGTTAAGAGTGTGCTTTCCCCACCAGTAGATTACTCAGCTCTGTTCTTTTGAGGCAGTGTTTAACAAAAGCAGAGACTTTCTCAGACTATATTTAATTAAATAGAGCTCGGATTGCTTCGGTTTCCTCTCTGTGCAGTGACTGTTGCTCCGCAGAGGGGACATGGAGCAGCCTCCCAGTCTAAGTAGATGGTTGGCTTGAACTGTGTGACCTGGTTCAATGATGTGCATTTAATTCCAATGCTGTGATTTAAGACCCTAAATTCTGCCTGTCTCCTTTTTTTGAGACTAATTTACTATAGGAGCACTTGGAACATGAGAGCTGGGTTATCACCAGTTAGATATAAAGCGAAGGCTTTAATTTGAGGGCTCCTTATTTCCATCTTAGGAGGCATCAGCAAGCAGATGGTGATGTGCTCTGGTTTTGCTTATTATTGAAGATTATTTGCCAGATATTTTTTTTTTCTGACTAATCCTTTGACTATTAAAATTCTGCAGTGAGGTTTCGGGTAGAAGCACTTGTGTTTGCAAATTTTGAAATCTGTTCCTGTGTTGGTTGGCTGACGTCAGTGGCAGCAGAAGGTTCCTCTGGCTTCAGCAGATGCCCCCTGCTCTGCAGAGCGAGCAGGCGCCCGGGGCAGCAGGATGGGACCCAGCAGCTCCACGTCCAGCTCTTGTGGAGCACGTCACGTCTGCAGCCCCAGTCTCCCTGTGATCACGTTACCATTGTGCACAGCACGGCAAGGAGGCTGACGTGCGTTTTGGGCAAGTGGGGCAACTTGGCTTTTGCATATTAGCTTCTGGGCCATTTGCCTGTGTGCGACTGGGTGCAATGGTGTTAGTAGAAGCAGTGCCCTCCTCTCCTCTCGAGATGCCACAACCATCTGCACTGGAAGGTGTCCGAGAGCCTTATTTGTTTTGTATTTTCCCAGTCTCTTATTAACTCTATTTTTTTAGTTTTGTTTTCTTATTTTTTTAATTGAGCACATGTCTCTGAAGAGCTGGTTACAGTAGCTGCCTCGCCCATTTATTCTGGCATTTTAACATTTACTGCATTTACGTAACAGCCAAACAGTCTGTTTCAGGAGTTTATATTAAACCCAGCTCTAGTGAATCATGTCCATGCGAGCAAGAGTCTGAAGAGGCAGCTGGGGGAGAGAGGGGGTGACTTTTCCTGCCTTTCTGCATGGTAATATTGGGCTGCCTGAGATATCTCTGATGCTCTGGAGGTGAGTGAAGCTGCTGGCCCTCCTTGGTGACCCCATCCTCAATCGGGACCAGGCTTGGGAACTTCTTTGAAGGTAGTGATGTGTGTCCTGAGCCTCTTGGAATGCCACCTCTACCCTATGCCCATCCTAGCACAGGGCTGTGATGTGGCCAAGCCTCTTGAGTCTCCAGACCATACAGTCCTTGAGGAAGAGCAGAGCAGCTGGTTGCTGCCTCCTTGTGCTGGAGACAGCCATGAGCCCAGCAAACCACTCGCCCTCATGCCGAGGCGGACTTGTTGGAATCCTTGTGTTCAGGGTGGCAAATAAGTGCTGGCTGAATTACAACATTACAACATTAATTTTAGAGCATGCCAACTGTTGGAAATGCGTTTTTAGTCTTCCGACTTGCTTTATTTTCCCCCTGCTTCCCTCTTGTAAAAGCTACCTCTGTGATTCTTCCAAGTGCCTGGTGCATCTCCCCCAGCCTCCTCACTGTCCTCTCTAAACGCACCTTCGCATCTAGCACTTGTAAGAGCAGTCTCCAGAGCTGCAGCAGCTTAGAGTTTCCTATCCTGAGTGTTCAAGGCCTCAACAGTCTTTCCAGCCACCCCCCTAGCCCTCTTTAAGAGCAACAGGGAAAATATGAGCTCTCCTTTGCTGTTGCCAAGTTTAGGAAGCAGATCCAAAACAGGAGTGTTTCACCCTGGCGCTGATGAGAACCCAAGAGGTTGCTCCAGAGGCTGGAGCAGGCAGATAGGGAAGTTTTAGTAAGGCTGGAAACACAAGCGAGGCTTAAAGCAGGACTGGTTTTATTTGACTGGAACCAGCTGGTGCTGGTGGGGACAATGTAATGGGGATCTCCGGTGGGATGGGAATGTCCCACCCTGTGCTGTGGTTGCTTTTGCTGGCGCTCGGGGTCTCAAGCCTGCAGGGTTTGGAAGCGTGTGGCTTGAGCGGAGCCGGCGAGCGCAGCGGAGCTAAACCCTTTACGGAACTAAAAGCGGCTGCAGCTAATCCCTTGGAAACGGTCACCTGGGCACCGCGCGCGGAAAGAGGCTTTGCGGCTCCGCGCGGCAGCCTGGCAGGAGCACAGGTCACTCCTCTGTGGAAATGAGCAGGACCGCGCTGGGAGGGGCTCAGGGATTGGGGGCCAGCTGCAATATTAAGGTAGGGTGGGGGGTTTTTGCAACTGCCTTTTATCAGCCTCGGGGAGCTGGTTGTTGAGCTTGGCCATGGGAGCGGTGGGGTGCTGGGGATGTGACTCTGGGAGCATCCCTGCGAGGAAGAGCGTTGGCAAGGCACGTGTCTTTGGACACTAGGATCAAGCCCTGGGAGTTCAGAACACCTCTGAGCTTTCAGATTCCCCTTCTCAACCTGTGTTTCTGCTACTGAATTTTCTATTTTAAGTAAATAGCACAGAGTCATCTTAGAAAGGGAAAGATGCAAGTTCAAAGCATGCTTTACTGGTTGGATATTTATGTGAGGCGTTCAGGAAACGATCAAACACTTGAAATCACATACATTATTTATTGTTATAGATGATGAATTACTGCTTGAAACCTTCAGACCAGTGCCATGGTTCTGCAAACCTTCCCCGAGCCAGGTGGATAGGCTGGCACTGGACCCAGTTGAGCCCTGGAGGAGCCAGTGGTGGTTTATGGAAGTTGGGAGATTAAGCAAAGGGTACGGACAGCTCTGTGCTTCATTGGAAGCTGGGGGGATCTGGCCCCAGGGTAAGGAGCTGAGGGCCCCGCTTTGGCCAGAGGCGCAAGAGGTGCTTCACTTGTCTGACTTGTGGTGAAGTGACATTAGGAGTGCAGCTTGTCCCTCCAGTGGTGGGATGCCGTGTGCCAGAGGATCAGGTGATGGGTTTTATGATGCTGTTGGGTTGTTTGGTTGCAGTGGGGACATCTCCTTCCCCACCTGGTGCTGCAGTTATCTGAGCTGGGCCACCTGCACTGGTGCCAGCCAAGAGGCTGAGTGGTGACCTGGAGAGAGGGTCCTTAAGAACTGAAGTTCTCCACATAAAATGCTGCAATTAGGGGCAAAAGAGTCCTTAATCAAGTGACTGCTCTTGCAGAGGGCGAGGAGTGAGGAGACTTGGAAGGGCAGGTGGAGTCTATGAGAAGACGTAGGAAAATACTTTTGGTGGAATTAATTAACTTTTGGTGCAGAGGCGGCAGCAGCAGCATGTTTAACTGAAATTGGGCTTTTTTTAGGAATGTGATTGACACCCAATGATGAGCACAAGGCGTTGTTTACTGTCACGCTGTCACTCCTGCTCCCCACTTAGCTACCAGCATTCCTGGGAAGACTTGTCCCTGTGTGTGCCATGAGCCCCTTGCTCACGAGCCTTCCCCTTGGTCTCCCTGGGCCACCGTGGCTTGCAGGGGCTGGCATTGAGCCTTCCAAGAGCCCCAACAATCTGCTTAAAACTGGATCAGAGGGTTTGTTTTGATCTCTCTCTGTGAGTGTTGATTTTTTTGTGCCTTTCATAGTGGCTGTGGTTGGTGTAAGCACAAGCTGTACTGATTTTCTAATTGCCTTCAGGTTTATCTGTGACTGTTATGTTAAGGTTTTGCAAGAGCATCCGTCACCATGGCATCCAAGTGCTGCTTATGCCACTAGCACTCAATAAATACATATATACATTAATATACATAGGCACACACGTAGACTTTTTGGTTTGGTAGCACATGCAAAGATGTGCTGATGAAAGATCACATTTTTGTCTCTGTGTTCCCCCAAATAGTTATCTTTGCAAATAGCTCTTTTCTGCTTATGCCAATATTATGGTTTTCTATTTGCCCATGAAGAGAGATTGCTGAGCCTCGTAGCAGACCTTGCACAGGATGGATTCTGTATCTGTACTTAGAGCTCCTACATGGGGACCACCAAGGCAAGGTGGAGATACAGCCCATAGTGAAAGACCCTAGCTTGAAGATCTTGTTGCCTAAATGACAAACTGTAGTAAGGGGAAGGGAGAAATTACAAGTTGGAAGCAAGAGCACAAGTCTTTAGCGAGGCCTGTGTATCTCCTGTGTGGACCACAAGTGCTCTGGCAGCCTGAGGTTTTTTGGAAATGCAATGAGCACCAGCATGGGAAGGGCAGATAGTCAAAGTGAAGGTGCAGATGATGAAGGTAGCAGGATTTAAAGGTGGCACAAAATGCAGTGCAGCAGAGCTGGATGAACCAGGCTGAAAAATGCCTGCCTGCGCACGGAGAAATGATCCACTGATTATGGCCAAAAAATTCCTCCCATCTTGATCTCACCTTTTCTCAAACAGGCTTGGTGACTGCTCTTCATGTATGAAGAGCATACCCCATGTCCATGGGGTCCTTTAGTGGTAAAAGCCCAGCTTTGGGGTTGGAAGTTGCTGGTGTCCCAACCTGGAGCCCTTTCCTGACTGTTAACTGGCTGCTGCCTTGATGCCTAAAATGGATGAGTGATTTTTTAGGCAAGGCAGGGCTCTGGATTTCCTCATGGATTGAGGGAGCCTCCTGGAGCTGCCCTGCTTATTCATCATATGACTCATGTCTTAGTCACCCGTGGAATCAGCTGCTCTCTGGGTGCTTCCAGAGCGGCATGGGTAGGGATGTGCTCAAAATTCCCACCTCCCCGCCTTTGCTAATTTTTTAGAAAGTGGCTAAAAAAGGAATGAACGTGGGAGGGAAGATAATGCAATGAAATTGAGGGCACTGGGAAGAGAGTGATGGGCTGGGTGAACTAGCTCCATCTGGCCGCTCAGGTGCATCCCAGGAGCTCAACCTGGGTTTTGCAAATGAATTCATTAATTTTGCTTTTTGGCTTCCTGGTCAGGCTCGATCTCATGCTTCCAATCAGACTGCCCAAGTCTTGCTTTCTGGTTACTTCAGTGAATCTGTGATTAGGTGCAAGTATGAGATGACTCTTACAACAGGATTTCTCCACCAACAACAGCTCATGAAAGCATCCTCAGATGGAGCCTGGGCCCTGAACCTCTCGAGTCTGCTGTGCAAACAAAACCCCACTGTTCTCACCTTTAAATGATTTGTAAGTGTATTTTCCCTCACCAAAGCACTGAAGCTACCTTAAAACCTGATGGTTCAGAAATGTGCACCTGGTTAAGCAAGTGGATAGAGTATCAGAGAACTAGGGGAAAGAAAACATGACCCTGTAAAAACTCCTAGGTCTGGCATTGGCCTTTCCATTGCAAAAGGCAAGGTGCCAGGGCAGGATCGCTGCACGCTTTGGGGCTGTTCCTGCCCCAGTGAGTCCCTGGGAAGCCCTGGGGTCACAGGCTGAAGCATTTTGCTGGCAAGGAGCTGAGCAGTGAGCGCTGGGGACACAGAGGAATTGCTCTAAGCTGTGACTTGCAGGAGCTGGCACTTGGGCTGGGAGCCAACACAGCTTTCAGGTGGGCCCTGGGAGCAAAACCTGCCCCGCCAGCTGGCCCTGCACACAAGGCTGTGAGGTTTAGACTTTCTCTTCCCCTTTGCCATGTTCTGTGGGCAGACATGGGGTCAGCCCAGGCCGTGTGAGCAATGCACAGGGGATATTTGGAAACCGCATCCCCATTCCTAGATGTCGCTGCTTGCTGTTAAACCATGTAGGGTGTTTGTTCCTTCCTACTCCCTACCCTTGTAGCAGGCCCTGAAAGCTCGGAGGCCCCATCACGGTGGGGCCAATAGGTGCCTGGAGGATGTTTTCCCACTCGCTTTTCCGAGCACAGCTGCACCTGGAAACTCTGCCCCGAAGCTTTTCCTAGGCGCTGCCCTGGAAACTCTGCCCCGAAGCTTTTCCTAGGCACTGCCCTGGAAACTCTGCCCTGAAGCTTTTCCTAGGCGCTGCCCTGACAGCGGGTGGTCCTCGGTCCCTGTTGCTGCAAGAGCATCGCAGCCATGTGGAAGAGCCGCTCTCTTCCCAGCACAGTCTCAGCGTTAATCCCCGACCTTGCAGCTTTGCAAGCGCAGCTTGGCCTTGAGAGCTCACAGCTTCAAAGGAGCCGAGAGGCAGCGTGCCGAGGCCGCGTGGCTCCTGTCTGCAGCGCAGGGTAAGCCCGGGGACAGGCTGCCCGTGGCGGCTCCGGCGGGATCGCCGCTGCTCTGATCCGCTCCTGCTGTGCCCCTAGCCTGGCCGGCGCCGCCTCTGACTCCTTGCGGGTTAACCAAGGCCTTAACACAAAGTCCGTGTGCTTTGCAAGATGTGAGGAAGCCAGAGGCTGGGAGTTATCCGTGTGCAAGCACCGCTTTGAAGACAGAAGTTCAAGTCCCTCTGTCTTCCCTGATAGCTCTGAGTGCTACCAGAGAGGTGCTGGGGCTTTGTATGGACCGAGAGAGGTGCAGGAATGCTTCCCTGAAACACCTCCGGATCATTCAAAGGCAACTAAAGCTGTTTGTTTTTGCCTCTTTATCTGGGAGGTAGATAAGCCAGTAAAGTTAATGTTTATCAATGTGAGCTTGTGAGAGACCGCTGTGGGAAATGCTGCCAGGCTGCACTGCATGCACTTGGTTCACTTCCCTCCTCATGTGTTTGAGCCATGTCCATCACAGCCACAGGCCCTACTCCGGCTTGCGGAGCATTGCCACAGAGCAGAAACTGGAGGAAAAAGCAGTAGTTTGCAGAGTGAGCAATGGGGAGGTTTTGCAGCTCTGCAACTGGGAAGCCCCTTGTTGGGCTGTGAGCTGAGTGGGCTGCAAACAGTGCTATGTACCTGCTCTGTAACAGCAAACCTGTTCTTTGCTGTGTGACTCCTGCAGGCTCACCTGGCAGGAGGCAAGTGGAGGATTGCTGCCTCCTGGCAATTTGGGCATCCCTGTGCCTGCAGGAGGAGATCCCAGATGTTTGAGGCTCGTGCAGGCATGGAGGTGGCTGCAGGGAGGCTGCAGCAGAGCCCAGACCCTGCTGGAAGCCTCAGCTACCCTGGGGGTTCTTCATCACTCGCATAACACCTCCTTTGTGTGTCTTTATCTCTTGAAATCTGGCCCCACTGGCTCATCAGAGCAAGCTCAGCCTGCTAAGAGGGAAGCTCCAGTGTCCATATGCTGCCCAACTTGTCCCTTTCCTACGCGGTGATATGGGCAGAAGTTCTCTTTTGGAGGACGCTCTTGCTGTGAGAGTGGTTGGACATGGGAGCAGGTTGCCCGGGGAGGCTGTGAGCCTCCATCCTTGAAGATGTTTAGAGCCCCACAGCCCAGCTCTGAGTAGCAGATTGGACTGGGCAACCTCCAGAGGTGCCTTCAGCTTCCGACCTCTCTGAGTGTGCTGGGGAAGGCTGGGCTGTAGCAGTCACTGCCAGCACAGTGCCAAACGTTATCCAGTGAGGAAATGCACTGCTGTGTCTCGGTGTTGCTTTGAGACAACCTGAGCCTTGCAGTTTGCTTCTCTGGGAAACCCACATCTTGCTCTCTGGGGCTGCTGAGGCGAAGGGCAGGGAAGGTGCCAATGGAGAGGAACCCAGCGGTAGAGCAGGGTTGTGTTGCAGAGCAGGACGTCCATCCCCGTGCAGCACGCGCTGCGGCGGGCGGCTCTTGTGCCTGCTGGGGATTTGCCTTGCAAAGGAGCAGGATGTGCCGGCTCGTTGACAGAGCACTGGAGGCCGTGTCTGCTCATGCAAACACGGCACATGCTGCTGCGTTCCTGCAGGGCGGGCATTTCTTGATGTTTCTCTCCTGCTTTCCATGCTCTGGGAGGCTCCCCGTGCTCTGGGCTGGCTTGGTGCCGTCTCCTGTTTTGCAGGTGCCCAGGAGCTGCAAGGAACAGAGATGCCCTTGAGCTCCTCCTAACTCTTGTTTCAATCTGTTTCCAGTTGCATCGCTCTCCAGGGCAGCATTGTTAGGGACTGTGGCAGATCATGGTTCATCCACAAGGAGACCCTTTTCCTTGGAGCAATTCCAAAGCTTTTGCCCCTTTAACCTGCCATTTGCCTTCCTGCAGTTCAGACTTCTGAAAAACTCTGTTGCAACAAAGACCTCAAATATTAAAGACTCCCTGTCTCCCAATGACTTATTTTACTCATGAATCAACAGGGTCCATCTTCTGCCTTCCTCATTAATGTTTTAAAAATAACACCAGTCTCTCCAACTTGGTGCATTTGCGATTATTTTCTGATGTGCCCCCTCACCAGCTGTCAAAACGCTACCCCTGGCAAGGTGTGTTCTCCATGGCCCCCTCACCCTGCCACTTGTGAGGCAGATTCCTCCTCCTCTTCCTCCTCTTCCCTGCTCAGGTTCAGCTTTGAGAGCCTCTGCACTGATCCAGTTCTGCATCCACTGCACATGGAGTCCAGGTCCTACTGTCATTTCCCTGCAAGACTTGGATGTCCCTTGTCCCAAGGCTAAATGGGATTTGTTATAATCAGTGCTTGGGACATTGCAGAGGGCAGGAGCCAGATGCTACCAGGGTGTTGCGGTAGGAGAATGACAGTGCAGGGCCAAATGCGAGCACTTGGCATTGCTGGAGGTGACACCAACGGGACATGTGGGCTGACACCTCTCCTTGCCCCTTCCCCAGAATGGTCTGCAAGGTAAAACCATATCCAGCACCTATTCCATGAGAAGCAGCTTTAAAAGACCTAAACAGAAGCGACCAACTCGGCAGCTCCTGCAGATAAACCTGTGTCTGCTGCAAAATGTGCCCCAAAGCTGCTGCGCAGAGGTAGGTTGTAGCCAGGACATGAGGCCAAATGGGCAGGACAACTCCTTGGTTCCGTAGGGCTGTCCTTGCATGGTTGATAGAGGTGGCTGCACCCTGGCAAGTGACATCCCGGAGCATTTAATGGCAATAACGCTCGCGCTTGGCGTCAGCAGCCACCCATGTTTTCTTCTTACAGGAATTTCCTTAAGCAGAAACTTTCTCTTCAGAGTAATTTTTTAGTTGATTATTGCTTATATATGCAATTAGTGTAATTGCGTCTGATTATGCAAATGAGTTTAACCATATAATTAGAAGGTGGTGTGACGAGCTATAACGCAGTTGTGAAATCTTTTGTGAAACTTCCCAAACTCAGGGCTTTACGCCCGAGTAGCTGCCGAGCTCTTGTGCTGTGGGCTCTTAGACTGGTATAGGGTTCAGCATCCTGGCTAGTGTTTCAAAGCGTATTTAAAACATGCTGTTAATTACCCTTGAAGTGGTTTTATGGTGTAAAGGAGCAAGATGACTGCTTGGCCCCTTGCCATAGAAATGCCTGCTGTAATTATTCATCATGATTTATTTTGCTGTATAGAGCATTAGTCTATAAAGAGGGCAAATCCATAGCTGGAGACAAAGCAGAGCAAGGTGTCCTCAGGGCTTTTAACCTCCCCATCCTCCTCCTCAAGGATGTTTCCAGTTGACCAAGTTGATGGGCAAGGCAGTGAACTAAACTTACAGTTCTTCATTTTGCCTACAATGCATCGAAACGCTTTAATGAGCAGCAGAATTGAATACAGCCACTCGCCTCCCGCTCCCACCCTCGATGTGGAGATTTTCTCCACTCATATCCCATCCAAAAGGGTGTTTTATACCGAGAAACGTGCAGCCGGGTGAGCAGTTATGCTGCAGCCTGGCAAAAACTGCACATCTGCTATAGATCTTGACTTATAGAGATAAATAACTACTGTTCCTAATGAGTTTTATATACCATGAAGAGAACTGGCATTTAACGAATCTACACTGAGCCCTGCTGTACACGTGAGCACTTATTTTCTTAAAATCTTGCAGGATTTTTATATTACTTCTAGCTGCACCGTATCTGCTGCGACGCTTTAGAATATATTTATCTTGATCTAGTGATGCCTGCGGTGATACCTTTAAAAAGGAGAGATTTGGGTGTTTGGATGTGTGGATTTTTTCTACACATAAAAAAATAGGTTGGGGATGGGAGGGAAGTCATCCAGAAATGAGGTGGAAGTGCTTGTGATGGCTGCATAGCCACGGGCTACGGATGTCTTCAGTGATGGAGCGGGAAGCTTATCCCAGGGTCCTCCCTGGTGGGAAAGCCCTTCCTGCCTTCCAGGTTGCTCAGAGCATCCTCTTCTCCACATCCCCTATTGCTGCCTGATTTATGGGGTTTATCTGCACTTTAGCAGTTATCTCCAGACTTATTTTCCAACATTGCTTCCTGGGAGGACACACAGGTTTCCAACACGGTGGTTATGCCTGTGGCAGCACAGGGAGCATTGCGTGCTGTTTGTGCAAGTGTTTAGGCACCAAGCGTGAGCATTGCCAGCTGCACTGCTCCCAGAGGCTCTCTCTAATGCCTCCTTTTCCTTTTTTTCCCATTTTTTTTCTTCTTTTTTTTCCCTCTCTGCTGGCAGGGAAGGCCTGGTTGCTGCAGCACCCACCAGCTTGCTGCAGGTGCTGGATTTGGGTCCTTCAGCTGCAGCCACGTTGCAACAGAGGCAACTGCAGCCCTTCCCTCCCTGCTGCCTGTGGGGAAAATCCCAGGAGCTGGAGCAGGGAGCAGGCGGCTTTGGAGGCTTCACCGCAGCCTAACTATGACCTTGGTCACAGGTTATTTTAAATCACTGGTTTTGATCAAAATTGAATTACCTTGTGGGAAGGAGTTAAATGAGCAATTTTAGCTCTGTGCTGTGTTTTAGTGTTTTGTAGCTCTTTTCCAAATTGCAAGCTGATCCCCATGTGCGGGTAGTTGTTAGGCTGTGTTCATTTGACTTTTATGCTCTCCATGCATGTATATTTAAATACTTAG
>JAUBOD010000479.1:3205516-3223385 GCA_032353885.1 Nothura maculosa | reverse complement strand
GATGCCAGTGCTGGGTCTGGGGTCGATCAGCGGGCTGGGCTGGGTCTCATTCCTCACGGAGCTAGTGGCAAATTTTCCGTTGGCACCAGTCAAGTGAGGGGTGAAGAGGGACAGGAAGATTCCCTGGGATGTGCTCTGAGCCCCTGGGCTAGTGGAGTGTGTTCTTCTCAAAAACCTGGATTTGACCCTGTTGGCTGGACACAGTCCCATGCCGGTGGGTGTTGTACTCAGTGCTGGAGAGAGGCAGCAGGCTTAGGGATTATGTCATTTAGAAAATGGTTTCCTTTCCCTCACCGAGCCTTTTGGAAAGAAGGGGCCTGGCACCCTCAAATTTCAATTTAATGCTAAAATGGCTCAAGCTCGGCGAGCTCCTTAGTCCAGAGAGAGCTGGTAGAGGGTTTTTAGATTTCAGAAAATAGTAGAACATGAATGAGGCTGAATCAAAACTTGAGCTTTTGGTTTTTAATACTTTTTAAATTTTATTTTAAAATGTTAACTTTTCTTGATGTACTTGCTGATGCTGCTATTTTACTCGTTGGCTGCTTTTAAACTGGGGATCAGAAGCTTCATCTCCTCATCTTGTCATCAGGTGAGAGATCGCACCCAAAGGGCAACCACTGGCGGCTCTATGCAGAGCTGGGAAGTTGGCTCTTGCACTGAGTAAGAATCTGCCATATCTGTCAAAAAACGTGTCAATATTTTCCCCAAAGCTTTATGGGGCCTGAGCATGTCCTTGGGGAGCTAAAGGGACTGGAACCCTTATTTTATAGCACTTAAATACAGGATGCAACTGAGCTTGGTTCCTACGCAGCCATCTCAGGGTTGTCTTGGAGGGCTGTGGGTGCCCCTCTGTTTTGTGCAATGGGTGCTAGAGGTGCCAGGAGGGCAGCAGGCTCCTGAGGTTGCAGCGTCCCAAGGGCTTAGCCTCAGGCTGCAAGCACAGGTTTATTTACTGCAGATTTAACACAGAGTAATGATGGCTTGGGGATCTAGAACGCTTCCTTAATTCTGGATGGGACAGAAGGGAGGAGAAGGGCTATTTGTGTCATTATTCCAAAACCTATCTAGGAAAAGTAGATGCGCTCTGTGCCAAAAGCAATGCTTTGCTGCATTTTTCTACAGATCTGGAAAACTATAAGAACTGGGCTATAGAGATTTTTTTGTACCCCATTTCTCCAGAAAATCTGCCAGCCTCGGGGGTTGTTGCAAAACCCTGCTCCCCTAGAAGGAAAGCCCTTGATTTTCAAGGGCAGCGCAGAGCAGTGCTGGATGGGACAAAAAGTGGGACCTGGCTTCAGCAGGAGTGTTTATTTAAAAGCAAAATATGTTTTTCAGCCATCCCTTCACAGGGACACCTGCAAATTGTTCCTGTCCTTAGCAAGGCGCTGGGCTCTGGTGTTTTGGGAGCTCCAGAGTAGTAGGGATTGGTGATGGAGATGGTCCCTGCTGCTTCTGTGCTTGCCCTGTATTCATCCCCTCCAGATGCTCGTGCAACTATGACCTTCCCTTGGCAGGGCCATCCCCAACAGCAGCTCCCTGTGGCATCTCTTGCTTCGGAGGCTTGGGAAGAGCTCCCTGTCTGCCGACTTGCGGCATCCCCCCAATTTGAGGGCTGCCCAGCTGGAGAAAACTTGAAAGAAATCTCTCTTGGAGCAAGCACGTGTCTTCTGATTTCCAGGAGGCAGATTTTTCTTTTTCTCAATTAATATAAATGGATCTAGGTCTTCTGCTAGGGGTTTAAGCAGGAGTTTTGCACAGGGTGCCTGCTCTGCGAGAGGTTTTGTTTTTCAGTGCCTTGAGATACAAGAAGTAAACTGCAGAGCAAAATAATGTGCGAATCTTTGAGAGACTGAGTGCCAAAATTATCTTCAAATAGGGTCTCCTTGATGATGATTTTGAGAGTGGGAAGCAGTCAGGCTGGCCTGTGCATGGCAGCGGTGGCATCAGTTGGTGTCTTCATGGCTAATCTGAGGCCAACATCTCTGGTCCAGTTGGTGTTTCATGTATTGCATCTGGCAAGTTGCAGATTAGAGCAATTTAAGGATCCCAGAAATGAAGCAGAATGTGAAAGTGAATAGAAATTTGGCTCATTCATGGCTCTGAGCTACGTGTGGCGAGAGCTATGCCCGGAACCTGGTCCTGTGCACAGGCCCTGCAGGTCACAGCTGTGTCTGCTCAACTGTAAATAAATGTGCCTGTTTTTTGGGTCAGTTGCAATGTTAATTGCAATGTTTTGCAAGTGCAAAACCTCTAGGAGTGTGATCGAGTCCCATAAGAGCATCCAGACCTCCGTTGCAGCGCGGCGTTTCAGTGATGCAGTTTGGGGATCACAGTGGCTTGAGGAGCTGGTCAGACAGGTCTCACTAGAAGCTGTTTGATATTTCCTTGAGGCGTTGCTCTCTTCCAAACAAACTGAGGGGAGAGGGCACTACACAGGGATTCAAGGCTGCACTGCACAGGGGAGGGGATTCACAAGCCTGTGGATTATGGATTTTTGTTTCAATTCTTTAAGATCAGGTGCTTTCTGGATTAAAAGCAACTGAGAAAACAGGTTGAGAGTTGGTGGATGAGCAGAGGCAGCCGTGACTGCGGAGTAGCTCGTTGCTGGGCTTGCCCAAACACAGGCAGCTTGTGCCTCAAAGCAGGGAGCAGGAGCTGAGTGCTCAGCGGGGATCTGGGCCCCATGGGCTGCAATAGCTGCATCTCTCACTGAAACCTCCCTCCTGGGCTGGCCATGTAAGTGGAAAGGCTCATTCATGGGCTTCAAGTTAAGCACTTTGCCTCCATCTTCAGCATCTTTCCTCTGCTTAGTGTCTCCTGGCTGTCCTGCTAGCAGAAAGCAGGACCCTCCTTTGGGGCAGGAGATCTCAACCAGCAGAATAGGGAGATGTGGTGACAAAACAGCTGAAAAATAACGCTGAAAAATGACTTATATATAGCATATATATATTTATATATTGTCTATATATTTATATATAGCATATATAACATAGTTTGGGTACCAAACTTTTCCATTTTCACCTGGGCACGTTCACAGTGTTGCTTGCAAATAGAAGAGTAAAAATCAAAGTAGAGAAAGGAACTTCTTTTCTAGTCCGGAGCATCCTGCAGTGAACAGGACCTTGTAGCAGCCCAGCAGAGCCTTCTGACTCAAATTCCCCTGAATTATCCTCTGATCTTCATAGCTCCCCATTTCTCTAAATGCAGCTTTTTGCAGGGTGAGATAGAAGCTGGCAGGTTGGTTTCTATATTTCCTTCCCCAAATAAAAGTCATTTATGCTTCAGTGTGCTGCAAGCAAACGCACAGGCCCTTGTATGGTAACTGTAAGACTTTCAAAGTCCCTCCCCAAAAAATGATGTAAATTTGAGGAGAACAAAGTGCAACTTTTCAGGATACAATTCTGATGCTCCGTGCCGTACTCTTGCTGCTGTATATCCAATTTATATGCCTGTTCTGTTAATATTTGAGTCTCCTGCTCTACTCGATGTTAAATCTATTGGCCTACATGTACTCTGCTAGGGCTCGAGCATGATGTATATGCACTCAGCATCGTAATGGCATGTGGCCGTTACCCTGTAAATATGTACCATTAATAGAGAGGCTATTTTTTGCATGCTTTTGTACTCTAGAACTGAAAAGAAAAAGAAAATGACAATAAAGTCTCTAGAACTGACTTGGCCCAAGTGTGTTTCCTAGTGCAGCAGTTTGCACTTTGCTCCCATTTCTCTTGTGTTCTCTGCTCCCGAAGATCTCTCTGCACTGTTACCTGTGGCTGAGGTGCTGAGCATTTCCCCTGTTCTGATCTAAATTTTGACCTTCTGAATTGGTTGGGCTTTTCCCTGAAGTGAGAGCATCAAGGCCCAGTTGTACTCAGATCTCGCGTCGCTGATGGCCATGGCAGCTTGCTTGAAAATCAGGCCAGGTTTCCACAGAGGCCTTGTCTGTAGCCTTACAGTTATTTGAGGATGGGAAGAGATCTCAAATATGAGGGGACATGGTTTCCTTGGCTCATCCTCAAGTTCTTAGCTGATGTTCAGGTTCCCTTCTGCATTTCTAGGGGGTTTAATCTCCTGTGGGAGGATTGGATGAGTCTGGGTTTGGAGTGGGCATATTCTTCTCCTTGGAAAGGCCAGGGCGTTTTCCTGAGCTAGAGTGGAGCAGATGGTCTGCAGGGAGCAAAGCAGCTGCATCTGGACCAGCTACTGAGCCCCAGGAGGGGAAGCCAGTGGTGGGAGGAATGGGACACCAGAACCTTTTGGGCCAGGGACTTTTCTTCTCAGGGAAAAGGCTCCAGCTGCTGCTGCCGGGTCTGGTCTCCGCAGGGAGCTGCTCTGCTGACTGCTCTGGCTGGTCGCGGGGTCCAGACAATATTGCTGCATAGGAGAAGAAGAAACTCAAAGCCAGGCTTCCTTAGGAGGGCTTCTCAGGTAGGTCTGGTCACAGGGGTGTCCAGGAGATGCGGCTGGTGGTATCTGTGTGGGGATATGCTGGGTTTGGCCACATGCTTTGCTGTTTTGACTGCCTGGCAAGACCTCCAGGTGAAAAGGCCAGCGCTGCAGCAGTGATGGCTTGGGGGCTGCTAGGGAGCCCAGCTTGGCAAAGGCAGGGGTAGGGTGTTTATGTGGTATGGGAGAGGGGAATGGGGTTTTTATTCCATGTTGGGAGGAGGGATGTGTTTACTTCTTATTGCAAAGAACGGTATGGGAGGGGTGTATTTACTTGGTATTGGAAAGGGAGATGCATTAGTTAACATTAGAAAAAGGGGGACATAATTTGTACTGGAAAGGGGGATATATATGTGTGGGGTTGGAAAGGGAGGACTTACCTGCATGCTCACTAATCCTGCAGGTTCAAGGCAGCTGCTGAGCGTGACTGTACCTACATGTGTAGGCATGAGAATGGTGAAATCAAGATGCCTGATTAATGCACAAGCAGTCGAGGTGGGTTAATGCACATCCCCTTCCTGGTGTGTTGGCAGGGCAGAAGGTTTCCCATTAATGTTTCACCGGAGTTTGCCTTTAGTCACACCAGTTCAGCCACTTGAAAGCAGCTCCCCTTCATTTTCTCCAAAATGAACTACCTTTCAGAATGGATTTCTTGAGCAAGAGATTATTATTTAGTGCTTATTATAATATTCACTAAGAGCTGACTTCTTCTGCTCCAGCAGAAGCTTAAGTAGAAGTAGCAGTAGCCTGAGCGGATGAGCTGGAGAGCAGGAGGATTTTCCCTTATGCAGGGACAGAGGAGGTGACAAAATCCCTGTGACCAGTTGTGACCCTGTGAGCCCAGGTTGCTGTGGTGGCCACAGATGTGCGGCCATGCAATAGCAAAAGCCTGAATCCTTAGGTGCAAAGGTGCATTTAACCCCAAATTTGAGAAATACTGCAAATTTGGCCTTGGAAAGCTGCTGCTGCTGGAGATTTGCTGAGGAGGTGATCATTTGGGTATCTGGTATGGCGGTTTCCACAAGATCCAAACTGTACTGCCTTGGCAGGGCCCTCCCAGCAGATCAGCAGGAATATTTGTGTCATGGGCATCACTGGAAAGCCTGGCTGCTCTGGGTTGCTTGGGGGAAGCCAGGGCAGGGAGGAGCAGGGAGTTGCCTGGTGAGGAAAATGCCTATAAGGGCATTTTCCCAGGAAACAGGAAATTTCCCTGGGAGTCCCTCCTGCCTTTTCCCAGGAAAAGGCAGCTGCTCCAAGGCTTACCTCAAACGTTATTTAAAGACAAGCTGCTTTTCCTGTGGTTTATAGGGGGAAAATAGTTTCAAAGTGTGAAAATGTTTCCTTTGTTGCCAGACATTTCAAGACATTTGAAAAGATACTTGTCTTTTCCTTGGATGCACTTGTGCAGTGCAGAAAAAGGAAAAAGCCAGTTATCATTTGCTTCCATAAAGCCATTTCCATGTGAGGAACTGCAGCCAAGCAGCAAAGCAGAGCAGCAGCCCCCAGCAACCAAGCCCTGACCGCGTTTCTTTGCTCAAGGAAATCAAATGCTTTGGCACTAATGTAATCTGAGTGTGTGTTTTCCATGCCCAATTTATCCGAGCGCTCTGAGGAAGGATGGCAGTGCAGGAGGCTGGCAGGGGAAGCAGCTTCCCAAAGATCTTGGTTGGGTGCATGGGAGTGTCCCAGCCTGCTGGTTTCCCTGTACTGGATGTGTGTGTTGTGAAGGAAATCTCTGTTGGAAAGGATGGAGAGACATGAGGGATGGATGTATGGAGTCGTTTCTGCCTTACCATGTGTGGCTGAGGAGGTCTCGGGTGTCTGTGTAGCTGCTGGCCTTTGGGGTCACGTCTCCCACTCAAAAATCTCCCACTCAGCAATCGTGATGAATGGAATGGATATCTCAGCATTGTATGAGCTGCCTGGTCAAGAGGAAAGAAATGGGTGAAAACTTCATCAAAAGGGAAAATAACACATTCTAATGGAATAACTCATCTAAAGGGAAAATATATCATTAGGAAGGAGCAATATGAAGCTTTTTGATCTGGCTTTCTGCAAACACAGGTGTGTTCTCTCATGTCATATAATTCCCAAGTAAAAGGAAAATAGTCTCCTCAGTAGAAGGGCTGAGAAATGATTTATCTTAGGAGACATTCAGCATTTTTTTGGTGCATACCAAAGATACAGAGCAAAAAGAAACATTTTTCACTGGTTGAAGTCTTGGGATGATCTCCTGGTGCCCTCTGCCGTCCATGTTCTTTGTTCAAAAAAGTGCAGTTTTGATATTTTGACATGCTTATTTTAAGACATTAAAATGTTGGCATTCCTGACCTGATTCTTGCTGCTAGGCTAAATAATTTTGCTTCATTCCTGTCATTTTAGCTACAATAGCAGCTTGCTGAAGGCAATTATCTGTGATTTTGTTTAAAACACACCAGAGAACCTGTAGCCAGGAAGATGAGAGGAGAACTCATCTTATTTCTGAAAATACTTGTATTTGCCTTTAAAATGATAGATAAAAACTATAGCCTAAAACATGCTGAAGTGCAACTTTGAGCTATAAAAGTAAAGTAAAATTAATTCCTCTATGATGCATCTGCTGAAAACGTTAATTTACTACTTTTGATTTATGTTACCTATGTCCCCAAACCTCGTGACAGAGAGTTTGTCCCAATTACAAATGCTCTTTGCTAATCTGTAATTGATAGTGTAGAAATGCACTTCAGCAACTTTACAGGTATGATTTGCTTCCTATGCCATATGTTTGCTATGGCATAGGACTAAATGGTTTTGTCATCAGCCATCATTTAATCTCACTTAGAGAGCCCTAAAAAGGAAGAAAAGAAAGTTTTCACTGTAATGAATCTCTTGTTGAGCACTCCCATTAGCTAGTAAATGATTATTTTCCCCTGATCATTTTAATGAATGACTGATGCACCAAAAATAAATATCTTAAAAGAATAAATTCAACAAGATATCTGACCTTCTTAAACTGATTGTATAGGAACTCTTCAGATATTTGGAAAGAATTGATGGAAAATGTATTATGTTTCTTAGTATAGTTTTATTGCAAAGACTCCTAAATTACACAGAAGTTTAATATATTTCAAACAACTCTGCCTACTGAAGTACAAATGAGGATTCACACTTAATGGAAAAGAAGCGTGATCTGTATAGGAGATTCACTGAAAAGATCCACACTTGCTGTGTAAAACTTGAGCACAGAGAGCACAAGCTTAATTAAGTGACTTCAAAGAACTCATCAGACAGTCTTCACAATTTCCACACAGAAAATACCTCATTATACATGAAGAAAAATGGCTATTATTTGTCCAAATAAGGCAATATAACCTAGAAAAGTGATCTAATTGCTTTCTGACTTTAAATATAAGATGCATGCTATTCTTGCTCAATAAAAACACAATCTTTCTCCTTCCAAAACACCTGTGTTAAGCAGTAATACCCTTATATCTCAGAAACTGCTCCAAGGGCTGAAGTTTAATATTGATGTAAACAGATCTATTTCTCGTTAGCGGGCTGACCTGTGTCTTTTTCTATCTTTTTCCTTTCTATGGTTTCCTGTTTGTTGAACAGGCACCTTAGCCTTTACAGCACAGCTGCTTAGAAAATCAGCATGAAGAGTTTATATCATCACTGAGAAAAGCACAGACGTTGTAATCTCAACTGGTACCAGTCTGGGATCTTGCTTGGATACTTTCTATTTTTTTTTTTAACCTTAAAATACACTATGGTATTATTCTGTGTTAAAAGGCAATTTTCGTAAAGTCGGGAAACTACTTTCAGTCAGGTTCTCCAACACATTTTATTCCTGATCACCGCTTTCCTTGCACATTTCCCAGAAAAGCAAGTTTTTCCTCTCTATTTCCTAGCTAAGCTGATGCAAATGAACACACTCAACAAAACTCAGTACTGAGATTTCGGTCCTGTCTTTGCAGGGTTAGAGAAGAGACTTCTGGAAAGGCACTACATCTTTATTATTTTAAGTGAGCTTAAAATAGTAAGCTTGATAGTTTTCATGTTGCGTTTTCTGAATTCGCATTATGCTAACTGCAGCTTTTTGCTTTTCTTTTCAACATCTTTTAGCACATCTTGCAGTTTCTTGGAGTTTGGCTTCAGGAATGCAAAGCTTTCT
This sequence comes from Nothura maculosa, assembly GCA_032353885.1. Lineage (NCBI taxonomy): Eukaryota > Metazoa > Chordata > Aves > Tinamiformes > Tinamidae > Nothura > Nothura maculosa. The sequence goes on along the minus strand of JAUBOD010000479.1, from coordinate 3,214,786 downwards.
TTGAAGCTGCTGGTCCCGTTTGCTCTGCAGATGCTCTCAAGCCCATCAAACCACTTCAAAATCTTTTCTAGCTCAGCCTGCACACACTTCTGCTCCTCAATTTCGGCGAGAAGCGCCTGCTCGGCGGATGCCTCGGCCCTGTATTGCTGCTGCAGCTGATCAATCTCCTCCTGAAGCGCCTGGAACTGCTCTTTCGTGTAGGGATACTGCTCATGGACCTTGTCCTCGGGAAGCAGCACGTTCTTGGGCACGTTCAGCACCAGCTGCAGCAGCACCTCTTCCATTTTACCGAAGAGCTGGTCAAAGTGCTCCTTCATGAAGAGGAGAAACTTCTCCGTGCCCTTGCGCACTTGAAGGGGGCTGATTTTGGTGTCGGGGAAGCCCTCCAGCTTCTTCAGGATGACGCCCTCCACCACCAGCATCACCTCGAACAGGTAGTCCTGGAAGGCGGTGTAGATGCGCAGCATGCACGTCTGCGGCGTGAAGCCGAAGAACTGCGCCTCGTAGGCCATGGGGTTCACCGACATGTTGGCGCGGGAGAGCGAAGCCGACGGAGCAGGAGGACGACGAGGGTTTCGCGGGAGGCCGTGGCCAGTCGCTGCCGCCGGGGCTCGTCTCGTCCCTCAGCTGCCGGTATCCCGGGACTATGGAACAGGAACGAACCGAATGGGACTGAGAATGGGAGTGGGAATGGGACCTGACCGACCTGCGCGGCGATCTATCCCTCACTCACCTCAGGCCGCCTCAGCGCTTCCCGCTTCATTCGAACTCCGCCCCCCCCGACGCTCCTCCTTCGCCGCCAGCCAATCAGCGAGCAGAGCGGAGCAAGCGCGTCGACCAGTCAGCGAGCGCTCCGTCTGGAGAGGCGGGAAGGGGAGAGGAGCGGCGTGCTGCGGCTCGGCCAATGAGAGCGCGGCGCGTTGGTCCCGCCGCGGCCGGCGCCCATTGGTTCCGCGGGGCGGAGCGGGGCGCGTGGCGGAAGCGGAAGCGGCGCGGGCGGCGGGGCGCTAAGATGGCGTACCAGACGTTCCGGCAGGAGTACCTGCAAGTGCCGCCCGTGACGCGGGCCTACACCACGGCCTGTGTCCTCACCACCGCCGCCGTGGTGAGCGCCGCCGCCCGCGGCCGCCGAGGGGCGAGGGGGCGGCTGCCGGGGCGAGGCGATCGCGCGGCGGCCCCTTGAGGGAGCCGGAGAGCCGCGCTGGCTCCCCCAGAGCGCGATGGGCTCTGCCGAGCTCCGCGCCTTGATTTTATTTTCCTCTTGTTCTCTTCTCTTGCAGCAATTAGAGCTCATCACGCCCTTCCAGCTGTATTTCAACCCCGAATTAATATTTAAGCACTTTCAAGTAAGTGTTTTTCTTTGTTTTTCTTAAGCGGGGGCTGTTGTCGAGAAAGCTGTTGAGCTTTTAAGTGCATATTTTCAGAAGTACCAGTTATAAATGGCTATTGTCTTCTGCATTAAGCTTATAGCTTAATACTAAAGCTGAAATGGAGCTCAGTATATCTTAGTTCAAGTTTTAGATTCTAGCTGTAAAGGAGCCTGGTTTGGATTACTCGTAAACATTTTCTGTTTAGATAACTGAAAAGGAAAAAAGGTTTTGTGTTTAATCCCTTGTGTTTGTTTCATTCTCAGGTATGGAGGTTAATCACAAACTACTTATTTTTTGGACCAGTTGGCTTTAATTTTTTATTTAACATGATCTTTTTGTATCCTTCCTCAAGTTTGCTGGCTCTGCTTGGAGAGCAAAGCTCCAACATGCAGGCAAGTTGCTGTAAAACGGTTCCAGCATTGTCTCACTGTGAGGTTACTGGGAGCTTAGTGGTGCTGGTTTCACTGAACTGCTTCAAACTCTCAAGAATTTCGCCGTTTATTTCGGTGGTGTTAGACTTAAGTCTACAAGTCAGGTCTGTCTGGGATTTTCAAGCAGATTGGTCCTGGCACATGAGACTAATCCAGAGTGTGGCCTCTATCCTGAGGCATTCAGTTGATAAAGTAAATTGGTATAAAGTTTACATGCAGTTTCATGTATATTTCAAACAATTTCTGCTTGAGTTTTTCTTGAATTCATTTGCTATCCAACTTTCCTGACCTGTGACTTCAGATATCGGTACTGCCGAATGCTTGAAGAAGGCTCTTTTCGAGGTCGGACGGCAGATTTTGTATTTATGTTCCTTTTTGGTGGACTTCTAATGACTGTATCCTTTTTCATTGCCTAACTGTGTTATTAAAGGTAAAGATATAGAAAGAGAAATCAAACTAAGTTGTTATGCTCTTTGTTCTTGCATGCTGAAATACTTAGTGATATGAAGGGAGAGGTAATTTTGCATATTTTGTGTGCCAGTTTTGTCAGACTTTGGGCTGGTCTTTAGCCTTTCAGATTTTAGGAAGTTATGGATTATGGAAATTAGATTCTAGGGTAAGATGCTATTAGTTAGGTGATTTTATGCCAAGTTATGTTGTAAACAGAAAAGTAACACTGCAGGTATCCTAAATCCTGCCTTAAGTCTTGATTTTGTTTGACAGTAGATCTGATTTACTTAAACCTGGGGAGGTAGAAGGAGGAGCTGTATGAAAGACATAACTGATCAACGTGTGAAACTCTTGTTATGTTTAATCTCAAAGCAGTTATTTTAAATGACTAATAACTGAATTGTTTTCTTTAACTGGCTGTCCTAGCTTTTTGGCTTGTTTGTAAACTTGGTTTTCTTGGGTCAGGCATTCACAATAATGCTTGTGTATGTGTGGAGCCGCAGGAATCCCTATGTCCGTATGAACTTTTTTGGTCTTCTCATCTTTCAAGCTCCATTTCTACCTTGGGTGCTGATGGGTTTTTCACTGCTTTTGGGGAACTCCATCATTGTGGATCTTCTGGGTAAGAAATTTCAAGAATTGGAAGAATATGCTATTCCTGCCAGTGTTTTACGTGGGAGGGGGGAAAAACAGCTAAACTCCTCCTACCTGTGGAGTTTACTGTGGCTAATGATAGATCATTTACATGAGGCTTTCCTGGTTTCTAAGCATGTTGTGTTTTGTGGAATAAAGACAGGGATAAGAGGGATAAAAACAGTTTCTTTGTTTTTTTTGTTTTTTTTTCCTTGATCATTAGTGATCACATATGTTAGACTGCTAATATAAAATTATTCCTATATACTACTATATTCTCATAGGCTATAATGCCTTGTTTAGTAATGACAAATTGTTTTGTTTTGTTAATGTCTTGCAGTGTATGTTACGCATTTCATCCGATACCACCTTGCTTCATTGCTTTTTTTCATATTTTTCTTTTCCATTGTATTTTCTGTGAAGGGAAGCAAGTTGTGCTTTCTTTTCTGAGAACTCTAGTGGAGAACTTGTAAGTTATAAAGGAGAAGTACTGAAAAATCACCGTTTGACATTTCTTTATGTACTAGGCATTGCAGTTGGGCATATATATTTTTTCCTAGAAGATGTCTTTCCCAATCAGCCTGGTGGTGGGAGGCTTCTGAGAACACCATCTGTCCTGTAAGTGCTGTTTTCTGGTTTGGAATGGATTTGAAAATAGGCTCTAATGGAAAACTCTTTATAACTCATTGAAATCGACCTCCGATAAGACCATTGTATCTGCTCAAATAGTTAAGTCTTTTTGCTTATCTATGCTCAGAAAGCCACTTATGGCTATTTTCTGCATCTGTGGTCTTAATGATTTTCCCAGGTGCTTTTACTTTCTTGGTATAAGCTGTGATCCGGTAATACTTCTAGTACTTTCTGGTTTTCACTTTCTGCAAACTTTTCTGGAGTGTCCTGTTGCTCTTGTGAAGGAATCCCTTCTTAGAACTGTCTTAAGCTGTTCAGCTGTCTCCTAGCTGGAGTACACGTGTGACTCGGGTGTAGATCACTGGTGCATTCGCAGGTTGTGCTGAGGGGCACCCTCTGTGTATGAAGAATTTGAGCAGTCTTGTTATTCCTGTGAAATATTTATAAACGAACAATAGCAGCCTTTTCTATTTTCCAGGAAAGCAATATTTGATACACCAGAAGATGATCCTAACTACAATCCTTTGCCAGAAGAGCGGCCAGGAGGATTTGCCTGGGGAGAGGGTCAGCGCCTTGGAGGCTAATATGTGGCCGTGCCAAAACCCAGCAATAGCTGGGAGAGACTTAACTGAAGTACCATATTGGGGATTTTCTTATTTCCCCATCAAGGACACTTTTTGAAAGCTGTATGGTTCTGAATACAAGCACTTTATGAAATGGTGGTCTAATCCAAGAAGCTTCCAAGCTACCAGTGCCTTCATTGGTAAGGGAATGTTTGCACTGGTAAGGAAAATATCGATCTAATGGAGCCAAAAAACTAAAACTGGAAACCATTTCCTGTCAATCTTGGTTAATAAGACCATGAGTACTTGTTTAAAGTGATTTCTAAAGCTTTTTTTTTTTTTTTCCCCTGCCCTCCCCAAGTTATTTGATACAGGAGACTATATGGGAAACTTTACAGAGGACAGAATAAAACTTTTTGGTTTAAAATCCTTTTTTATTCTTAGATAAAGGAGTTTGCAATGTGGTTGAAAATGTAAATCCTTCTTTCAGTGGCACAAGCTTTTAGTCTGAACTACTCTTGTCTCAAGTCCGAATTGAATCGTAAGAAATACGATGTTCAGCATAATGCAGGCCTTTTATTTTGCCAGTTTTGTATGGTTTTTGGCATGTGCCTTGGTGTGAATAGGCTTGCAGCCTGAGGTTGTGTTCTGATAGGCTATTGCACAACAAGTCTACGTTCAGATGACAAGATTTGAGTCTTGCTATAACAGGTTATTTTACAAAATCCAACACTCCACCCACCCCAACGCACCCAATCCTATAAATCATTAAATTATTTGGAGTATTAGGGAAGAGCTTGTCTGGAGTCTGAACTGCTCAGTACCTCAGGTAATGAGTTGAATAAAATGTCTTGTGGATCCTTTTTGGTTACCTCTTTGTGTAGTCTTAGTCTTGTGGAAGCTGGTGGAGGAAAAATGCGTAGACTTGGGGAGGAGAAAAGTCCCTGAAGAGGCAGCTTTAGTACCATCTTCTCCCACAATTCTCTCTCCCACAGCTGCTAGGAAAAATGTACTCAATTTCTGTATATGAAACTTGTTGTAGGAGTACTGAGTGGCAGGGACATCTGTCCACAAAGAATGAGTGACACTGAGTGGGGTTTAGCTTCAAGTTAGATTAATATAAATTTCTGTAAGGGGAGCTATGTAAACAGTTGTGAGTATAGTACAGCTGGGAAGGCTGAATCGCTCTGTGAACTCTGTAGATGACACCAAGTAGCTCTACCACGTCATAACAGAAGAGCAGTAAGATACTCTCTCATTTCAGCAGTAAGATATTGCTGAAAAACTTACTTTCAATCTTGGGAGGGTTTACGTATATCAGAGATTAGTCTTGTTATCTGGTCTCAGACTTTGCTTTTCTTGTTCTTTAATTTACTACAGCTTTGTAATCCAGGAGAAACTTTGCGTTTCTTGTTCTTAAATTCATTACAGGTTTGTAATCTAGTAGATAGATTAATGGTTCCAGGAGCGTGCATGGTTCCCAAGCAGTGTATTGGAAGTGGTAAACAAATTTAGTGCAGTCATTTATATCTGGGCCTTCCCTTTTAAGAGTTATGAAAAACTCAATATTTTCTTTTTCAAAACACCTTTTAAATCTGTTTTCTAGGAGTTCTGGAAATATTGTAGGCAATTCTGATTAATAATTGCTTTTTGAGGCAGGAAATTGATTAAAAGATGTTTTTAGTTCTGCATTTAACAGTCTCTCGGCGGTTTCCTGGTGGGATGTTAGTGAGGGGGCTGCAACCAAAGTTCAGCCATTGGCTAGGATAAAATCTACTGTAAATGCAAAGCCCCGCAGTGAAGCGGACAATGTGTCTACCTGCGAAAGACCTGTTGCTCTTAGCAAGTGGTGTATTGATGAGATTGCTTAACCTTTCTTCATTTTCCAAAATTATTTTCCTTGCACACTTCCTGCCATGCTGGTGAAATACTTAAGTTTGCACGCTTCCCTATGCAAGCTTATACCACAGTATCCAAGTCTGGGAGAGCCTTGGAAGTGCTACTTAGTTATAACCCAGGGCAAAAATGAGACGATATATGTCATTACTGGCAGATAGTCTTACCTGTGTCTTAATAGGCCTTGAAAGCCATCTTTGGGCATTCTGTCCCCTAAGCAGTGAGTAATTTTGTTGGACATGGCTACAGCCTTGCCCAGGTAAGCAGAGGACTGTCTGTGGACCATTTCTAGAGTTAGATTTGCATGTGCGGTATCTGCTTTGAACAATGGGCATTGGGGCTCTTCCAATTTCCTGCACTTGTTTTAGTGAGTTAACCCTAAGAAATTACAGTTTATAAGTCTAAATCAGAGGAGTGTGATCAACAAATTGATGATTATCTAAGCTTTTCTCATGAAAGAATGAAACATCCTGTTAATAAACGTTTCCTAACCCTTAGGACACAAGGAAGAAACCCTAATCCCCACTTGTATGAGGAAAATATAGTGTCAACCCCAAACACACACACTGAAGTTTTATTAATTTTTCCAAACTGTCTGGTGAGTGTTATGAAATTCCCAAGGAACAAAGTGGAAGGCAACTTAGCGGTATCATTGAATACTTCTCACTAGAATTTCACAGAGGACTTTTAAACAAGAATTTCACAGGGGCCTTTTAGACAAGCAGGTAACTGCTCCCTCAGTATACAGCCCTAAAGCTTCAAAGCGGGGGACAAGGTGCTCAGCCAAGCCAGGGACACTGCTCACAGACCAGCTGTCTGTGAGGCAGGTTTGGTTCATAACAGGCATGACTAGGCTGCAAAAACTCAGCCTAGTGGCTCTGGAAGACAATTCCAATAGTTTAATTAAAACCCAGGGATACGTATTAATATATTTCAGTGTATATATATAATTCATATTTAAATATGGTCATAAAATCCTTAGGTTGGAAGGAACCTTTGGAGATCATCTAGTCCTCCCTTGCCCTGTGGATGCAGGATCACCAGAGGTTCCATAACATTTCATGGCAACCTGTTAAATGAATATTGATGAATATTCATCACTATCATTATTCATAGTCATTCATTGATGATTATTATTGTGTTCATACTATAAATATATAATATAAACGCGGATTATGTTCTATCCTATATAATTAAATAGCTGTAGTTATGTAGTGTGCTGGCTTCCCCTAGGGGAGGCCTCAGCGCAGGGAACTACATCCCCCACAGTGCTCCGGGCTGCGAGTCCACGTGGGGGGCGGCGCCGTGACGTCCCGGCGGTGCCGCGCGGGCGGCACGCGGGGCGATGCCGCGGGGCAGCGAGGAGCCCCCGGCGAAGCGGCTGAAGGCGGCGCCGCCCGGCGGCCCCATGCAGCCCAACGGCGCCGCGCCGCCCCGTTCCCCCGGGCCGCCCCGTTCCCCGGCACCGCCCCGCTCCCCCGCGCCGCCCGCCGACGCGCAGCGCCGCCGCCTGCCCATCTTCCAGGCGCGGGGGCCGCTGCTGAGCCAGCTGCGCGGCCTGCCCTGCGCCGTGCTCATCGGTGAGTGCGGGGCCGGGGGGACTCGCGCACGGCGGCGCCCTGCCCGCTTATCCATTCCTCAAGGGAGGCAGTGTGATCTAGTGGACCCTGCATGTACAGGATGGTCAAGCAGGATGATCCCTAAAAGTCCCTTCCAGCCCCCCTGTGCTTCTTGCACTGCTGCTGCCTGCAGCCGTGTGTGTAACTCGTACTGGAAATACATGGGGACAAGGGGGTGGTGCTCATTCCGCTGAGCCCTAGTGCTGGAGGAGCAGAGAAGACAAGCTCGGGTGACCTGAGCTCAAAGGAGCAGCCTTGGATTTGAGGATGGCCCCAAGGAAGCCTTGCTCTACCCCCAAGTGAGCCTCTAAGCCTCATCTCAGCTTGCCAAGTGCTGTTGTAAGAAAAAACTCTGCTTTAATTTGCTTGTAACTTTACTTTGAAACATAGAGTATCATTTTAAGGTGCTAAAGACTCTGTTCGCTTGCGTTCCTCAGGAGAAACGGGCTCAGGAAAGACCACTCAGATCCCTCAGTACCTCTACGAAGCAGGAATCGGCCGCCAGGGCATCATTGCAGTGACCCAGCCTCGCAGAGTAGCAGCGATATCCTTAGCCACCAGAGTCTCGGATGAGAAGAAGACAGAGCTGGGAAAACTGGTAAGTTGCTTTACAGAGTCCCTAGAGGTTTGGTGCTAACTGGGCTGTATTGTGGCTTGGATGGGTAAGAAAAAGGAAGTTAAGGCCACAGATAAGGGCAGTCTTTGTTTAATAATATGCCTAAATGGAGAAGTCTTTGTTTCTGCAGCTCAGAGTGAAGCAACTTTGACTCTTTCTGTGCCATTTTACCCTGTGGTTGTCATGAGTAATCCTCTATTTGAAGAAAAAATAGTTAATGACTAAAAGGAAAAGAATTACTCTCTCTTCCTAGGCCTTCTCTTCTAGTGTTGCTGATATCTAAAAGTCCAAATTCATTGCAAGGAGAGGCAGGAGCATCTATGATAAGCTTCCAATTTTGGAAAAGGCTATTATATCACATTGTGAGGAGTTTCCTTTGGGCTGGAATGTTAGATTCCCAAGGCTAGTAGCTCACAGACTGCAGAAACACAGGATGCTTCACAGAGCTCTCCCCACAGCCCTGCTTGTCTCTGGCTGACGTGATGGCCAGAGCGCTTTGAGGTCCTTTACTGCCACAATGGCAGTGGGGAGCGTGAATGACTTTGTGCCTGGGCTTCCTCAGGTCGGCTACACCGTGCGCTTCGACGATCTCACGTCGGATGAAACGAGGATCAAGTTTCTGACAGACGGGATGCTCCTCCGCGAAGCCATCGGGGACCCCATGCTGCGCAAGTACAGCGTCGTCATCCTGGACGAAGCCCACGAGAGGACCATTCACACCGATGTGCTCTTCGGGGTGGTGAAAGCAGCACAGAAGAAGCGAAAGGAACTGGGCAAACTGCCACTAAAGGTACATGGAGCTGGAGTGGCAGAGAAGGGCAGGGATGGGGCAAGGACTCCGAGCACTGTGAGTCACTGCTGGAGTTTCCCAGTGTCTTTGGATTTTTTTGTCTAGTCCTAACGGGCAAGTGTTTTAGTGAATTGCAGGACAAACCCTTGTTTTGTGCTTGTATCGAAGGTGCTCGTCATGTCAGCTACGATGGACGTGGATCAGTTCTCCGAGTACTTCAATGGAGCTCCTGTTCTCTATTTAGAAGGCAGGCAACATCCCATTCAGGTCTT
>JAUBOD010000479.1:3167460-3196377 GCA_032353885.1 Nothura maculosa | reverse complement strand
TACTCCTCCCAGTTTGGTGTCGTCAGCAAACTTGCTGAGGGAGCACTCCATGCCTTCATCCAGGTCGTTAATGAATACGTTGAACAAGATGGGACCGAGGACTGACCCCTGGGAGACACCACTGACTACAGGCCTCCAGTTGGACTCTGCACCATTGACTACCACTCTCTGCATCCTGCCATTGAGCCAATTCCTAATCCACCTCCCCATTCACTCATCTATCCCACACTTCTGAAGCTTTCCTGGTAGGGTGCTGTGAGGGACAGTGTCAAAAGCCTTGCTCAAGTCCAGATAGACAACATCCACCACTCTGCCCTCATCTATCCAGCCACTGAAGGCCATCAGGTTAGTCAAGCATGATTTCCCCTTGGTGAATCCATGCGGGCTACTCCTGAGTGCCTTCTTCTCCTCCACATGTCTGGATACAGCAGCCAGGAAACACTACACACAGAGCCAATCTATCTCACACAGAGCCTTTAACACTGCACACAGAGCCAAGCTACCTCAGCCTCAGCAGGAAGTCCTAGATCCTTCCTGCAGCCAGAGATTTAGCAAACAGTGTCCTCCTCCTGAGGCATCATCTGCTGAAGCCCCAGATGTTGTAGGGACAATTAGTCCAGCACCTGCTGGGAACCTTGCCCTGTGTCACAGCATTGCCACAGCTGAGGACATGTGTGCTGGTTTGAGTAGCATTACCAGGTTGTCTTTGCACTCTGCTGGACTACATGTGCCTGGCCTTGCTGTTAGAGAGAAGGAGATGGGAAAAGACAAGACACAGAGCTCCAGTCTTGTGCATCTCCCAGGCTGTTGTGCAGCAGCTCTTTGTCAAATTCCCACAGAAGAGGTTCTCAGGCTCCTTTAGCCACTCTTTTGGTCATAAGTGGTGCCTGCTTTCCTTCTCCAGAACAAACGGAGTGCTGGTTTGCATATCTAGCTTCATTGCCATCCTTTGTTCTGCAGAGCAGGGGTGGCAGCACTAATAGCAGTATCAGTGCTGAGTATAGGACCAGGGTCAGCACGGTCGGTGCAGGCTGTGTTCAGAGTGGACAGGAGGTCCTGTTGTGGCCCTGGGATGGGCAGGCGGTGCCAGGCAGCCTCCTCTGCCCTCCCTGCCTTGGCTTTCTGCAGAGGCTGCTGGTGCCAGCTGCTGTGATGGCCGAGCGGTGAAGGCGTTGGACTTGAAATCCAATAGGGTATCCCTGCGCAGGTTCAAATCCTGCTCACAGCGGGAGCTTTTACTGGCAGCCCGTGCCCAGCACCCCCAGGGTGGAAGGACGGGCACCCACCTGTCAGTGCTCATAAGAACGGTTTGGTGGTGGTGTGCACTGGCTAGGTGGTCTGCTCAGATGATCCCTAGAACCAGTTTCTGAATTTCTAGCTGAGTCCTTCCCTTTAGGAAGGCTGAGGCAGGCAGTAGGTATGAAATGATGCTCAAATGTTTGCAACATGACGCATGCTTGTCCTTATTCACACTTGTCCTTATCCATATTTGTCCTTATTTGTGCCTGTCCTCATCTTATGCTCTGTATCTGTAACACTTTTCTGCAAAGAAGATCCAACCTGATGGCACCTGGGGGGCTGTCATCCACACACATACTGTTTGTCCTGTCCTAGGGACATTTCTGCTTGATAGAGCTGATCACTTCAGCTGACCAAGAGAGCTGCTCTTGACCTTGGGGCAGGGTTGTCCTACCTTGAAGAAAAAGTCTTGGACCGTCTATGGAGATGAGAAATTGACTGGAAATTGAACCTAGGCTGCAGCAGTGGAAGTGCAGGATCCTGACCACAAGACCACCAGGGATGAGGTGAGTGTGCACCTGGTGATGCCAACAGCAAGTCTCCACAGGGAGAGACCACCCATGACCTTGATGCCTCAAGGGAAAAAATATCATCTGGAATGGACTCTACAGACTTCCTGGGGGAGTCTTCAGGGGATCCTAGTCCTTTCTGTGAGCAATGACACGGAACCAACCCTCTTCCCAAGGAACCTGTCCCCACCAGATCCAGGAAGCAAAAAGTATCTATACAGAGGCTCTGATCAAGACCAAAAGCAGTTTTATGTCAAGAAATGGTGACCAATGATTCAAGTGGAAAACTGGTATTCTCTAGGGGTTCACTAAAGAGATGTGGCCACACATCTCACTGGTTACAGACAACTGAGCTTCATGACTCTTAATGCCGTGCTACAAGGACAAGGATCTGGGCTCTTGGTGTCTACTAATTCCCTAGAATGAAGACAGACAAGATGCTAGGGAAAATGTGGGTTCTGTAACTTCTTTGATTCCATCTTCTCTGCTAAGAGCAGCCCTCAAGAACCCCAGACTGTGGAGGCAAGGAAGAAGATGGATAAATAAAGACTTTCCCTTGATGGAGGAGGATCAGCTTAGAGATCATTTAGGCAAAGAACATCCATAAGCCCCTCTGGGTGTTACATTTGTCATGCAAGTATTTGCATGCAGAGTCTCAATGTTAGTCAGAAACAATGTCTTTTATGAGTGTACGGGACTGATCTGACAAAAGGACTAGGCAATAGGTAGGCATGATGTTCTTGCTGAGCTATGGTGCTTTAGCTCTACTTGCACTTCTAAAACCACAGCTCCAAATATTTGGTGCAGAGTCCACTGCTTCTATCGCAAAAACCTTCACTGAGCTGAACTCACAGACTAGGCTCTGAATCTGGGCTGTGCAGTGCTCTCAGGAGATGCCTGGTACATTGGTTATTCATCCCTTGAAGATGTCAAGGCAGAAAGAGCTGTGCTGGAATGAGGTGCAAGCAGCCTGTGTTTGCACCAAGATCAAAGATAAGCAGATATCATGGTTTCAGTTGCCTGCACAAGCTCTAAGAGTGTGTGAGCTCTGGCAATGTTGTGGCTGAGAAAGTATCATTCTATCTCTGTGGTTTCTTAGATCTCTGTCTTGATCTGTAAGATATTTTGTCACAGGCAATAGCAGTTCCTGCCTTCATCCGCAGACTGTGTAACAGGTTCCCTTGCAATGTCGAAACTGGACATGATCTCTGGCTGTAACGCCAGCGTCAGGAAGGGGAGGTAAACAATTGCCAGAACACAGAAGGAGCGATGCAGTCAGAAAGGTTCTTGTTGGACAGCAGGAGCAAGCAGTGATGACAAATGGGGCTCTGTGTGTTTGTGCCAGGCTTACCACTGCCAGCCTCGTGACTGTTTGTGCACACAGGGATGTCAGTGCATCCATGGCAGTGTGCTTGCAGGCATGGAAGGTGGCTGGGCTTTCATCCCTGGCAAAAGATGAGCAGCTGCAAGCACCAAAACCACCAAAATGCACCAAAAAGATGAGCACCTGAAAGTGTGCTGCAGTGCTGCTCGAAAACACTGCCCTGGTGTGCTTGGGACAGCCCTGCACTGCCAGGCACTGCTGCTCCCTTCTCTGCGTCACTCGGCCTGCAGCTCCAGGCCATTCACGCATCTTGAATCCAGAAGTCCTCAGAGCTGGCACAGACCTCACAGTCCTTTCTCAGGAGAAACCTGCTGGGGACAAAAGCTCTACAAGCTGGAAAAGGAAGGACAAGGGCCTTGCAGCTATGCTCATGCTGAGCCAGCACTGCCCATGTGCTGCTAGATTCAGTCGAGTGTGAGGGGTCTCCTCCACGCACATAGAGCTCGCACCAACCTGGGCAATCCCTGGCTGTACCTGTGGCCCCCACAGTCCTGTGCCCCCCAGGCCATGGGCAGCAGCCTGGGCCCAGCTCAGCACCAGCTCTTGTCTCAAGGGCTTTTCCAGCAGTTCCTTTGCAGTCCCACAGGGGTAGCTCCTGTCCTTGCCTCAGCAAGGGCATTTGGGAAACCCTCAGGCTCTTGTGAGGCCCCATTGGGGTCCCACAGCCCTCGGCTGGCACAGCCCTAGCCTGACATCTCTGTCCAGAGTGCCAGGGCTCTCCTATAGCACTGGAGTCCTCCTTGTCCTTGGACAGTCCTTGGACATGGCACAGGGAGGGAGATTTTGTCAGGGGAGAGCCTCCACTGGCTTTCAGCATTTGTGTCAGTGCACATCCCTCTCCATTGACAGGTCCGGAGGAGTTCCCATGGGCAGCAGCTCTCCAGCTCTACTTCTTCATCTCACCCCACACTAAACCCACAACAGCACCTGTGTTTGCACCACGTCTCTGTAAGAAGACAGTATTTCTAATTTCCAACTAGGAAGCCAAATCTCCCAAGTAAGGGCTGTCTTTTATTTGGCTCCTTCTAGTGGAATTAGGAGGTCAAGAACTCCGTTTGGAGAGCTGTTTTTGTTTCCAGAGTTCCTACCAAGAGTTCTTGAGGGTAGCAGCCGTCCTTGGTGCCTCTGCACAGCAGAAGCAGAGGTCAGACTGTGCCTGCTGCCCACATTGCCCTCCTGCCCGCAATGTGTGTCCAGATCCACCACAGGAGCAAGGAGTCCTGGACTACCATGGGCTCCTGTAGCTGCTGTCCCCAACACATATCCATTCTCCAAGAGAGAGACTATCGGTTGTGGGCCATGTTTTCTCAAAGTCTAAAGTGCTTGTGCTGTCTCAAAGCACAAAGTCTTGTGTCCCAGGGCCTTAGGAAAGAGACTGAGTTGGGGTCCTCTTGGCTCCAACTTTCCCAGTGCTGAGTCTTTTTAGGGTTGCTCTCATGCTGCTGAATGTAACCATGGAGCTGCTGCACAAGAACTGTCTCACATCCTGTCTTGGTCACTATAGTCCTGACCTGCTTGCTGATTTGTTCAGACTTATCTCACTGCTCACAAGGTCTATTCTGGTATTTCCTAGACCTGTGGCTTCCTTTTTTTTCAGTGTCTCTGAGGCAAAGGTGCCATGACATCAGCTACATGACGCATTGGAAAACCCAAGTCCTTGCCTTGAAAACTAACTGTCAGGACAGGGTAGCATCCCTATAAAAAGGAAGGACTCTCCAGACACCTAGCATCAGACACAAAAGGAATCTACTCTGGTCCTGCATCTGCTCTTGAAGCTCAACCCTGCCCATAATGACCCCTTCTTCAGTGTCCCTCTCTGTCCTCCTCATTGCTGCCCTCTTTTCTCAAGCCTCTTCAGGTCCATGTGAGTACATCTTTTTTCTATTCTTCCAATGGTAGATTTTTTTCTGATTGACAGTAATCTTGGAGCAGAGCTGGAAAAGATCATTTGCAAAGGTTGAAAACTTGAGTACATTTCCTCCTTTCCTGGGACTATTTTACCGTGCTAGCGTCCCTCTCTCTGGAGGAGAAGTTGAATTTTACCTTGAAAATATCTTTTTTTTTTGCCTTAATCTCCTCTGATTTTGTTGATTTACTTTAGGAATGATCCCTGGATGACTGATGGGATTTTTGCCATTGCAAGTGAGGAAGGGAGGGTTACAGAAAGTTTAGCAAGATACCCTAGCAATAAAGTAAATCAAGCTTTGGTGTTCACTGTAATTTCTTGTCATTCTGAGGAAACAGGCTCCTTCTAGAAAGAGAAAGGGAGTTAACACAGTTAATTTCAGGGTATTTTTCCCTATGCATTTTTGTGGGGCATATGCTGGCTATTTCCTTGCCATGAGTGCTTGGCATTCTTACCTTCTCAATCCCTTGCAGATGGTGCTGACACCACTGTGTGTTGCTTCAGCTACACTTTACGGAAGCTCCCCCAGAACCATGTGAAGGAGTATTTCTACACCAGCAGCAAGTGCCCACAGCCAGCAGTTGTGTAAGTATCAGCTCCTGCCCTGGGCTATGGATGAAAGGCTCTGTCATCCTTTGGATTCTACTCCTAAGTTGCTTCAAGTACCCCAAATGCTAGGAGTTTGGAATTGTGGGGATAAGGAAAGGGGGCAGCCAGCTCAGGTGTCCTGCACAGCACATGAGCTTTCCTCCGTGACTGAGAAACAAGAGCATTCTGGTGTTAGGATAAGTAGTTCAAGAAAGGCAACCAGCAGAAACTCTGGTGCTGGGTGTCTGCACCTTTGAGCAGGACCTCCTTGTGGCCACAAGCCCAATGCAAATGGTGTGCCAGATTTTCTAGATTTGCTGAGGCCAGCAGATGCTGGCTCCAGAAACCCTGCCAGTTCCACACTGCATGCAGGCTCCCCTGCACATTGGACAAGGACAGGAATGTTTGAGCATGTGTCATTTCTTCCAAGACACCTTGAACTCTTCCTGCTGACTGGGTTTTAGCAGACCTCTGTGAGCTTATGGAAAGGATTTGGGCAATGGGAGTGAAAAGGAGTGATGGTCCCTTCAGGAGCTGGGCTCAGCAGTGCTGGGTAAGTTAGAGGCACTCAAGGGGTGATTCAAGGCCATGGCTGCCACTTCTTCATGCACCTTTCCCTCTCTGGGTCTGTAACAGCTTTCTGCCTCTTTTCACAGGTTTGTCACCAGGAAGGACCGACAGCTTTGTGCCAATCCTGATGCCAGATGGGTGAAGGAATATGTGAACTTCCTGGAGCTTCAGTGAGGACTGGCAGCTGAGAGAAGCCCATCGCTGAAAGTCCTACAAGATTGTCCAGCAAAATCATCTCTTGGGCCTAGAAATGCTGCTGCTGAGCACTAAGGCCAAGAGCCACCTCAGTGCCATTGAAGTTCCTTTTGTCCTGCAAAGACATCGTTTCCTCATTGCAACTTAGCCCCTGTATGGGCAGCTGCAATGCTGGGGACCTCCTGGCCCCACAGAGCCACTTTGTCAGCCTGTTGTGTGACCTGTGGTGAAACTCTGTCCCTTCCTTGTGCTTCCAATGCCACAAGGGGAGAGGAACTTTTATCTTGAAAATTATTTGTGAGAAGTGGCTTGTTAAAGTTAGGTCTGAACGCTATTACGTGAAGCCAGACTAACATCGTAGTCAGCCAGCTGAATTTCATCACGTGTGATAGATGCTGTCAGTGAGGTCTGTGGTCTTAATGGAGGAATTGCTATGTTGACTGTTCACTAGATTTTTGCTCTGGAACCTTGTTGTTCAGCCTTGTTGTCAAAATGTTGTCTCTTGCTGGTACCGTAGAATAAAGATGATCATGGCTCTGTGCCACATGGATCAGAGGCTGCTCACCTCCTCTCCAACCCCAGATGAGGTCAGGGAACACTTGGTCCCTCATAGAGGGTGGGATGTGGAGAGTCCCTTCTGCTACATAGGCCAATATCTGCACATCTTCAGGTTGATACTGAAGGGGTGGGTGAGATAGGATGAACACCAACCAGTTGGGGAGAGGCAAGAGAAGAACCCTGACTCATCATTTAGAAATTCCTCAGCCTCCCTACCCCACAAAATCTTCCCTCCTGCATCACCTCCACACTCTCCAGCTTCACAACAGAGGCAACACACTGCCCCAGCATCTCCTGGGGTCCAGCCAATGCATTTGTACTGTGACCCCCCAGTCTCCACTCTGATAAACCCTGACCCCTTCCCCAGCCCTTTTCCCTTCTGTCTTGTTAACAGTGAAGATCATGAGCCCATGAGACCAGGCCCACACAGGCCTCAGGCCCTGGGCCCACAGAGGCCTCAGGAGCAGCAAAGGGATGCGTGTGGCGATGCTGCCTGGACAGCTGGAGACTGGACATTCCACCGAGGGTCTCACCTCATGGTGAGGTCAGTCACAGAGCCAGAGGGTTCAGCTATTTTACAGTGCAGAGCAAGGGAGAGCTGCTTTGGGGGCTGCCTGTTGAGAAACACTTTGGGAATCACCAGGCACTGAGTGTGGATGGGAAGGTCTCTGGTGTTAGCTCCAAGGAAGGTTCTCCGAAGTGGGGCAACCAACATTGCCATGTCTAGCACTGGCTCCTCCAGAGATCCGGGGCAAGCTGTGTTCCTCTCAGGTTTCATTCTATTGATGTCTTACTGTGAAATATGGGCAAAAATTAATTGCATCTTTCCAAACTGTGTCCAGTTGTGTTTGGAAGGAAACCTGGATTTGGTTTTTTAAAAAAGTATATGTATTTCATATAAAATGCACATTTTACCAAGTAAAGCAAAACCTTTTAAACCAGATAACATCTCTGTGGGTAGTGAATTAAATCTTTGCAGAGCATGAGGGTGCAGGAAAGCTCTCAATACTCAGTGCCCAAGCAGGCTGGGTCCAGGGAAGGGCTGGCCATGCCATCCCATCCTTTGTGACACTGCGTGTGCAGGGGGTTGGACTAGATGACCTCTGAGGTCCCTTCCAACCTTAGGCATTCTATGATTCTCTGCTGCAAGGCCAGGGCAAAAAGGAGCCTTTGCTTTGCAGCCCTGGCAGACCCCAGCTCTCCAAACCCACCTTGCAGCGCTTTCTGATGGAGAGCAGGCTGGGCTCTGGCAGCGAGGCCAGCAGAGGGAGCACCACGGTGTCCATCCGCATGTCCATGCCAAGAGCTGGGGCGATAGCCCCAGAGCCCCCTGCACCCCTGCATCCTGGTCGGCCTTCCACCTTCAAGGTGCACAGATGTCAAGGGGTCAACATCCCAGTGAGCGAGGGGCCTGGAGACGGCCCCACATCCTTAGTGATGAGTCAGCAGAGCAGTTGTCCCCTGGGGATGGGGAGGTCCCTGGGGATGGGGAGCAAAGCTGCAAGGAGATGCATGGAGTCGCATGCTGTGGGACGAGTGCAGAACACCTTGTGCACTGGGGAGGTAAGGAGGAGGCACAAAGGAGAAAGAGGCAGGCCATTGGGAATCCAGGAATAGAAGAAAGAGGTAGAGGAGGGAGAAAGACAATGCGATGGAGGAAGGACACTCCAGCAGCTAGGTCTGAGACAGCAAGAGTGATGACAAGTGAGCGGTTGTTCCTGCACCAAGGCAGAGAGAAGATGCTGTGGTGTGGAAGATGCCCCAGCTGAGAGGCAGAATGTCCCCAGTCAGACTGGCCTCACCTGCCCCACTCATTCCAATGACCTCAGCCTCTCCTGTAGGCCTCAGGGAAGATTCTGAGTATCATGAGAGGGCTCTGTGCACTCACAATGCAGCATTTGCAGCATCCTTTGTCACCTCCTCAGATGACAACTACCATGGAGTGAGCAGGAAAGAAAGAGAAGCCCAGGAGTGTCAGAGCTCCATGAAGGGCATGGAGACAGATTCATAACCAGAAACCTTTAGTCCTTCATGTCAGCATGAAATAATGTCTAGGGAACAAAGCTGAAAACCGCAGAATACATCAGTACATCACTCCTTCACTTGAGGTACTTGAGGGATGACCCAAGGTGACATCTGCGTGACATTGTGTCTATCCACTTACTCGTGCTGCCCGAGTGTCTGCCACATGGGAGGCTGTGAATTCCCCTTGTGCTTCCAGAGCAGTGAGGGCCCCTGCTCCCAGCCAGCCTCATCCCTGCAGGGCAGCACAGAGGGACAGTGCAGGGCCACGGGGAGCCCCAGGATGGACAGGGGGAGCCCCGGGTTGGGCTGATGCAGACTCAACGTGTGGAACCTGCCCAGCCATGAGGAGGGCCCCACAGAGCCCATGTGTGACAGGAGGCTGGAGCAGGGGACAGCAGAGCCCCTTCAGAGCCGGCCTGGCTGGACCGCTCTGCCAAGAGATCCAGGAAGGAAACCGAAACCGCAGACTGCAGGAAGGGAATTTCCAAAGGATTTTTGGGCTCCCTGCCAGGGACTGTCCAGAAAAGAGCCCTGGGGCTCACTGAGCTCCTTCTGCCTGCGCTCTGCACCCCGGGGTTTCACCATTGTTCCTTTGGCAGGTTCCTTTGCTGGCTCCTGCGTCCCCCCAAGTGCTCAGAGCTCCTGCTCAGGGACCAGATGGGGCTCCTGCAGTTCTTCTATGGCACCAAATTCTGCTTCTCGGGGGTCAGGAAACAGTGGGTTGTGCAGTGATGTGCAGTGGTGCAAGCAGCACCACTTGCTAGGCTCCTCGCCCGCCTGCCAGTAACTGCCCCATGGAGCAGGAGCCACTCTCTGATCCTGCCTTTCATGGCCCAGTAGGAAAACCCTTCTCAGGATGAGCCTCCATGTGGACTTTCTTCCTCCCATAGGACAGCTAGCCCAAGCCAGGGGGCTGTTGACTGGAGGATTTTAATTTTTGCAGAAGTGCCAGCAATGCGGTACCAGCCGAGGGCTGTGGGACCTCACCGGGGTTTCACAAGGGCCTGAGGGTTTCCCAAATGGGAAGGAGCAGGAGCTATCCCTGCGGGACTGCAAAGGAACTGCTGGAAAGCCCTCGAGACAAGAGCTGGTGCTGAGCTGGGCCTAGGCTGCTGCCCATGGCCTAGGGGGCACAGGACTATGGGGGCCATGGGTACAGCCCGGGTTTGCCCAGGTTGGTGCAAGCTCTACGTGCTTGCAGCTGCTCCTGCATGACACCCCCGTGACACAGGGCTGCAAGGCACCAGTGCAAATGCTTGTTTGGGATCCTGATAAGAAAGACACTTAGATTCCATAAGGTGTTGATTAGTATCTGCATGCAGAACAGAAGCTGTCTGCGATGAGATCCTTACTATGAGCTCAGCGTTGCTAATTTGGGGATATCTTCTCTTTGTTTTCCACAATCTGCTACCATGTTAACAACTAAGGGAAGGAGTCAACACAGATCATAGAATCATAGAATCATAGAATGCTTAAGGTTGGAAGGGACCTTAAAGGCCATCTAGTCCAACTGATAAGCTACTGTGATAGGGAAAGACTATTTCCCTTTCCCTACTGTGATAGGGAAAGACTATTCAAGGAGCATAATTCTGAATTTCTGGATTTAGAAAGGCTAAAACAGACCACCAATTAACTCAATCACAATGCAAGCCAGTCCATCCCTACAGTTTCAGTGGTTCAGCCTTGAAAACAGTCCATCCCTTCCAGGATGTATGAAGCACATAGCAGTGCTATGTGTAAGTGGCCAAAGGGAAGGGAGATCCGGAGCAATTCCCCGAGGTCCCTCGAGCCCCCAGCTGCAGAGTGCTGCAAGTTGGGAATGCATGGGCGCTGTGATCCACCCTGCCAGCAGTGCCTGCGGCTGCCTTCCCGGGAAAGCACATGACTATGTGCATGACTACGGAGCAGTCATGGGACTAGGAGGAATCAAGGTGGTTTCCCAGACTTGTTTGTGTTATCTATCTACAGGAGAAAACGAAACTCTTTTTTTCATTAAGATGTAAAAAGACCATCTGGAGCGGAGAGGCTGCTGTGCAGACAGGAAGCCTGTGAGATGACTTTGCCCCTGGATAACCGATTTGCTGTGGACGTTTCTTCTCAGCATGCAGAGCAGGGCTAATGTAATCACAAGGCAACTGGTTAGACAAGATCTGGCCCGTGCTATGTTTTAATTGTTACCTAATCAATCCTATTTATGTTCCCATGCAAAGCTCTGTCCCAGGAATGAGCCAGAAGAGAGGTAGCTTGCCCATGGCTGTGCCAGTCCATTGGCACAGCCAAACCCTGCCATATATTTTATTGTCAGAGAAAGTGCCGAATAATTAGCCCAATGCAATCATTAAAAAACAAGCCAGGCAACTTGCTCCTGGCACCAGGCAGCACTGCTGCAGCTCCCTGGCTTGGCTGCACTCCCCTGAACCTCGGAGCTGGTGGACACGGATACAGCAACGTTTTGGAGGAGCAGGTATGTAGGAGGGAAGAGGTGCTGTGGGGCTGCCAAAGGGGTGAATATCATTGCTTCTTAGCTGACAATTGTTCCCTGGCCGGGGAACTGGCCCTGCTCCATCCCCATAGCACTCCTGGCTTGAGGGCGGTGGGCAGCGCTCGTGCTCGAGGATGCTGCCATGTCCCAGGGAAAGCCAGCACAGCAGCAGTGTTTCCCAGTCCCTGCCTGTTTCCTGCCCTCACTGAGAGGTTCTCCCCATCCACGGTTGTATTTTACCCCTTTTTCCTCACAGCAGTGAGTCTCTCCACTGTCCCTGCACAGCCAGGCTTGTAGGGGAGCAGCCCAGGAGTGCAGTGCAGAGCAGGTGAGTACAAGGGACGTGCATGGTGGTATGGAGGTTGCACATACACAGGTGCATAAAGCCCATGCACATGTATGAGCGTGAGTGCTCTCCATGGAGGATGCCAGGGCTGGGTGAGTAGGTACAAGGGTGTGAGGTGTCTGAGGATATCTGTGTCTGTGGTGTGGAAATTTTATGGTTTTCCCTCAAACCACTTCACATCATCACATTCCACACAGCATGAACAGTCACTGTGTCAGGTTCTGTGTCCAATGAATAATGTATAAAGAGGAAAAAAGGAGAAAAAAAAAGGTTTTTTTTTTTCAAATTATTTATTCTCCAGTATCATGATTTTACACATGCAGAGTTAGGCTCTACCATCATCGAGTGCTGAGAAACTGAGCCACCCTTCCATAAATAACATCATACCCACCGGATAAAACACTGCCTATACAATATGATAATTTCTTAAATAATTTTAAATAACTAACAGCAGCGGTGCGTGGGTGGCAGCAGGGCCGTCAGGCGGTGGTGGCCACGGCACGGGCTGGGCTATGCAAGCAGAGGGCAGGTGGCAGCGCCCCCGGGCAGGGTCTCTCATGGGCCCCTTCCTGCAGTCGCCGTAGAGCTGCAGGCAGGTGATTTGGGCTCACACTGCCCCTTCCACCTCCTCATCCCGCCCCATCGCAGGAGCATGGGATGATGTGACTCATTCGTGACAGCAGCTGCAGTGGTGATCTCGCTCTTCTCAGTTTTGCTTCAAGTTTCGCAGGTGACTTTGGACCCAGGAGTCGTTGGGGTTGGCACAGACAGGGAGGCCTTTCTTGGTGACAAACCTGTGGAGCAAGAATGAGAGGTGTTGAGTTTCTCCTCAGACCTGGATCCCAAGAGAGTCAGTGGCTCCAGGGCACGGCAGAAGGTCCTGCCCTGTTCCTTAAACTGTTGCTAAAACCAGCACCTGCCTGAGATTTCCTCTCTTCCCACAGTGCCTTCTCAAATCCCACAGAAAATTCCTGCACACTCCAGGACAAGCATCCTAGGAAATCCCTGTGCAATCTCTCTTCCCTTAAGTTGCCCAGGGCCCTGCTTGCAGGTGAGGTGTCATTTAATCCATTCCTGTGGACCCCTCAACCACAGCAGTGTTGCCACTGCAGGGCACCACAACCAGCCGTCCACACAAGCATGCCCACGGAGCTGTCCCCATGCCAGTCCCTTCTGCTGCCCCTGGGAATCACGGCTAGTACTCACACTATGGCTGGCAGGGGGCAGTTGCTGCTGGTGCTGTAATGACGTGAGATGAGTTTCTTCGGGAGCTTGCGGGATGTGTAAGAGTAGCAGCAGTTTGGGAGGTCGGGTCCATCTGGAAGAGGCAGGGAGAAAAGTGTGAGCACGTGCGATGCTCTGGGCCAGAAGCGGCACTGGCAGGGAAGGGAGGGAGGAATTACTGAATAATTAGGGACCTTGCAGATCATCTGAGGCAATGGCAGCAGCAGAAGGGAAAGCACACACTGGAGAGACTCCCACCTGGTCACTGCTCAGACCTTCCCACCTCCCTCAGCCCCAGGACAGGAGACCAAGTGCCTAAAATCTAATCAATCAGGAACAAGCATAAAGGAATATTAAATCAGGAATCCTTTAAATAAAGGAAATTTAATCAGGAATAAGCATCTGAGATTCAGATGACCGGACAAATGAATAGGTTACTATGGATATATGAATGGATGGATATATGGATGGATGGATGGATGGATGGATGGATGGATGGATGGATGGATGGATGGATGGATGGATGGATGGATGTTCTCCTAAATCTAGATGTTTTAAGTGTAGTTTATCCCAATGCAGAGTGAAGAAAGTAAAAAAGGCTGAAGCATTGCCAGGTAAGTGAAAGAGAAGCTCTGTATAGAAATTGTAAAGAAGGCTCAAATCACTTCTTCCTTCATAAATGCAAGAGTCAAGACTCACCTGGGGCACAGAAAGTCTGGGAGCAAGAGGCAGCAATGAGAAGAGCAATAAGAACAGCCACAGAGACCTTCATCTTCCTCTCAGTCCAGGGCAATCACAGAGGGATGAGTAGCTCCAGCAGGCACAGCTCAGACTGCAGTGTGTATCTGGATTCAGCTCCTTTTTAATAGGGAATCCTGGAGTCAGCAGGGAGAAGCCCAGGCGGAAATTCCAAAATAACGTCAGAAACTGTCACATAAGTGAAGCAGTAAAAAGAAAAAAAAAAGAGGCAAAAAAAGGGACATGGTTTATATTTGAGCCAAGAATGTAGATTCAGCCAAGTCTGACTCAGCAGCTTAGTTTGATTTTATCAAATGAAAAGAAACCAAACAGGGCTAAGTGACACAGCCACGTTAAAGAGGGCTCTCCAGCTCAACTACCCAAGGGATTTTCCCTGGCAGTTTGTATATAGAAAGGAAATGTTTTCTTGTGATGATGCAATCCTGGAAAACAAAAAAGGAAAACAGAAAAGGAAAAAGGAAAGGAAAAGAGAGGGAAAAAAAGACAAGTAGGCTGTGCTCTCGTGCTATTTTGTGCTAGCTGTTTATCAGGGATCTGCTAAACCTCAGTCCAAAGAGCTGAGTGTTGCCTGGACATGGTCTCTGTGCTACTTCAAGCACTAGACCTCTACCAGTGCCGCTATGCCTGGCTTAACCGGAGTCATGGAGCTGCTGAAGCTGGAAGGCACCATTGGAGACTGTCTACTCCAAACTGCTACAGCTCTTGACTCCTCAAAGTAGGGTCATGTAGGACAGGCTTCCCAAGACCATGTCCTGATTTTGAATGAGGACTCCACAATCTCTCTGGTCAATTGATTCCAGTATTTGATCCACTTAAGATAAAGAAGCTTTTTCTCATGCTTAAACAGGATTTCCTGTATTTCAATTCGTCTCTGTTGCCTGTTGTCCTGGCCCTGACTATCACTAAGAGTCTGGCCACATCCTCTTTATACGCATCCTTCAGGTGCTTATACACATTGATACAACCCTCCCTGAGCCTTCTCTGTGCTAAGCAGTCCCAGTTCTCCCAGTCTCTCCTCATATGAGAGATGCTCAGTACCTTCATCACCTCTGTGGCCCTTTGCTGGATTCACTCCAGTTAATTCATGTCAGTCTCATGCTATGAACTCTGCAGAAGCAGCCTCACCAATGCTAAGTAGAAGGGAAGGATCATCTCCCTCGACCTGCTGGCAATGCTCTGCCTAAGGCAGCCTGGGATGCTGTTGGTACCTTTGCCACGAGGATCATTGCTGGCCCACATGCAACTTGCCATCCACCAGGACCCCATGGGTCCTTTTCCTGCAAAGCTGTTTTTGGGACGTTTAGTCCTCAGCTTGTACTGATGCAAGAAACCATTATTCTCCAGATGCAGATTTTGCATTTCTCTTTATTGTACTCCATGAGTTTTCTCTCAAGCTATTTCTAGAGGCTGTCAAGGTCCCTCTGAACAGCAGCACAACTGTCTGCTTTATTAGTCAGTCCTCCCAAATGTCCATCATAGTTAAGCTTGCTGAATGTGCACTCTGTCCCATCACACAGGTCACTGATGCTAAACAGTATTGGCTGCAGTATTGACCTCTGGGGTACACCATTAACAACAGCTGAATGGGACATAACCCATAACTGCGAGTTATCCTCACAGTGCTGATGGAGCTGCTGTCATGGACCTCAGCACCTTCCTCTAGGAGAACATAGGGTTCACTAGAAGAGAGAGTGAACTGCATCTGAAATATCTTCCAAGTCTGAACCTTTCCTTCTAAAAGTTTCCTTGAGCACAGAATGGATTTTCTGGCTAAAAGGCGAGACATGAGTGGTGCAGGCTCTGCTTGGCACAGGGCAGTTTCAGGGCTCTGCAGGTCTCCATCACTGGTGAGGGCTCCGGGTAGACCTGCCACCACCTTGGCCCAGGCAGTAGTTCTGAGAAAGTGTTTTGATCGAGGCTAAATACCAAGAGTCACAGCAGTGCCTGTAAGACCTCACACCGATACCAGAGAAGGGTTTTGGAGAGAAATCGGATTTTGACATATTCCCAGCAAGTGCTGGCGAGGTCCTGCTTTCCCTGAGTAGGTCTGAGCAGCTCCAGGAAAGGGCATGTCACAGAATAAGTGGTTCAAGCTGCATGGGAAATGCTATAGATAAAGCATGGCAGTTTTTTATGGAAATAAATTACGTAATTTTATTTATAACTGTGAGCTTTCTGTTCCCTTAACTTTCAGCTCACATGTTAACATGTACATGGGGAAATGACAAATAAAGCCTGTGGCTTTGTGCTCCTTTTTACAAGGCCAACGGATGGATGTTGTGGCTGCAGAGAAACAGCGTTGTGGCTAGCAAAAACCAGAGATAACTTTGCTCATGGGAACTTCATCACTTCTGCTCTCCAGCCTGGTGTCTGCAATGAAGAAGCCACAGGGTGGGTAGTTTGTGTGTTCCAGTCCCACTTGCGGTCTGGAGCAGCTGGGGGTGTTGAGTAGGAGTGATGGAAAATGCCCTGAATAATCCCTGGAAGCCCTTGAAATATCCAGTTGAGGGAAAGAATTAGTCATTTACTCATAGAGCTGTTGCCACCGAGGTCACTTGCTCGTGCCAGCAGCACAAAGCAATTAGCACCTCCGAAAATCCCCGCTGTGATGCCATTGCTCAAGGTGTCCTATGAACCCGCAGTGGAGGGGGCATCTCTCCCACCTAGAGCCATGCACTGACCCCCTTTCTGAGGGCTCTGCCTTGTGTTCAGCAGCTGGATGACCTGCCTGCTCTTGCCAGGCTGCCCTCACTGCTCAGGGTGTCTGGTTTGGGATGGGTTTCTGTCGCAAGCTCCCAACGCCACCTGCTAAATCCTAGAGCCCTCTGCTGACACAAAGCGTATGCAGCTTAAGCAGCTACAAACTAATCCCTCCCAAGCTTTCCTTATTATTCCTGGAACAAAACTGCCTTTTACCACTTTAACCTCACCCAGACTCACGCTTGAAATTTGCTGGAGTGTAGAGGAGGGCTAAAAATGAAAACTGAAGTTGTTCAAAGAGGAATATTGCATAGAAGGATGATACAGCAGGCACTGAGTCTTCTTCTAGGAAAGGTGGTGTCAAGGATTAGCACAGGAGGTACTGAGCTTTTGGAGTTCTTCAAACATGTTGAAAAAATCTGTGGTAGTAGGTCCCCAAATGCATTCCTGGAGGGCACAGCAGTGCAGGGCAGTTTGCTTGGGGAGGAGGATGGTGAGGGGCAGGGTGCTTTTCTCACAGGCAGTGGCGATGCCTGCTGGCCTCTCTGATCCCCTGAGCGATACAGCTCACTCTGTGACACTGGAGCAGAATCAGAGCGACCTCTGAGCATGTGTAGGGACATTGCCCATGTCTGTCGCTCCAGGGCATGAGTTCACTCCAAGGTGGCAAGCACCTTCTTGAGACGGGCTTCCTTGGGAGATGCTTGTGTTTTGCCCAGAGCATAAGCATAGTGCCCCAGGGCTCATAGTCATTCTCCACATTGCAAGGACAACCCCTGATGAAGCCCATCTGCCCTCAGCTCCCACTGCCAAACCCTCCTCCACAGAGCAGTGGCCCCTGGGCCCGGGCAAATGAGGGGTCTTGTTGGACAGGATTGATGCTGAAGGGAGGGATGCAGGAGAACTGCAGGAGCTGGCGGGCAGGCGGCCGAGCCCGGAGCCTTTCCATCCCCACGGGCCGGCCGGTGCCAGGCAGAGCCCATGCGGCACCACCTCCCTGCAGACAATGGCCCTTTGGAAGCTCCCTGGCACATCTCGGGGGCAGAGTCCCCAGCCCTGGGTCCAGCATGGAGCAGGATACAGCCCGTACGTGACAAAGACACAGTGCGGAGCATTCTGACCTACAAAGAGCCTCTACATGGGAAGTGGTTTACAGCTGTGTATTTAGCTGCCCCAAAATAAAGCTCATCACTAATAACCATCTGAGCTCCGTGTGCAGCCTCTTCTTTTTCCACAACAGGCTCTGCATCCCTCCCTGCTAATGTCAAGTTCCCACCTTGCCATGGAGCAGGGCTCATACCTTCCACGGGGGTTTCCTGCACGTGCCATCTTAGAGCGGACTTTGGCATGGCAATAGACACCCCTGCAGGGAGCAGGGCCAAGCCAGGGCTCATTAACAGCTGTTCTTCAGGAGGTGCCAGGATCAAACATTAGAGCAATCCCCAGCTCGGGCCATGACAGCTCCTTATGTGTGGAACAAGCTAAAACCAAGCCCAGTGCTAGCTGTGAGCTCCTTGGTGCTGTCACGCGTCCTGGTGTGCATCATAGACCAAGGGCAGGCAGTGCACACCAGCCTCAGCCCACCAGACAGCACCAACCTTCATCACACAGACCTGTGGCCTTAGCCCTGAGCAGGGCAATGGGAAAGATGTGGTACTCACACTGGTAGAGAAGCCATCCTCTGTGTCCATCTCCATGCACCTGCAGCTCTGGAGGCCACGTGCTATCCCAGCAGGTGGAGAGATGAGGATGAATGTGTGATAGAAGATGGATCACATCTTGGAGCCAAAGATGGCCCCAGGGCCTCTGGTCCCTCCTCAGACCTAACTTGTGACCCATTCCTTCCGTGGCAGAGCCTCAGCAACCAGTCAGCACTCAATCCTCATTTCTGGAGTATCTCTACACTTCCAGTTTGGGAACCACCATGGTAATTAAAAAGACTCCAGATTCAAGGTAGAAACTGCAGTACAACCAGTCATCAACCCAGCTACCTTCTGCGGAGGCATCCCCAGGGGGATTGTCCCTCTGATGAGAGAATGGCAGCAACTCATCACCTGAAAAGAGGTGGGCAAACAAGAGGTAGAGAGAAGGTGGGAAAAAGAAAGTTATTTTATTTCATCTCAATTTAGTTGGAAATTATGAACATTTAATTCTCTTTTGTTTGGTTCATTTCAAAAAACAAACCAAACGAAAGGCTAGGAAAAAGACTGAGGCACAACTCAGCAGAAAATAGCGGTTTTCTGAAGAATAGTTTTTCAGAAAATATCCTTCCAGGAAGAAGATAGAAGCTTTCATGGGTCTTATTTGCTTATCAGCTGCTAACGACATTCTGCAAAAGAATTCTGGATGACCAGCAACTGCCCGGAATTACTGAGATGAGAGGCAATTTTAGAGAAACATGAATCTATTCTCTTGTGCAACGCGGTCTACATTGTTTAGCGCTCGGTCATGCAGTTTTTGTAACAGATGTGCTCTTAATCCCTAATCCGTGTACAGTCCAGACAGATGATTTCTAGTCCTTCCTATTGGAAGGCTCCCATTGGAGCCAGTTCTGGGATATGACGTAATCCCAAAAACTCCAATATTTTGCCAGAAATGTCAAGCATGTAGAGGGAAAACAAAGTATTCTGAACCAGTTTATAGCAAGTCATCATACAGGAGCTCTGAGTAGAGCGGGATGGAGACGGTGGCTGGTTGAAGTCAAGGAGCTGGTCGCGTGCTCGAAGTAGTTTCCGAATCCAGGACTTTTCTAAGCACTTCCCCTTCTGAAAGGATCCCAACTTCACAACAGTAAAACTTGCCATAAATAGCAACTTAGATCAACCAATGTCAGCATTTTTTTCAGGGTTCCCCTTTCATCAGGCAGAGCAAAAAAAAATCCCTATTTTTGCCCCCACTGGATTTTATTTGGGGCATTTTTGTGTTTGTCAGCACTTTTTTCTGTTTCTTTCAGTGTCTGGCAGGAAAAGCTCTAACATATTCCTCCATGCAAATTAATGCAAATTGGTGACAGGACCTCAGCTGAACAGTTTCAGCAGGTCCTTGCCCATCCTGCCTGCCCTGAGCCCTGCCTGCCCATGGCAGGGGCCAGGGCAAGCCAGGAGCTGGGCTCCAGCCTCAGCACTGGGACATGCAGCCCTCAAACTGCCCAGAGACAAAGAGAGAAGCCTCCCTTTGTACCAATGCTTAAAAGCATTGACCTAATATTCCCTGCAGGTGTAAGCAGCATTCCAATCTACTCTGCTGGCTCTTCCATGACCATCTCCCCACCTCAAAGCATCTTGTACATTAGGTGTCCTTCAAGACACCCATTCCCCTCACCTTCCCCCACAGAGAAGTCCCTTCTTTAGAAAAAGGGGAAGAACCAGACAAAAAAAAATTAGAGTCATTATGACTAGATTTAGGGGAAAGGGCAAAGAAATATTTTTAGGCACAGATTGCAATGCCTCAGAGTGCTGTTACTATGAGCATCGCTTTCCATCTGTTTGAAGATTGCAAAGATCTGGGAAGGTGAAAGCATTTGTCAGGCCTCTGTGGAAATGATATAACTCTGGATCACCAGCACTCTATGTTTTTGGCACTCTACAGCAATAAAGTCTCAGCCTTAACCTGAACCCCATAATACAGACACAGAAACAGGTCCTAAACTAGGCTAATCCCATCCTAAAATAATTCAGCCAAATGAGAGGTTTCTTTTTTTAATTAATTAAAAAAAAAGCAGTCCAAAATATTTTGATATCTATTTTACAGCAAAGTTTTAAGTGCTTGGAATGCTTGGAGGCTTTCAGATTGTTTTTTCTTGAAAACATTTTAAAAGCTGTGTAGTTTTCCAAACAGTTCTTCTGTTTTAATGAAACCTCTGTTTTTCATCAGAACATTTTTGCACCACAAACAGCATTTTCCCCGCCTCCCCTACACACATGAAGTGCCTTGAGAGCAGGATAGGACCAGATGACCATAGCTGGCAAATCCCCGTGTCTGAAAGATTCACTCACAGAGGAATCACGCTCTTACGTCCGTCTGCAAGTTCTATTCCCTGAGCAAACAGACAGAAGAGCAAAGGAAGGTGAGGCAGCCAAGAAGATCATTTCTTCTTCAGCTGTTGCTCATCTCCAAGCACTTAATGTTGGACTCGTGCATCCCACCTCACTGGTGTGTGGCCGGACAGAGGTGTCCAAGAGTGCGTGTGCTGCCAGATGCACAGAGCAGCGTGGTCTAGACTCATGAGCCAGCCTGTGTGGGTACCACTCGGTGTCTCACCATCCCGGAAGGACTGCAAAGGGAAGGCTGCAGCGGCATCATCTTGGCCATGGCCTTGCAGGAAGGAGGTGATGCACAACTTGGCCATAGCTATATTTGCTACATTGGTTTCTAGGAAATTTGTTTGATCTGTCCTTCCCACAGCGAGGATGAGGGACAGGCACATGGCCTAGGGTCCCCACACGTGTCTCCCCTTAGTGGAGCACCTTGAGCAAGGGCAAACTTCGGGACCTCTCCCGTAAGCCACCTTGCTTCCATGCAAGTGTGGGACCCTGCAGTCCCATGGCTGCTGAGGCTCTGTCCTTCTGTGACCTGCAGCTGGGAGAGGGTGACCATGTGGTGGTACCATGGGCAGACCACGTGGTATCAGGTGAGATTTGGAAAATATCCCGTCATTTATGGAACTCGGCCTATGTCAATAGCCAGAAGCCTGTTGTATGAACACTTGTTGTGAGTCAGCATCCAGCTCTGTGGTCAGGGTGTAAAGCAATGGCAGAGCAGTTGGGATGCTCTGTTTTACTTTATACTCCTTCTGCAGACCTTCATGCAGCGTCTAGGAAGGTAACACTTAGTAGAATACTACGAAATGGAAAAACCTCAAAAACCCAGAAGAAGGCCCCAAGGACACAGATCTGGAAAGAACCCCAGGACATCTAGGCCTGAGTTCTTCATCCAAGCAAAATCATTATAATTGTTTTTCTATTTTGTTAATGTCCATCCCAGAACTTCTCTGTTCTGCTCGTTGCAAACTTGCAGATTCCCAGCCTAAGTTCTCTTCTAGAAAGTTTGCTCTTGGGCCAAGCATAGCTTTTACAGTCCTTCTGTTCCTCCCACAATTTCTCCTCAGTGTATTTATAGATTAAGTCATACACTCTCACAGCCTTTATTACCGGTTTGAATAAGACAAGTCCCTTCTCCTAAGGCAGGCCAGCCTTCACTCACACCTCATCCCACCTGAGGTGCTTGGTCTCAGTGTCAACTTCCTCAGTGTTTTGGGCAAATTCAACTCAGCTACTCTTGGGACTTCTCAGACCCTTTCTCCTACTGTGATTGTGCTAGTTGATACACCCTATTTTCGGTGTTATCCTCAGGTATTCCCCAAATACCTAATTCTAAGCTATTTTTATCTGCTATTTAATTTTCTTGCAATTGTCTTGTGATGGCTTGGTCCAAAGTGACCTATGTTCCAAGCAAACTGAGAACAGTTCTTCAGTAAGGTTCTCATCAAACCAAGCCTAACAGGAGCTTTCCTACTAGCTCAGGCAATGTTTGAAGAAAGCTGATATGTTGTCATATCTGTCCTTAGTGCTACCTACCAATAATGGCATTTGCTCCCCAGTCAGTACCTGGGCTGGGTTCTGGTACTGATGTAGCTCTTGGCATCATTTTGCTTTCATCCAAGACATTCATCTCCACTTCCACCCAGACCTCAAAGATGTCAAACAGACCCAGCTGCCTCGGGTGCTCTTTTGTTATATTATCCCAATGGGATAATATACTCCCACTTCATATTTAGTACTATCTTGACCCCTCTACCTATGTTCCTATTGTTCATCTGCTTCAGTTTTGTATCTCCCAGCATATAGCAAGGTGTAAGTTCCCCACCTCATCTCCAACCCCATGTCTTGTGTTTTGTGCCGGGGACCCTGCTTGCTCCATTTGGTGATCAGGTTCTTTGCATTAGTGTAAAAACACTTTTTTCCCTGATGATGTTCAGCTCATACTTAAGAGGCAGTATTTGTTACCTGACCTGTCACTCACATCAGTCTTTGTTCTTATCTTCTCCTTTCTGGTTTTCTTTTTCCTGATATTCTTTTCTCTGATACCCTTTATCCTATTGTGCAGAGGCTACACCCAGCACATATCCCTCTTTTCCTGATCTGAAAGCACCTATCCATGATGAAGTCTCAGTCACAGGCAGCCAGTGGACCAACTGGTGAACCACTCAGTCAAGAACAGATGTCTTTCTAGGAGCATCTTGTTATGCTTGGACAGTGTCCAGCATTCCCCAGAGCACTCATCCTCAAGTTGCTTCATCACCTTTGTTCTTTTCCATGACTTAAGTTTCCTCCCCTGGCAATAGAGGGGAGTCTGATAGACCTCTGTGGCAGTCCATGCGTAGTCTAGTGATTTGTCCCAGTGAGATGTTGCCAGTGACGGCACCTATCCAGTCCTCACAAAGCTCTGTCTTCTGGCCTTCACCTGTATAGCATCTCTATTCCTCTTTATTCATAGTCATTACATTTTTTTCTCTTCTGATGAGAATGGAGGCTCTTTTCTTCCTTGTCATCCCAGCTTCTGCCTGTGATGTCTCCTTGCTCCTCAGTTCAATTAACTTGCTCCTGTTCTTCAAAACTGGGCTATTCTTTCTCACTCTGCTCCTGGACCCCTTCTGCCTCATATTCAGGGTCACAATCTACTGCAATTTCCCCCTACTTTTTCGTTCTCTTCACTTCCATGCCCAACAATGATAGATCTTATCTCATTTAAGTAGTATTGAAAATGAAGCGTCTCATCTAAATCAGTCATTTAGGACTCCCTTATAAGACCTAGAGTGAGGTAAGCATGTCACCCAGCTTAACTCTCCATTTTGGCTCTCTCAAACTGAGAAGTTCTTCAGTTTCTGGGTCCCTGGTCTCCTGCCCAACACATTTCACAAGACATACACTGAGTCTCCTCGTTACATGTGCAGCACGTGGCTGTCATGGAGCGCACTGATGATGGCTCCTGCCCTGTGCTGACTGAGCAGCGTGAGCTGTGCAGATGTTCTGGGCAGGAAGGACCTCAGCATCTTTCTCACTAAGCCAGGCTCATCCAACGCTATGCTATTCAGACTGCTTACACAGCTCTGCACTTGGAAGGACACACTCTTATCTCCAAGACACTTCTTGTAGGTTGGGTAATTAAGGCCTGTTGACAAACACAGGAACCTCCACAGAGGAACTTCTTACTAAAGGACATTTATGAAAGAAGCAGAAATAGATACTACTTGTTTCATATCCTGTGTTAGCGGGGAGACATTGAACCAAGGGGAGAGCTTCACACTTCCGGAGATGGTGTTACTGCTTCACTCCATCACGAGATTTCACCATTAGAACTGTCCTGATCTCTGGGGGAAATTCCACTGCACCTACGCAAGCCATTGCCTGGCTCTCCTCACCCCATAAATTGGGCAGTCACAGAATGTCTCAGCACTGGCCAGAAAAGAAGCTTGCAAGCTCCTCTGCCCTGCTTCTGCTCCTGCCACTGCTTCACAGCCAACATGAAGATGTCCCTAGCTGTTCTTGCTGTTCTCATTGCAGCCTTCTGCTATCAAACATCTGGTGCTCCAGGTAAGTTTGGGTTCTTTTCTATGTTTCTGAATGGTTGTGCTAGGGAAGGGGGAGACTGTACAGCTGGGAATGGGTCCTTTCTGGCAGCCCATCCACCCTTGAGTCTTTTTCCATGCCAGATCACATTCTAGCAGGTGCTCCAAGGTCTTGGGTGTGGGGAACCTCCTGCCATGGGAAACCATAGCTCAGGGAGAAAATAAGAGAAAGAATGAAAGACATCAGCTTTTCTATTCTTCCACATCCCCTCTCTTGCCCGTAATTGCAGGGAGCAAAGTCCCAGATTCCTGCCCAAGCCCCTTGCCCCTCGCTGGTGCTCATGACTGTCTCTGTCCCTTGCAGTCGGCGCTGACACACCAACCTCCTGCTGTTTCACCTACGCGTCCCGGCAGCTGCCGCGCAGCTTCGTGGCTGACTACTACGAGACCAACAGCATGTGCTCCAAGCCGGCCATTGTGTAAGTGCCCTCTCCAGCAGCCCCTGCAACTTGGTGGGATCTCCCTTTGGACCAGTGATATTCCCCTGGGTTTGCAAAGATGGAGAGGGAAAGATCTACTGTCAATAGACATCTGAGATCCCAGTGGGAGAAAAGGGCTGGGGAGGGAAAACCGGACTGGGAAGCAGCTCAGGTGGTTTGGAGAAAGGCGGCCTAAGAGGTATGAGGTGCTGCTCCACAGATGCAGCAGATACTGAGGCTCACATTAGTGCTGCCCCAGGGCCTGAGTTTTGCAGACTGACTGGTGGCTGCCGGAAAGAAGGCAAAGTTGAGTCCCATGCCCCAAATCCAACTAGCCCTCAACACACAACCCAACACGCATGGGGCCGTGTAGGCCCCAACACGCATGGGGCCTGGTTTTCCTCCATGCAACAACCATCCATAGCGGATTTGTTCCTTTGTGCTCCATAGGTTCATCACAAGGAAAGGCCGTGAGGTCTGCGCCAATCCTGACAGCAAATGGGTCCAGGAGTACGTGAACGATCTGGAACTGAACTGAAGCAGGAGGACAGCCCAGGCCGACTGCGCCACGTCCATGCTGCTACCGCCACAAGCAAAGCTATTGCCAGCAAAGAACTCACGCAGAAATGCTTCAGGATCTCTTAAAAGTAGCTAAGAAACTGAAAATGGCCAAAGCACGATTATAATATTTTTCTATATTTTTCTATGTATGTTTTAATGTGAGAGGAAAGGTCAAATAACTTCTAGACAAACATCAAGAATATTTAATTTTTTAATATATTTAAATGAAGTCTCTTGTTTAATTTATATCTTTTGTATTTAATTAATTGTAGTTTTCATGTAGTATTTAATTCATATTTTGAGAAATAAATATTTTTATTAAAAAATCCGTCTTTGCCTCTGTTACAATTATTTGTGATGAAAATAGATGAAATTATAGTGGTGGCAACATGCTCTTACTCCCTTTCTAGCCTGACCAAAAAAAGTATTATTTACCCACTTGAGCTTGCTGTTATACTGAATCAGCAAAGGAAAATCTGGAAGGAAAGAGAAGTTGCAAGGTCAGAGATTACATCATATGATTTAGGTTCCTTTTTTGACAAAATATTTAATCACCCTTCATTGACTGTTATGACTGTTGGCAGATAGATATTTCCCATTTTAAGCCCCATTACTGTCAATTAAAATGTTATCTTTAAGGACTGAAATTCTTGTTGAATCAGGCTGAATTTTGTGAAAACTACAACTAAAATGAATCAGCTATGCTGAGAACTAAGAACGAAAAAAATAGGTTTCACTATCAGATTTTTAGAAATATTTCAAAACCTGATAGCAGACTCTTAGATCTGAAAGCAGATGTACGCTCGTGGAAGAAGCCTCCTTGGTGACTTCACAACTACTGCATTTTGCAAAGGTGGAAGAGGAATGCAAGGAACTGAGGCTGGAGCACACAGGCAAGATGGGGACTGTGTGTGGCACCCACATCTTCATTAGAGTGAATCTGCATATAGGATATATGGAGGAGGGGATATATGGGCCAAGAATTGATTCAGTTATTCAAGGTTGACCTTGCTACCAGAAGCTGAGAGAAGTGGGAATGTCCATATATTGTGTCCATATGGAAATGTCCATATATAGTTTGCAGGAGCCACAATGTGCACCAGCCCTTGGATGAGGAGCCAGTGCTCCATGCATGGGTCTTGGGGATAACCACAACGCTCTTCCAGAAGAAGGGAACAGCTCACAGAGCTGTCAGGGAGCACCCATCAGAAAGGGGGTTGGTCAGTCCAAGATCCAGATCACACTAACCAAGCTTGAGCACAGCAGGTTGAATAAGAGAGGAGGCACTGACCAAGCAAGGAGGTATTTGGTAAGTGCAAGAAGATTTCCCGGACCCAGACAGGCCGAGAAAAGACCAGCAATCTCAAATGTTTCAAAATTTGTAATTCGCTAGAAAGGAGACTCATTCTGAAACCAGACTTCAGTATTTACTAGATAGCTTGTGTAACAGGTCATATTTTAAGAGACCTGTTGTCTTCTAACGCAGAGGTTTTTTAATGCCATTCAGAATGTACAGAACATCACTTTTTTCTAGGAAAGTTTAGTCACATTATTTGATGGAAAGTATTATGTATTGCTAAAAGTAAATATTTTTAATGAAAACCGCGTGTTTGCCTTACTGCGAACAAAAATAAAATCACTGTTCTTACAATAAGAATAAATTAATTATTATAATATACAGGTAAATATTTATAAATGTGTTGTTTATGTGTTGCTACTGTGTCCATAGGCATTTTGAGGGACAGTGACATCCAGAGAAGATGGAGATCCAATGTGGATATGAACAGGAAACCGGAGAGAGCAGTTGTTGTGGAACAGATAGCACAATTTGTACACCTTCCCACTTTAGAAATGGAATAAGATTCCCAGAAGATAAAACGCCTGTCTGCTCAGAAAAGCTATATCTTGAGTTCACATGTCTTGTAACCGCTGGTATTTGACTTGAAGCCTCATCTTCTGGAATCAAAGGTTTGCAGGAGACTCTTCACAGGAAAAGGAAAGAGAAGAAGAAAAGAAGGAATACTGTAGCCCTCAGAGACAGAAAATCCAGTTTGGAGTATGGTGGCTGATCCAAATGTGCTGAGATATTGGAAGGAAAAGAATAAAAACTCTGGGTATTTTCTCAGCATGCTTACTCTAGCTTTTAAGACGCTATAGACAAAATTAGATCATGATTTTTCAGTTTCAGTGGATAATTTTTTAAGTTGCACACATAAAGGCAGTGTTTTCCAAAGGTAGGGACATATCTTAGACTTCCAAGACTGCAGAAAAAGCTGAATTATTTATTATAGAGAGAAAATGGGGAAAATTCAAGGAAAAGTATCTGCTTATTACCTTTCCAGTAATGCCTAACAGAAAGGAGAAGTGGCATATTGGATATGAAAGAACATTTCTTATTTCTTATGAAAGAACATTTTCTTAGAAAGAAATGGACATTTCACACATCAAAGATGATAAAGTATTTCCCACTATATTAGCAGTGAAACAAGGATGTTAGCATTTTTTAAGAAAACACATTTCTAAAACTTCAGACCTAGAAGCTTGGCTGCCAAGAATCCTAACAGAGGACATGATCAGCGCCCTTGGGTGGTCAAACTCCTACAGAAGTCAAAGCCTAAACTAGAGCCTAAAACTACAGCTAGACCACAGGTTGCATAAAAAACACCTTCACCTCCCGCATAACCTGGTTGCAAACCACAACCTTTCTGCCAGCTGTGCTCTCCTGAGAGACTGATGTCCTCGGGTGAAAGGGGGTGACTCAAATAGGAGAACAACACTGAGACCTGCAAGGGCAAAAGACAGACTCAGACCAAGAAGTTCTCGCAAAATATATGGCATGTTTATATGTCCATTCTCCTGCTTGGGAAAAATACAACGTGCTTTGGCAAAGCATCAC
The DNA here is from genome assembly GCA_032353885.1 of Nothura maculosa. Classification (NCBI taxonomy): domain Eukaryota; kingdom Metazoa; phylum Chordata; class Aves; order Tinamiformes; family Tinamidae; genus Nothura; species Nothura maculosa. The sequence goes on along the minus strand of JAUBOD010000479.1, from coordinate 3,168,329 downwards.
TGAGATCACCCAAAAGAAACTGTAAGAACACAATTAGCTTGGAAAATCAGGTCAGCCTCTTTAATAATAAATAGCCTTACTTTCACATATGAGGCTAATCTGCTTGCTTAAGGTCTGAGCTGATGACGGTGAGAGCAGTCCTTACTGAGACACCAAGGTGATGAGACCAGATCCTGGCCAAACTTGAACTAAAAACCAGCTTGCAAGTAGCTTTAAGAGCTGCTTCAGCATTAAGACACCAGGAGCTCTAAAAGTCTGGTCCTAGTGCTCTTCATCTTTCTCTAACTGTCCCGTACCAGTCAGCCTGGACACTTGAGAATAGATGGGTTTCTGGTCAGAGCAGTTTTAACACTTAATTGCAAGTAATAAGACAAGTCCTTCAGCCAGAAAATTTTATAGCATTCTCACAGCTGTCTCATTCCTTGCACCTTTACCCTCCTTCCTACAGAATGCAGATTCATGGTTTCTAGGAACACTTTGGGTGCTGCTAAGAGATGAGTCCACATCCTTTCTGTTCAGCTACTCACTTGTTCCACCAGTTGCACCAGTGTCAATGTGCAAGATCTCTGAACTAATGAACTTCCTCTCCTGACGCCTCTGAAAAAAAAAGGTCTTTGTCCCTCTTGCACTGTAGCAGTGCTGCTCCCTTGCCACCTTTACACAGTCCATTTATTCTGACTTTATTGACAATTTCCATTTACCACATAGAATCATAGAATCCTTAAGGTTAGAAGGGACCTCAGAGGTCATCTAGTCCAACCTCTCTGCACACGCAGGGTCACCTGGAGCACGTGGCACAGGCTGCATCCAAGCGGGTTTTAAAGCTCTCCAGAGAAGGAGACTCCACAACCTCTCTGGGCAGCCTGTTC
>JAUBOD010000479.1:3157215-3167360 GCA_032353885.1 Nothura maculosa | reverse complement strand
CCCCCCTCAGCCTTCTCTTCTCCAGGCTGAACAGGCCCAGCTCCTTCAGCCTCTGCTCATAGGGCAGATGTTCCAGGACCCTGATTATCCTTGTAGCCCTGAGCTGGACTCTCTCCAGCAGCTCCACAAAGTTCTCCAGCAGCTCCGTCCTCCCACGATGATTCAAGGACACTCAGCCTGGTCCCTTTCCAGCAGTCACCCTGTTTATTTGGTTTCCCTGGCTGCCCTTACCACTCCCCACACAACAGCTTATGATTGCAGACTTCTATCAAGCTCTTAAAGTTCAGATCCATTCCTACCTGCTTTCTCAAGATCCATAAATTCATGGTCACATGGTCACACACTTTTTATTCAAATTGAATTAGTCATTGGATTGAGCAGGTTGTATTTTTGTCTGGGAACAAATTTATGTTATGTTAGCTGGGAACACGTTCAGCTAAGGAGTAAGTCATAGTCACTAATAATGGAGAAGCTGGTGCTCAACAGCTCCACATCCCTCTTTGTCCTCAGGAGCCCAGAACTGGACACAGGACTCCAGATGTGGCCTTACCAGGGCTGCGTAGAGGGGGACAATCACCTCCCTTGACCTGCTGGAGATGCTCTTCTTAATGCACCCCAGTATCCCATTGGTCTTCTTGGCCATCAGGGCACATTACTGCCTCATGGTCAACTTGTCATCCAAAACGTATTCCTAACTCCACAGGTTTTCCCAAATCAGTTCTTTATTGCCTTCTTTCAGTACAATTCACACCAAAATCAGCACTACAGTACTGGCTGTGCATGTACTCTTTGCCCAAAGTCTGCAAAGTGACCAGTAGGGCAAGGTGTTTACAAGGCTCCTCATGTTTCCATGAGGGAAAGAGTAGATGGTGGCACATTCCTGCCACATAACGTCCTTCCTGGCATGGGCCTGGCAAAGGGTGACCACATCACGTGAAAGGCCATGGCTTCTCAGCAGTACCTTTGTGCTTTGTGGGTCCCCCACTTGCTTTGTGGGTCTTTGCCAGCATTGAGGACCACAAGGGACTTTGCCATTCTGCTTGCCCCAAACACACATCTACCTCTCCAGTGATGTCTTGCTGCCAATCTCCTGCTCAGGACTGGAGCTGCTCAGTTCCACTGGTCTCTGGCTGCCCTGCAATGAGGGCAGCCTTTTAACCACACATTACAGGATGATGCACCCAGACCCTTGTGGGTCCCTCATCCAGGAGATCACTAGGGGCTCTGCATTTTTGCCCCCCATTAAGGCACCAGGGAAGAAAAGAGGCCGCAGATTGCCAGAGAACTTATCAGTGAAGGTGTAGATGTGGGAGCGGTCAGTCACATTATAAAATGAAATTTCTCCTGCTTCATAGTCCAGGAAGATTCCAATGCACCGGGGTCTCACACTCACGTTCAGGAGGGAAACGGGGGAAGTGAGGGCTTCATAGTTGCCATTGATCTGCAGCCGCAGCACCCAGTAGCCATTGCTGGGTGAGAAGAGGACGATGCCCTTCCGACTGGCCGACTCCCTGCACAGCCCGAGGCCCCACTCTGGCTTATCTCCCACCTGCACTTCCCAGTAGTAGCGGCCAGAGAAGAAGGCCTGAACACCCAGCACCAGCGGTGTAGTGTTGAACCTCTTGGGGTGGTCAAAGAGGGACAGAAGGACCTTCTTGCCCCCACGCTTCACACTCTTCCGATCTTCAGACAGAGTGAGCTCAGGGTGCGCAGTCTCGGCGTCTAGAGTCACATCCACTGGAAGGAGAAGAATGAATGAAGGATACACAGGATTTTAGAGATTAATTCACATGTAGACAATGACACAAAGGGATGCCTTTGTTACAGAGATGCTGAGCTTTTCCAGTTCTAGCTAACTACTGCATTTAAGTGCATGTGTGCACATTTTTGCAGAGCATCTAACACTGGCAGTCATGAGGAAATATAATTCACAAAACTGTTTTTACTATAAACCACATAAAAAATGCAGCTTCCAACTGCAAGGCAGCAACAAAATCAGAGCATTTCAGCTGCCCTCCTGAAACAGCTTTAGAAGAGTTTGTGGGAAACATGAGACCTGAGACTCCTAGGTGCCCTCCCACACTTTAAGGCTACCCCATAAATCATCCAAGACCAGAATGAGGAAAGTCTCCCCACTCTGAAACCAAAACGAACACATCTGTAGGCAAATTGGGACCAACTAAATAAAACTTGTTGAAAAAAAACTGCAGTTAGCATTTGTGTTAAATGGAAAGTACGATCAGTGCTGGAACCATCCCTTGTTTTACCAGGTTGATTAGCAGAGTAATATTGCAGGGAGGCAACTCTCCCTGTGTAAATATAATCTTTGTTAAACTACTCTACTGTACTTAAACTAGTGTAGACAGGGCCACAGTCTAGTATCCCCTCTTGAATGAGCAAGGTTTGGCAAAGGGGTTTTCCTGTTTGAGTGTTTGTCCCCAGCACAGCTCACTGCCACTTGTCAGTGACTTCACAGGAGCCCGTCTACGGACACTGGCAGTGGTCAAGGACAAGAGCAGAACTGTGTCTGCACTGAGCACACAGCAGTTCTCCCTGTGCCGCAGGGGACAGCAGGAGGGCACAGAAGCAGCTGCCTTACCTTTGAATCTCTTCAGCATGTCCCTCATGCCCAGGCAGCGCTCCGGGATGCTGTAATTCTCCCTCAGGGTCACGGAAACAGCTTTAGGGGCCTGGAATTTCATGTCTTCACACCTGAAAAGAGCATATTACACATGGACTGACCCAGAGTCCCTGCCATGCCCACAACACAGCCAGTCTCCTATTGCATCTCAAGAGGCTTTTGAATGCCTTTCTGTTGGCTGCACAGAGACTGTCTCACAAACTCCCTACACTGGCACAGGGCTGCTCAGATAGCACAGGAGAGCAGGTCAAAATTAGTCTCCAATAAATGTAGCTGCATCAAGCCATCCATCAAACACGTGCTGTGCTTCCCTCTGCCATTTCTGGGTTAGAGAGGGATTTAATCAGTGATCTCCGGCCCTTAGCAACTCCCATATCAGCTCCTCAGGGTCACTGCGTTTCCCTTGTGAGCTCTTCAACCACGGCACCTGGACTAACTGTTTCCCTAGCAGCAAGTCAGATGGGATCAACACTCTGGATATGAATTACAAGAACAGGGTCCCAGATGAGCTGCAGTGCAAATCCCAGGCAGGAATACTCCACGGAAATGAAGGAGTGTGGACAGCCCAGCAACATGTCCCTTAGGAGCCCTATTCACATTCTGTGGGGCTCAGCAACACCTTGGTTCTGGGAATCTTAGAAAAAAAGACAGGCACTGAGGCTCTCCTGATAGTCTGCACTGGTTTCAGATCCCTCTTCTATCTGTCCCTTTCCTCCTACTAGGAGGACCTAGCTTGAAACTGGGCTCGGGCTGTGCGGAAAGGACAGAGGTTGGCCTGGCACAGAGCAAACACGGATGCAAACACCACATTTACAGCTTGTAGGCAGCCAGGATAGTAGGAGGAATGACCACGGGTACCTACCTGCTCAGGATGCTTTTCATATCCTAGAAGAAGAGAAAAAAAAAACATTCTTGGTATGTCCCTCCATAGCCTTGTGCCTATCAGCCAGTCTGGCTGCCAGCCGCCCACTACGCTCTGCACAGAACCTCAGTCCCTCTTTTGCTCCTCAGCCGTGATGGGTCCCAGGACACGGGGACAGGTTCTGACAGGCTGGGTTGGGCCTGTTCAGTGCCAGTCTGCCCTCCTCCACAGGACCAAGACCCACAGCAACTACTGTGTCTACACTGCACTGTAGGTCACAAATCTCCTCCACTTCAGAGGACTGGTTACATCTCAGCGTGTGCAGACCTTTCTTCAGCCCAACAGGAGAGGCAAACCTTACATCATGCCTGGGAGACATCTCCCCAGGGACGCCCTCACCATGCAGCTCCCATCACTGGCCACCAAGGGAGAGCCTTTCATCATCACAGCCACTGCTTTCCAGAGCACAGCTCGAGCCCACAGTACAGTCCAAGGGGCATGGCCAGGGCAGTGAGATCCCCTCAAACCTCCCCTTGATGAGGTCTTCCCTCCCTCTGTGTCACTGTCTAGCCTGGCAGCCCCACATCAGAAGTTGGTCCCTCTCCCAGTGCCCAGGGAATAGAGGGCTCTTGGCACAGCCTACCTTGAGCAAGCCATCAGCTGGCTGCTGGACCTTCTCTTTTATCTCCAGGATTAGCTCATCCAGAGAGGACTTCTGCTCTGCCAGTAGGACGAGGTTTTCATTTATCTTCAGCAGAATCTGTTTCTCTTCCTCCTCCAGCTTCCGAAGCAGCAGTTTCTCTTCATCAGCCAGGAGCCGATGTAGTTTCCCGAACTCACTCACAATCCTTTCCCTCTTCTTCTTCACTGCTTCCTTATGAAAGGAAAAATATATGAGAGTAAGAAGAGGACACATGAGATAGGAAGCCCTAAGCTACACCCATGGGAAACCACCTCATTTTTGGATCAGGATGTTTATTTAAAATAATAGACAAAGACTAAGTGGTGGGCTTTTACCTGCTACCTGACATGACATCCTTAATTTACCAGCAGCAGGACCTTGCCCAGGGCAGTTCTGCTCATCTGTATCTCAGACATCTAAAGATGTCTCAGTGTAGCACAGAGTGACCGTCTGGGTGCTATGATGGATTTGCTATGATTTGTGCTAATGATGCTATGGTGCTATGATTTGTAGGCTAATTTGCCTACAAATTAGGCTAATATGCTGTGTGAATACACCACACTTCCAGCAGTGCCCACACTGCAGCAGGACAGAGGTGCGAGATCCCGTGGACTGAGCAGGGACTGAGGGGAAGGAGGCAGGGAGGCCTCATAGCGGCTGTCACGAGGCTCTAGGTGCAAGAAGCCAACAACACACAAGATCTGGCTGTGATTTAGGGTTTTGGTTTTTTCTCCTGGGTCCTAAAGCTTGTACTTGGCTCAAAATCTGAAGAACAGGAGGTGGCATCCTTCAGAAAAAAAAAAATCTGCTGTGGTTATTTGGGACCATAAGCTTTGAAACCTAGAAAGTAATTGAAATGAAACTGAACTGCATATATTTATTTCCTGCATTTTTCTATCCAAGCACGTGATTTCTTGAAGCTGACTCATGTGTGCTTGATAAGCCAGGACTGTCAGCACTTCCTTCCCATGGCTCGCATGGGCCATTTGTTTCTACTACAACAGCATAATTGGCCCCAGGAAGCTTGAAGACAGCTGAGCTGTTACCCTACAAGGCGATTGCCTGGCCCTGACTCAGGCAGGGCAGGCAGAGGCGAGAATTTCACAATTCCAGTGTCATTCCGATGCCTGGGACCACTGGCAGCACCGGCACATGTCACCCCAACTTGCTGGTTGGGGTTGGCCTGGCCAGGGTGGACAATGGCCAGTGACAGCCATAGCAGGGCAGGACAGTTGAGCAAATGAATAGGGAAAGCTGGAGAAACCAGTTTTCCCTGCCAGTGCTCCCTGATTAGTCATCACTTCTAGCTCAGTGCTGCCTAACACTGTCCTGCAGTTTCGTTTCCTTTTCTCCATTTACTTTCTTACTTTTACTTTCTGGTTTCTATCCTAGACAGACTCTTATCTCAGACAGACAGAGGCACGATAGTTCGACTTTCTTTTTTCAAGGAAAACACTATGATTATGATTATGGATTGCTATAATTATGCAGCAAAACTCATCTTACAGTTCATACTTAGCTTTTAACGTAAGCAGATACTGAAAAAAAACAAAGCAAATCAAAACATCCAAAGCCTCTTTGTCTAATGATTTCACGATCCCATGATTTCACTGCAGCTGGCTCCTTTCTTGGCTATTTAACATTTTTAAAGGCACACACATGTACTGATCTTGCTTTCTACAAGCTGCAGGGACAAGCCCAGGCACAAAAGTTGCCTGTTGGTATGAGTGCGTTCTGCCTACTTGCTGCACACAGTGTGGGGCCCACAAGCCACAGGAGCTAGGGAACATGGCACTTTGGCCCATATGGGTTCTTGCTTCACTAAGAAGGTGTCATTGCACTGTCCCTGAGCCCCTCTCAGGGTCCTTTGTAGACCTGGCCTTCAAAGGTAAAGCTGGGCATGGGGTCAGGTCCCACCAAAGGTCTACAAGAAACATGTGACAAGTACAATGGCCCTGAGCCAGAAGTCGCAGTCATTTCCAAAGTTCCTCATGTTGTCTAAGTCGGTTCCTTAAAAGTTAAAGCAGGCACCTGCCTTGCACTCCTGGGTTTTCATCCGCTCTGCTGACTCCCGTTTCTTCACTTCTTCCACTTCCTTGGAAAGACTCTCCAGGGATTTCTGCAGTTTGGCCTGAAAAGCAATAAACAGGGTCAGCGCCACTGGCACCCAGGGCAGAGTGGGGGAGCCGCTGTCCTGCCCATTACGCCTCTCGGAGCTGGCGCTGGCAGGGCACCCAGCAGCTGCGCTCGTCACTCCTGCTGCAGCTTTAACCCTCACCATGCTGCCCCAGCTCCTCTGAGCTTCCTCACTCTGTGTTTGGGGCACCTGGCACCCTGCACTGCTGGGATGCAGGGCAGCAGCTGCACTGTCCTGCCTGGGGTGCCCCAGCACCGTCCCGTCCAGGGCACCCCAGTGCTGCCACCCGCATGCTGTCCTGCCCAGGACACCCCAGCACTGTCCTGACCAAGGTGCCCCAGCGCTGCCACCCACGTGCTGTCCTGCCCAGTGCTGCCACCCACATGCTGGACACGGTGGGCAGGGCTGGCTGCTGCCACAGCACTATGGACCTGCTGGGGTCCACGACCTGCACCCCAAAGTCGTGCTTGCCGAGCACTGCAGAGCACCCTGAGGCACTGGGGGCACTGTCGCCATGGGGCCAGCCCCACAGTGAAGCAGGTGTGAGGTCCAGCTTCCTCTGCACGTGCCAACGCCGCGCCCTCAGGGCCTCCCCTACCTTGTAGACGTGCGCGGCCTCCTCGATGGGGCAGACGGTGTGCAGGCGGTGCTGCAGGGCCTCCCTGCACACCACGCAGATGGCCTCCCCGTCCTCCTCGCAGAAGAGCTTGAGGCGCTCGTGGTGCGCGGCGCAGAGCGGGGCGCCCGTGGGCGTGCCGGCCCGCAGCCCCAGCTGCCGCACGCTCTCCACCATGTTGGCCAGCTGCCGGTTGGGGCGCAAGTTGCCACGGTGGCACGTGGCCCGGCACTGCGGGCACGCGAAGGGGCCGCCCGCCCAGAGCCCCTTGTTCTGGCAGTGCTGCGAGATGCAGTCGCGGCAGAAGTTGTGCCCACAGTCGACGCTCACCGGCTCGCTCATGTACTCCAGGCAGATGGAGCAAATGGCTTCCTCGTGCAGGCGCTCCAGGGGGCCAGCCATGGCCACGGCAGCACGGCAAGGGAGCCCTGCACGGCTCGGCCGGGTCTGTGGCCTAGTGCCCTGCGAGCGGCAGGCGGGGCTATGGTAATATCCTAGAAAGCCGTGGCCTCTGGACAGGACATGCCTCGGGAGCTGCAGCGCCCGCTCTAGCACTTCCTCAGAGGCAGCGGTCTCCTGCCCACCGAGCGTCAGGAGGCTCCGAGGCTCCGGGTGGCTCTGCAGTTCCAGGAGGCTTGAAGGCTTCGGGAGGCTCCGCAGCTCCAGGAGGCTCCGCAGCTCGGGAGGCTTCACGGTTCCGGGTGGCTCCGCAGCACAGGGAGGAGCTTAGAGTGCACGATGGACTCCCTGCCAGCCTTAAGGAAGGCGCGTCCCTCTTACCGGCCATATCAAGGGGAAACAAAAGCCCTGCGGGAGGAAATCCAGGCCAAGTTAGGAAGTGTCGGGAATAATCATAGCCCCAGGCATCTGGAAAGTCAGGTGAGACAAGGGCATCCCTGCAGCCTCTGAGCCGGTGCTGATCCGGGGAGGGATGCAGTAAGGTGGCCAGCAGAGCAGCCCACACGGACCCTGTTCCAATTAGGTCAGCCACGGGGCCCAAGCATTTCTGCTGTTTTCTCGTCACAGTTTGTTCCAACGCCCTTTCCAAGCTCAGTGCCTGAGCCTAACCAAACTGTGCAGCCACTCTACATTATGTGAATTGCATGTATTGCACACGGCAAGCTGAGTTATTTAAATGCAAAGTCCTAATGCTGAGCAAACGAAAGCCACAACTTGCGCAGGTCTGCAAGCTGTAAGGCTCATGAGGCCTGTCCAAAAAGGAAGGAGACAAAAGGATCTGGCAAGGCCAGAGCCAAATATCCCTTCCATCCTGATGGCCTGGGATCAGCGAGGCCCCTGCCCTGAGCCTTGCATTTCAATCCCTTTTCCCGCCTCAGTCCCAAAGACGGCAGGTTGGCTCAGCCATAAACACCCAAGGAGCCCTCCAAAAGGTCTCAGATTGAATTCTAGAATCTTTAAGGTTGAAAGGGACGTTTACATATCATGGATCCAGATGGGATCAACCGTGGGATCAACCCCGGCACCCAGGGACCTCCCCAAGCAAGAGCGAGACCCAGCAGCATCCCTGGGAGTGGGAACAGGGACCCCGACAAGACCCGCAGCTGCGGGACCTGCGAGTGCTCTCGGGAGAGATGCCTTGGTCTGACGCTGGAGGGGGAAACAGCTCCGGGAGCTGCATCTCCTGCAAGGCTGCCCTTGCAGCCCCATCTAGCGTCGTCCCGAGCTCAGTGTGGCATAGACCAAGCGGGGATGTCTGGCTGCAGGAGGGACTGTGGGCCGGGACAAGGAATTCATGTATGCCAAGGGAAAGGCGGCCCAGGATTGCTGGGCTCAGCTCTCCCAGGTCACAGGCTCAAAAATGTCAACCTCGAATGTACAGATGTGGCAACCACTGCTCAGAGAAAGGCCTGAACAGCCGCACTGCTAATGGATTGCCAAGCAGCAAGGCAAAAAACAAGAGCTCTCTCCCCACCCAGAGCCACTCTAGCTGAGGCCACCCACCCAGAGCCACCTTGCAGCTCAGCATCCACGTGGGCACAGGTGAGCACAGGTCCTTGGGCCACATGAGTCTTTAAAGTGTGAGCAGAATGCAGTGGTGGTAAAGCATCCTGAGACCCTGAGGAGAAACAACTCTTGGTTTTTATATTTGTTTTTATTACACAAAAATAAACACAATCCATACAAATAAAATTAAAAGCCTGAGCAAAAAAAATACAAATAAATAAAAATTACTTTGTCTATACTTAAATAAAAATAAGCTACATGCTTACAGTCTATCAAAATTCACAGGCTATGAGAAGTCATGGACACATTCAGGAGGAAATTGTGAGAGCAATCTCTCTTGAGCAGATGATGCTTACAGTGACTATAGTGTTCTTGCTCACTCGCCTGCTTGGTCATCCAGGTGTTTCATGATATGCTGGACCCATTTATCTGCAGGGTTGACACACAACAACTTATCATTCCTTGTGGTAAATCTGCAGGAGAAAAGAAAATCCCATTAAAACAACAGGAGAGAAGAGGAGGCCATTCCCAAAGGATGACTATTATGGTTGGGAAGGGCTACAGCACAATGTCGAGCACCTGTGTGCTCCTGCTGCCAGTGGTCATGCCTGCACCAGGCACTTCTGGAGCTGCCAGAGAGCCCCAGTGAAAATAGGGGAATGGTTGTAATGTCATTGCCAGCCTCCTGTTTCCTTGGGGCAGAGAGCCCCCTTCATCCCCAAAATCCTGCTCCGGACAGGACACTGTTCTACATGTGATCCACTTTCTGGCAGGCCTCACAGCAGATCCCTTGACCCTCAGCTCGTAGGGGTCATTCCAACCAACTCTCCGAGACCTGCAAGTTGCCTGAGAGACTCCCAGACCAGTCCCTGAACACAGGTGCCCAACATGCCAACCACTGTCCTTGGGCAGGATGGGCTGAGCTCTAGGGTTCTGTGGGGCTGCCACCTCTCTGGAGGGCAGGGAGACAGGGCTCGAGCAGCAGATCTACTTACATCACGCCTGGCTGGGTGCAGTGGCTCTGCGTGTACTCGTACGCCTTCACACGGCTCAGAGGAATCTCTCTGCTTACATATTGCGGGCAGCAGGGACCAGAAAGGTTCGGACCCTCTGGAAGAGAAGAGACATGTGCTGAGGTAACCACATGTGGGGAAGCACCAGCAGGGAGGAGAAGAGAGGAGAGGAGAGGAGAGGAGAGGAGAGGAGAGGAGAGGAGAGGAGAGGAGAGGAGAGGAGAGGAGA
>JAUBOD010000479.1:3131309-3144496 GCA_032353885.1 Nothura maculosa | reverse complement strand
GGATACGAGCTCAGGGTGCTGAGGTGGGCACGAGCTCGGGGTGCTGAGGTGGGCACGAGCTTGGGGTGCTGAGGTGGATACGAGCTCAGGGTGCTGAGGTGGACACGAGCTTGGGGTGCTGAGGTGGGCACGAGCTCAGGGTGCTGAGGTGGACACGAGCTTGGGGTGCTGAGGTGGGCACGAGCTTGGGGTGCTGAGGTGGACACGAGCTCGGGGTGCTGAGGTGGACACGACCTCAGGGTGCTGAGGTGGACACGAGCTCGGGGTGCTGAGGTGGACACAAGCTCGGGGTGCTGAGGTGGGCACAAGCTCGGGATGCCGAGGTGGGTGCGAGGAGCGGCCCAGCCCTGCGAGCACAAGGACGGAGCAGGGAGCGAGACCTGAGCAAAGGGGCTGCTGCTGCTGGGGCTGGGGGGTGGCAGAGGTCCTGATGGCTGCAGAGGCACCAGGGGATTAGTTTTACTCATTAGTTGCCTGGGACAGACCAATGCTAACGGGCTTAAGCAGCAGGAGGGCAGGCTTGGGCCCAGCACTGAGCAAATCTTTAACCCTTAGCAGTGCAGGAGCCGGGAGGGGTTATTCTCAGGTCCCAGCACGTGGGTCTGAGCTGAAGCCAGCACCTTGCATTGCCCCCTCCATCACTGCTGAGCAGGCCAAGTGCCGCACAGCCCAGTGCTGGGGACCTCAGGGAGCTCCAGGCCCGGGCAGATGGGTTCAGTACAGCAGCTATCCGGCCTCTGTCCATTCCCTCACCCGCCTGGATTTGTGGTCCCTTAGCTGTTCTATCTGGCTGAGAGCTGCTCCCTGGCTTGGGAGGTAAAGGCTTCAAAAGTAAACAGGAGAAAAAATGTTGGGTTTGGGTTCTCTGTAACCTCTGTGAGCATCTGGCTTCAGATACTTCAAAGAGGAAGCCAGGCCTGCCGTGAACTGCCGCTCCACCCTGTCTTCAGAAACCCAGCTCAGCAGGCCCGGATCCTCACACAGGAATTCCTGAGCAGGAAATCTGTGTTTGTGGCTGGAAGAAAGCAAGGACAAGGGAGCCACAGTCAGAACCGGTGCCATCAGATGTTGCCACGTTGTTGTACCTTTGTCTTATGCAAACCTAAGAGTTGGGCTTCATTTTTTCTTTCTATTGAAGAATTCAGTTTCCAAATGAAGAACCATGATATTTTGTTGCCCCCAAAATAGTAAAAAAGCCTCAGTAGGCAGCTGCTACTGCTCAAGTTCTGCTTGAGAACATCTGCTGCATGTTCCTATGCCCCTTGGATGGTGTGAGGACATCTCACGATGTTCAGCGGGCCCAGGCTCCTTGCTGGCCACTGGGCCGGGTTGCCCCCTTGGGGCTGCCATGTGGAGCCGCTGCCGGGCAGGTCCATGGCAGCTCTGGGTGGCTTCGGGAGCAAGGCTGGTGGCATCCCCGCCTCTCTGCGCATGTGGGGCCTTGCAGGTGGCCTGGTGAACGCGCTGGGACCTGGAGGCTGTGCGGTGTCCTTCAAGGCCACCTTCACATGTGCCTGCAGGTGCTTTTGTCAATGTAGGTGGGAAAGGGGCTGGGTGGGCAGCCTCCACCACTGCCCATGCCAGTGAATCCGGAGAGCCCCAGGGCAAGATACAGACCAATGACTGCTGCTCCCTCACTCTGAGGCGTCACACCAAAGAGCAGCTCTCAGCATCTTCCTTTCGACACCAACCGGTCACAGAACCACAGGATCACAGAGTGGCTGAGGTTGGAAGGGACCTCTAGAGATCCCCCCATGCTGCAGCAGGGCCGCCTCGAGCAGTGGCACAGGTGCCCAGCCTCAGTGCCTAAAGCTCCTGCTGTTCATGCCCCAGCAGCAGCAGTGTCCGGGTGCCCGTGGCTCGGGCACAGGCTCCCAGGCCTCGGGCACAGCCGCTCCATCGCACAGGCCGAGCGAGCGCTGATAGAAGTTGGTGGCACAGCCAGGTGCTGGACCCACTGTGTGTCGTCGGCTGCTCCCCATGGTTTTGAAGTCTGTGTTGGGCTGATTGTGGTTGAAGGTGCGTGGTGGAGTGTTTCCTCTCGCTGCACATGGAGCCTGTCCCTCCCCACGGCACGAGGCACACGGGTGCTGCCCCCTTTCCTGCCTTGCCTTTTGCCAGACGTGTTGGCCCTGCATCCAGACCAATGTGCACCATGTTGGTGCTCCTGGTGTCACCGGCATTGCGGCTAGAGAAGCAGAGCTTTTAACTGAGAAATCAGTTAAAAGATCTATGAGAAATCATTAAGGAGATTACCAGCCTTTTTTTTCTTGACTTGTTCTTAAGTTCAGGCTGTGCATTTGGCTCAGCTTGTCAGGTCAGGCTTTCTTTGAGTCTCAAAGGGAAAAAGACTTCTCATTTTTGAGCAGACTCACAAAACTCTCTTAAGCATGGCCTCCACTCAAAGATGTGCCACAGAAGTCCTAGCTACCTTATTCCAGGAGCTTCCTAATGTTGTGTTCTTCTTTCACACTGCCTGCTTAGTAGCCAGCTTTATGCAATTGCCATAAACCCAAGTTTACCTGTGTCGGTCTGTGCTCCCCTTGGCCTGGTCTGGCTGTGTGTAGTTATCTGTCCATGTGGAACAAATGCCTCAGGAAAGGTTTCTGGTGTCCCTCTTAAGCCCAGCTTCCCCGCCAGGCCCTGCTTTGCCGCACGGCGGGTGCGCGGGGCTGCGGGACGGGAGGCAAACAGCCCTTCTCCCAGCACCCGGCCTTGGCAGCCACCAGGTCCTCTGCGGCGGGAGATGACACATTAAATATTTACCATGCAGAAAAGAGGCGAGCTGCAGCAAACAAAGGGACACTTTGGGAAAGCAGGATTCTCTCACCAGGGCCAGGCTAGAGCCTTTCTATTTATTGTTAGCATTTGTTTCTTTGATTCCACGCAAGTGCCTTCAAGCTCTCTAGAGAGGGTGTGGCATTGCTTTTTGTTTTAATTAGCAGATGCTGGTTGGAAAATGGTCTTTCCAGTCATTGTGTTCCCATGGACAGAAACGGAATATGGGGGCTTGCAAGCCTGGGTAATGCTGCAAGGTGCCTAGAAGAGGACATGGGGACCAAGCTGCTGCGTGACACCAGGAGCTATCATCTTCCCTCCTGACAGAGCAGAAAGGACGTGATGCAGTGAGAGCATTGAAATTAAATACTGCGATGCAAAAGAGCTTTTGCTTGCTGTGCTGCCTTCCTCACCAGTCCAATGTCTACTGCTGTTTCCTGGTGATAGGTATCTTGGTATTAAAGGTCCCACTACGCAGCACTCAGCCTTGATCTAACATCTCAGCTACTTAGTCCAGAAAGGAGTCTTTCTGGTTTGTAGATAGCACCTCTGCAGGTAAACCACTGTAGGAAGGAGTTAAAGAATGATTTGCACGTTCTTCTAAAAATGAAATGTGGCCCTCGGGTTCCTGCTGTGTCACTAGGGAGGTTTGTCATTGCTCCAAGTTTGGGCTAAATACAATCCCTGCAATGCAATGAATTCAAAAATAATAATAATGGCATGCTGGAACACTGCTAAGTACTTCTAAATGCCAGAGCCCTTGTCTGTAGACTCTGCTCATGCTGGCTCACACCCTTGCAGATCCATGGACTTCATGGCTATGGTTTACGTCCTGGGCCATAGCTTATACATTTGCTTGACATACTGCCTATTGCCATTTCGTTCTTGCAGCCTTTGAAGCCACCAGTAGCATCTTCAAAACTGACCATAACAAATTCCATACCCCAGCTCTCAGTCAGGTAAATATTTTCTGGGGTTTTAAGATAATGCTGAAGTAGGGGCAAAGGAACTTGTTTGCTTTTGCCCAAGAAACTCTCTCCTGATAGGGTCATTCCTAGTTTGTTTTCCTGGTGGAGATTCCGTGTTTTCCCAGCAGGATCTTTTCTGTTTATTTCACAAGCGGGAATGAAATGTTCCTCCAGAGTCAGCAAATGTCACTGCTTTTAAGGAGGCCAATACTTGCCTGGAGAGGGCCAAGGTTCATATTCCTGAGTTTTCTGACATGTCTGGTGTCATTTTGGGTTGCATGGCTGGTAATAGCGATGTGCAAGGCAGGGGAGCAGGTACCAGGTGAGGTTGTTATCCCCTTCGGAATCAGCCTCCCGACAGCTCCGTCAGTCACTGCAGTGTCTGCCTGTCCTCACCTCAGGAATACGCACAAGCGGCAGCAGCTCCCAGCTCCATCAGGGTGTCCCCAGGAAGCCAATGGCCGGTAAAGCCTCTCTCTCCTCATGGAAGGAGGCCCCAGTTTGGATTCACATGGATGACCATGGCTGTGTGTTGACTCGCCCTCCCTGGGGAGCTGAGTGCTGCCCTTTGGAGCGGCCTCCTCCTTCCCGTGAGCTCCCAGAGGGAGCCTCGGCACACAGTGGGGAGCAGTGGGGGCAGCCCTGAGCAGGGCAGCGTGCTGAAGGTGTCCTGGCCTGGTGGGCCCCGGGCACTTCCCCAGGCCCACAGGGAATAACCGGGCCCGGAGGCTCTGTCACATACTGTGGCGCCAGCCGCGCTGGGCTTGGTGGCGCCTGCACATGCCTGGGCCCTCATGAGGGCCAGCACCCTCCCCATAACACCAAGGGAAGGCCGTGGCATGGGATGAGGCGCGGGATGGGAAGCAGGCACTCGGCCTGTGCTCCTTAGGCCTGTTTGTCTCATCTCTCCGCCTCAGGGAGACGCGTTGCATGGGAGCTGCTGTGGGCTCCTCATCCCGGCCTCGGTCACCAGCGCAGACCTTCCCTCCATCTTGGCAGCCCTTGGCTCATGGATTCACCTCCCTGCAGCCTCCTGTCTGCTTGCCCATGACTGCGGGAGCACTTGGGCTCTTTTTATAGCCCCAGAAGTGCCTCGCATTACTGAGTCATCCCCCAGGAGGCCAAACACCCGGGGGAGGAGTCGCCGCTCAAAATAGGGAAAGTCTTTGCTTATGCATTCCCCTTTTATTTTTTTAACTGAGATGTCCAAGCCTGAGAAGGCCGCAGATGCCAAGCTAGGAAACGTCCCGCATTCCAGTTGGACTCTGTCTTACTCCTCCTTTGTTTTGCTCCTCGTATGCTCCAAGTGACTGGGGGCTTCAACCTTCGCTCAAGTGTTAGGAGACTTTTTCCCTCCTTCTTCCTGAGTTCAGACACCCAACAAGGGATGGGGTTGTCCAACGTGGGGACTGGGGAGCCCTCTAGGATGGGCTGAGCTCCAGCAGTAAATGCTTCTGCTCAGTGTCCTTTCTCCAGAGCTCGGTTTGGCTTTCTGAAAGCATGAATTCTGTCATCCAAGGAGGAAGAATCCAAATCCAATCCAGAACTAAAGAGTTAGCTGAAGCCTAAACTGTTACTCTGGAAGAGCCTGACAATCAGACCTCCTTGGTCACAGGGGAAACTTTGGAAATGTCCGTGCAGCCGAATCCCCCCAGATCTGTAGGGATCCTCCAACGTTTGCTGCCAGAAGGGATGAGCTGCTCCGTTTGCCCTCGGTTCCTCTGGCTCTCAACCTAACTCAACCACACGTGAGGTTGTGTTTTTTATTTCACTATTGGCTGGTTGAGCAGACGGCTCCGTGTTTGTGACAGCATTGCAGGTGGGAGCTGCCTGGATGGGGATACTGGCCTGGGAAGGAGGGAGAGGTGTTGGCAATGAATGCAGAACTAGGGGTTCCAACAAAATGGCCAAGTATTTCGGTTCCTGCCTTCTGGGGCTGGAAGTGAAACTTCCTGTATGCAGCAGTCATGAGTAAACTGGATCAAAAGAGACAGAGAGATTTGTTTGTCAAAGTCTGTGGGTTTCGTACTCTCAGAGATTTCTGGCTCTGACTGTGGTGCAAGGAGTTTGAGTAAATGAAACTTCAGAGCTCGCTTCGCAAAGCTGGAGGAGGAGAAACGTTCCTTGAGGACCTTCCTGCTCCATCCCTGTCCTTTGCACTGGATGTCTGACACATTCCCTGCCTGCCGTGGGCTCCCAGAGCGCTGCAATATGGGGCATCCCAGCAGGACACCCTCTTGCAGAAGGGATATACAACCATGTGTATCCCATATGGGCTTTGCCCTTAGGGTACCAGCGAGGGCTCTCGTGCCTGCCTCGCTGCTCCTGCTACGGGTTCCTTGGGGAGCCCTGCGTGGCATCCCGGCTGCTCCGCTTTGCTTTGCCAGGAGGATGCATCTCAGGCCAAGTCTGAACCACTGCTTTCTTTAAGCTGCCGATACCTGAGCGTGGCAATTGGCCGGACTCTGTACATTATATTGTCTTTTTTATTTATTAATTATTACAAGTCCTTCTGAGGACTGTAGGGCTTCGCTGCACTGGTGGCACCTTCTGTTGCACCTCCAGGGCTTTACCCAGGAAAACGTGGCTTCCTGCCTCAACTTGGACCGCCTGATCTCAAGGGCCATGCAGAGAGCATGGAGATGTTCCCCAGGGGGGACACGCAGAGCCGCAGAGCTGCCCAGCCCGGTGCCATGGATGGGGCCCCTTGTCCCTACACTAAGGAGAGGTCCCGTCCTCGAGGAGGCCGCTGCCTGTGGCCAGGCCAGGCCTAGGGCGCCAGGGCTGCCCTGGGCCGGGCCTGGCTTCCGGCCGGCTCAGCACCCTCCCGGCCGCACTGCCCCCCAGCTCTGTCTGAAGGCAGTCTGAGATCCTCTGATCCCTTTTCCACATCCTGCTGGATGGCACAGATGGGTTTTCCATGCCTGGAGCAGGGTTTTGTTTTTCCTTTTCTGCTCCTCTCCAGCAGCGGCCTCCGAGTGGCTCTGCGCATTACAGAGCGGCCCTTTGTTCCCCGGCTGGGGGAATAAAATGGATCGCGAGCGCAAGATCCAGGCCAGCGGTGTTTATTTGCTTTAGAAAAAGAAAAATGAGTAAAAACTAATATTTAGACGTCAGGAAGGCACTTTGTAGCCTTTCGCACGGCAGCAGGGCTGCGAGTCCCCGGTCCCCGAGCAATCAAACATGTGCAACAGAGTTTCCTTTATGTCTTGAGGGCTTTTTCCACCTCAGTTATTTGCTCGGATTACCTTGTGCTCCACCCTGCGTGCTCCGTGGTGATCCCCGCTCGGGCAGCAGCGTTTCTGCTCTGCTCTCCCAGCTCTCCCGGTGTGCAGCGAGCGCACGCGGTGCCGAGTAATCCCGTTTGGAGCCGGACAAGCTGCCGCTCTGCCCCAGCAGCCGCTCCACATAGTGCGTTCAGCCCCACCTGAGCTGGGCATCCCCCCAGGCCTGGGAACAAGAGAGGAGAGACAGCATCGAACGGGGAGAGCGTGGCCGGTGGTGCCTTTAGAAGAGGCAGCTCCCTCCAGGGCAGCTCAGCTGCTTCTTTCCACATCTTGTGTAATATATCCCTTTTCCTCCCTCTCTGTCCCCTGGAGTGTCTCTGCTCCATTGCCTGGGGAATGGGCAGCTGGGGAGAAGCTTGCAGAGCTTCGGCGTGTTATTGAAGGGGAAGATTGTGCTTAAAGAAGGATGAGGGTGCCTGGACGCTGGTTGCCTGGGAGCTGTAGCGGAGCAGGGCCAGATGAGGCTGACTTTGTCCCTGGTCCCCACGGCGGGAGCGTTCAGCAGCTCCTCTGCTGCAGATGCGTTTCCCTCCCGCAGCAGCTCCCGCAGCTGCAGGGCATCCCGGCCGAGCCACGGAGCCGGATTCCCGGTGCCACGTGCGCTGCTGGGCCCCTCGGTCAGAGCGGCACATGGCACCGTGCGCAGGGCTTGGTGGCCTTCGGGGCACAAGGAGAGGGCACTGGGGCCCTGTGGGCTGCAGGGAGGCACAGGACTGGGTCCTGCTGGGTGCAGCCGCCCGCTGTGCCCTGCACTCATCGCTTAACATTGCCACGAAGCGGGAGATGGGTTTCCAAAACCCCTGCGCATCACAGGGTACCCATGAGCATCACAGGATCCCTGTCGGTGTTGCAGGGCATCCTCTGGCATCTCAGAATTCCTGTCGGTGTCATGGGACATCCTCTGGCACCAGTGCAGGCCACCACAGAGCTCTGGAGCCCTCAGACTGCGGTTCCTTGCAAGCAGCCGGTAGCATTCCATAGCCATCCGTGTCACTGCTCCTCAGGGGACATGAGTGGGCTCTGGCGCTGAGCTCCGTCCTTGCCGGGGGGAAGCGAGAGCTCCCGGATGCTGCTTCCCGGTCTCCGATTGTTTCCAGCACATACGTAATTCCAGGTTTTGTTCAAACGGGGCTGGGTGTTGGAAAGCCGAGCAGCAGCGCTTGCGGAGCGGGGAGGAGCGGCCGTGCGTGGGCCCGCAGCAGCACCCGGGGCTCTGCGGGAGCCTCGGTGAGCGGGCACGAGGGTCCTCGCAGGGCACCCCGGCCACCCCGATCACCCTCCCTGAGCCACCTCTTCCCACCACAGGACCTTTCTGTCCCTTAACTCCTGCCACTGCTTCCATTCACAAGAGGCAGTTTCTAATTGCATTTAACCTCCCCTCTGCCTAGGCAGGCCCGCTCTGGGATAACGGGCTGTCCTGGTGTCCTTTGCTCATGCAGCAACAAGGGGAAAAAAGGGAGTGCAACATCATAAACAAAACATCGTTGGAAGAAGAGCAGCATGTTGGGTCCTTGGTTGGGGAGAAGCATCAGAACTATTTTTATCCAGCATTTTGAAATCAATCCGGTCTGTTGTTCTCTTTGGAGCTGAAATGGGCATATCGATTGTCTTGGCTCTCACTGGCCTGGTAGTTTAATCCTTTCCCCACTCAGCGTTTTTGCTGTGAAGAGTTAGAGTGCCTTACATTTCTCCTCACCCTCCAGTCGATGGTGGCCCAGCATCCTCCAAACCGTCCCTGGCTTGTGCAGCCCCTCATGAGGGAGGTGGCTCTTCACATCTCCTCCGGCTGCAGGAGGCTGGAGCACAAAGTGTGAGATGTCTCCAGGCTGCTTGGTGGCTGAGCTGAGGATACAGCCAACATCTAACTCTTGTTTTGTGTTCCCAGACCACAAATCCATGTTTTTTTTTCAGTATCCATTCTGCAGCATCTTCCTCCAGCCATCCACAGTCCGGAGGCTTGATGATGCCTTCTAGATCTGCGGTGCTTAGAAGCTGCAGTGCTGGGAAGCAGCTTCCCTGGAGTCACAGAAATGGGAAGAGTTCTCCATAGCTGAATAAGCGAGTGTGAGAGCTGGGAAAAGGCCTGGTCCCCCAAAGGAAGTGGGGAAAAATTAGGGAACAAACTCAGAGAAAGAAGCAATGTTGTTATGAGCAGTGCGTGATCAAGCCTCTTAGTGACACCAGGGACCCTGCTGCCCGTCTTGGGTAGATGCTCTGCGTCATGGAGCGGTTTTGCAGCAGCGAAGCAAACCCTGCGCCCCTCCGTGCAGTGCCCGGGCGGACAGAGGCTCTGCCAGCCTTGCAGCCCGGCTGCACGTGCTGCTCCTGCACTGCACAGGGCCCTCCAAAACTGCAGCTAAAGAGCTGCCCTTTCCTGCCCTGTCATGCTACGTGCCAGGTTGCAGCGGGCAGAACCACAGCACTTCCCACTAAGACTCTGCTATGTGGAGGTTTGGTTTCTCCTTTTCCTCCCTCACCTTAACTCCATGCTATGCGAAGCAGGTCTGCTTGATCTGAGCCATCTGGTCCAGTTAAATGTGAATATTAGAACAGGAAACTTTCCTGGGGCTGTAAATATGTTGCCGATTTCCTAGAAATGCTGGTGCCTTTGCCCGTTAGTCAGAGAGGAGCCGTGTGCCTGCAGGGCTCCTCCCTGGGCTCCAGCCGCTGCTTCCCACGCAGCCGCCCGGCCTGGCGCCGCCACGGTGTCCCCGTCGCATGGCCACGTCACACACCCCCGGATCCCCGTGCCTCGGATCCCCGCATCCTGGATCCCCATGCCCTGGATCCCTGTGCCCCAGATCTCCAGACCCTTGGATCCCCATGCTCCGGATCCCCACTCCCCAGATACCTGCACCCCCAGATCCCCGTGCCCCAGATCCTCGCATCCCGGATCCCTGGATCCCTGCATCCCGGATCCCCACACCCCTGGATCCCTGCACCCAGGATCCCCATGCCCCACATCCCCAGACCCCTGGATCCCCGTGCCCCTGGATCGCCATGCTCTGGATCCCCACACCCTGAATCCCCACACCCCAGATTCCGGCGCCCTGGATCCCTCCACCCCCAGATCCCCACGCCCCAGTTCCCTGTGCCCTGGATCCCTGCACCCCGGATCCCTGTGCCTCTGGATCCCTGTGCCCTGGATCCCCGCACCCCTGGGTCCCTGCACCCCGGATCCCTGTGCCCTGGATCCCCATCTGGATGCAGCAGCTGGGACACTTCCCTGCAGCTGCTCCCCTCCGCACCAGTTGCATCGGGTGGTTTCATTTCAGACGAGTCTATTTGTTCCTCCGTTGTTATGCAGATGTGACAAATCTGTTGACATTTGCATGGATTCCTGTAGGTGCTTTGAGCTGTTTCTGTCTGCCAGGCTGGGAGTCCTTCAAGGGACAGGAGTCTTTCAAGGAGCAACTGTGGTTTACCCGGAGCGTTGTCCCAAAGCAAGGGCTGCCACCTGCTCCTCTCGTCTTCACCCGGGGCACCCACAGGACAAAGTAGAGAATCGAAATGATCCGCTTTGAAGACCTGAAGTTTGAAGATGCCCTGTGGGAGAGGTTCGGAGGTGGAGGAGGACGGCTCAGCCTGGAGCTGGGTCCAGGCCCGCGGATATGTTAGCATGGAAGGGATGTGGAGGGATGAATACCCGGAGCAGGGTTAGTTGGGAAGCGGGTGGTTCCTGTGCTTGGCTGTAGCTTGAGAGCAGCGTGTGCTGGAGGAGGAGGGGGTTGCGCTGCAGGGGAGCGGGGGGAGGTGAGGGGCCCCACTTTGGCCTCCTGCACCTCCAGGAGCCGCGGGCCTGGCTCCAAGATGCCTCCTGGCCCCGGGAGCGAGGCAGCGCATCCGCTGCGAATGGAAGCACTTCCCGAGGGAGCTTCTGGGAGCTCTGCTCTGCCAGGGCAAAGTAGGAGCCCTTGATTTCTGGATAAGAGCATTTCTGCAGGCAGCCCGCTGGGCTTTGTGAGGGGCTGATGTCAGCCGCAAGGGCTGCAGAAACGGGAACGGGGCTTGGCGAGCGCATCCTGGGCTCGGCCTCTCGGGGCACTTCGCTCCTCTCGGTAGTGCCGTCTCACGCTGAGTGACCGAGTGGTCTGTGCAGAAGCGGCTGTGTTTGCACCGAGTGGGAGCATGAGCGTCTGTGCACACGAGGAAGGGCGGCTGGGTTATCTGTGCACGAGGATGGGGACGCAGGCGACACGAGGGACATCTGCCAGCCAGCAACAAGTGGCCTCACACGCATTAGCAGAGTGCAAGTGAAAAGGGAGGAAAAGCTGCCTGGGAAGCAGCCCTGAACAGGGTGGATGTGGAACAGCTTGGGGGCTGCTGTCACCTCGTTGGGCTCAGTGACCAGCACCGAGGCCAGGGGCGCAGCAGGAGCCACCTCTGCTCCCAAACACAGACCTGAGGGGAAGGAGCTGCCTGGTGCCTTGCAGGACTCTGTGGGTGATGAGTGGGGAGGATGCTGGGGTTTTTTGTCCTCCTCGTTCCTGCTTGCATTTTAATACATTTTTTTATTGCCAACTTGCTGCCCGCGAGTTCCTGCTGACCTTGGGTTTGGCCCCATCCGCCGCTGGCGCCTGAGTGGTGCCCACGGAGCTGTGACAAGAACGGTGCTGGATGGAGCGGGAGCTAAAAATAACACACAATCAATAACCGGAGCACCAACGTTGGCCGTGTTATTTGTTTAACAAAAAGAAATACCAGAAAATCTGTATATCGACAGCCCAACGAGGCTGCAGCAGTAACGTGGCCGGGCTCCCTGCCTGTACTGCACGGCATGGGGACAGGGGTGCCCAAACCTGGGGGGCAGAAGCCCTTCGTGCCTTTGCTTTTCCCTCGCCATCCCCCATGTGTTTGGGGAGTTTTGCAAGCCAGGAGCTCTTGGTTTGTCTGCTGCTTGGGGAGATCTGGCCGGGCTGCATTGCTGTGAGCACGAGGGCTGGAGCACCTTGAGAGAGAGCAGGGCTGGAGGAGAACCAGCGCCGCTCGCACCGCTCCGCTTCCCCTGCGCCGCCACAGCAGCGTTAACAAGATATTAGGATTACGTTGAGCTTATTCCTAAATTCTGCTCTGAATGGGATACTTTCCTTAATCAAGATTTGCCGTGGTATTTGGATACTAATCGGCCAGGGAGATTTCCAGAAATATTTTGGCACCCAAATTGCTTCACTGCATCTAGTGCAGATTCCTGAAAAGCAGCTGGTGCACCAGGACTATAAAGAGAGCATGAATATATATATATATATATATATAGATATAGATATAGATATAGATATTCATATATTACCAGTGTTAATGGGCAGAGGGCTTCAGGGAGCGTGGTCATTGCTGGGTCGCTTCTGGAAGCCTGAAGATGAGACGTTTGGCTGCGCTGGGGCGCAGGCAGGTCCCTCGTATGGCTCTGTTTGCACATCTGCCCCTGCCAGGATCCCGTGCAGCAGAACAAGGGCTCGCCCAGCAAGTTCCCGAGCAGCTGAATTCATGAGCCTACGTAGGCAGTCTTGTCTGCGGGACAAGAGTCTTTTTATGGAGGAGCTGAAAGAACTTGTGTCCAATATTAATATTTGAGTCTCGTCTGCATTAGGATGATCTAATCTCCAAATTTAGTTGGAAAAAATAAATTGCCACAGACACCAAGTGCTGCAGGTTAGTTGAGTTTTTCCCCCAAATCATGGTATAGACCAGGCAGCTGGCTTTTCACTTCCTTCTCCTGAAATACCCCGTTCAGCCCGGGCTGTTTCGCCGGAGGTGAACAGCAGGCTCCGCATCCTGGGAATTAAATCTGTCATCAGAAACACTTGCATGGCGCATCCGGCCCAGCCCACGCTCCGGAGTGCCGAGCGGGCGCCTGCCGCCCCCTTCCTCGGCAGATGCACTCGGAATAGCAGCAGGCTGGAAACACAGGGCCAGTCCTGTTACCTAGACCTGCTGCACGTGCACTCAACCTGCTCTTGGACCTGGCACATCACCCATGCCAGAGGGTGCCGGGTTTCCAGAGGACTCCAGGCAACACCTGGCATGCGGATAGACGGTGCTTGGGTGCCTCAGGGAGGTGCCTGGCTCCATCCAGAGGGACTTGGACAGGCTGCAGAGTTGGGCAGAGAGGAACCTCATGAGGTTCAATAAGGACAAGTGCAGGGTCCTGCACCTGGGG
>JAUBOD010000479.1:3096355-3127671 GCA_032353885.1 Nothura maculosa | reverse complement strand
AGCTGAGCGATGGGAGCAGAGCGACGTGTCCCTAGGGAGCGGGCACGGAGCCGAGCATGGAGCCGGGCGCGGAACCGGGCATGGAGCCGGGCATGGGGCCGGGCGCGGAGCCGGGCACGGGGCCGGCAGCGCCGCGGGGGGCTCCGCTTGTGCCGTTCCCCGGCTTCGGCCCCGAGCCGCGGGCAGGGGCTGGTTCGGGGGCGCCCTGCCTGGGGGTGCCGGCCATGGGAACGGCTGGAAGGGGCTCAGAGGAGACATGTGGGTGTCCTTGGCTCCGGGATGGCAGCAGCCTTCTTGTGTGCGTTGGGAAGGGGCCGGGGAGCGCGGGCAGTCCCGGCGGCATCCAGCCGCTCCATGCCGGCTCCTGAGCTCCCTGAGCACGGGAGCTGCCCCCAGGAGCCGCCGGTTTGCCCATCGCGGTGCTCATTGCTGTGCGCATCACGGTGCTCATCACCGTGCCCATCGCGGTGCCATCGCCGAGCCCATCACCATGCCCATCGCCGAGCCCAGCACCATGCCCATTGCTGTGCCCATCGCCGAGCTCATTGCAAGTGTGGAGGCCCTTGGCTCCGGGTCGCCTTGCAGCCCTTCGGCCGCTACCTTGCTATCCTAGTGCATGGAATATAAATTGTTGCTTCATCATCCGTGCCTGCCCGCAGCTGCGAGGGGAGGCTGGGAAGACCACCCAGCTCCAGCGCTTTGCGGGGCTGCTTTCCACAAAAGCCCCCTTACCCCTCCGTGGCTGCCAGGCTTTGCGTTCCTGGGGCTGTCCAGGCTAGTGGAGCTGCCCCATTGCCTCGGGGCAGAGCATGTGTCCTGCTGCTGCTGCAATGAGCACAGGGGGCAGGAAATCCACAGCCGTTTGTCCACAATCTAGGAGCTCCGGGCAGAGGAGAGGTGCAGGTGCTGTCACGGCGCAGCGCTCCGTGCTCCGCGTTGCGCCAAAGGGCCCCGAGGCGGCCACGCGCTGGGAGCCGCGCGCGCTGGCGTGTTTGCCATCAGAAGGGCAGGTTTCTGCCTGGATGAGAGGCTCCACAGGGGTAACATTTCTCAAATTTTGCCCCGTGATGGCACTTTGCCATCAAAATGCTTGTCCGGAGCTGGACTCCTTGTGTGCTGAGTTTGTACAGCCCTGTGCGTGCTCGCTACATCCCCGAGTTGTGCGGGACAACGTTGTCTGGAGCAGCAACAGCAGCTGGGGCTGTTGTCTAAGGATCGGGTTGGTTTGGACAAGGTGCCCTGACACCTGGCCCTGGAGAACAGAACCAGCGACGGCCCCTCCGCAGACACAAAGCCCTGCTGCTGGGATGCCCAGCGCCTGAAATCCCTGCTTAAAACCCAAAGCCTGGCTAATAGGATAGCAGGAAAGGCCCCTGGCCCGGGGACACGGACTCAGTGGCGCAAGGCACTGCACGTTCAGAGCAAGTAGGGCCCGTCCCAATGCAGCTCCCGCTTCCAGCAGCGTTCCCAGCCCGCACCATGACCGTGCCCACACTGTGACCCTACCCACACTGTGACCGTGCCTGCTGGTGCCCAGGGACGGAAGCTCTGCCCCTTTCTCCATCGCTTTGTACCTGCTGGTGTGCAGGCAGCAGGGTTCAGCTCATGTCAGTGCCTGTCCCGGCCCCTCGGAGCTGTTCAAAGGGCTGCTACATCCCCCAAGATCTTTTTCAGACCTGGCTGACTTTTGTTTTGACTGTTATTGCAGCTAGGGACTTCATGTGGATCCCAGCACTTACGGCATAAACTCCCCAGACGATCGTGAATGAGGATGGGTTTTCTGTAGCCTCAGGTGTTTTTGCTATCCATAACCACACTCTCAATTTTGCTTCTGTCTTTTTTTCCCAAAGCTTTCCTGTGTCTTGATAGAGTCCATGTTGCTTAAGCTGGGTGAAAGATGTGTGTGTAGAGCTTGGGTTCTGTCCAAGATTATGGCATTTTGAGAAATCTAATGACCATTTGAGTTTTGATACCACAATCATACAAAGTGATGCGTTCACCTACGGACTCTTAATCCGTTCAGCTCTTGTTCCAGTGTCACTGTACAGAGTGTTGAGATCCCCTCTTAGCAGGCCAAGGTCTACAGAGTGGCTCTGCTTGCTGCCATCTGCCTGGTCTGCACCATCCGCACTTGGAGGTCCCCCCAAGTTCCTGAGAGCCATGGCAAGTCCATCTGCTGTTGTCCTTCGTCCCTTCTCTTTGGTTGTTTCCAAGCCGGACAGAGCAATCACATCCCACCATGTTTCCCTTAACTTTCCTGATGCTGTCCGGCCCATTTGGGGACCTTGAGGATCTGCAGGGGCCACTTTGCAAGAGGAAGGGTGAGTTAATTCCCTGCAGTTCCCAAGTGCCCTGGCCTGTAGTTGCCTGCTCTTGGGGACAGCAGCTGGTGGCAGCGCTGTCTTGGGGACACTGCAGAGCCCAGCTGCTGGGGGGAGCTCAAGCGAGGAGCTCAGGTGCTGGAAGCTGCCCCTGAGGCCTGGAATCCCTCAGGATTCAGGATCCTCTCCGCTGCCCTGTGGAGAGATGTCTCTGGTCCTGCTCCTCTTGCTGGCTGCCCAGTTGGCTGCTGCAGCAGGCAGCGATTCCAGAGGGACAGACCTTGTGGTGATGGATCTTCACAGCAACACAGAGGGGCTGAGGTTGAAGGGACCTGCAGGGATGGTCCAGTCCACCCCGCTGCTCGAGCAGGTCCCATGGAGCGCGTTGCCCTATGTTGTGTCCCATGGCTTGGGAGTTTCTCTGAGGAAAGGGGCTCTGATCTCTCAGGGCAGCCCGTTCCTTCTGGCTCCTGGTCTGCTTGTGCTCCTCTAACCCATGTGCTCCTCCGGAGGGTTTGCCTGGCACACAGGTCCTGCCCAAGCTCCTTTGCTCTCCTGGAGAAACGTTTTCACAAGGTGCCAGCTCCAGCCTGCTCAGGCAGGAGCAAAGCCTGGCTGACGCAGCAAGACACTCGGGTGTCCAGAGACTGAGGCGACTGTTGCTTTGAGGAAAATGTGTTTGTCTCGCAGCCCAAGCAAGGACAAATGCTGACACTTGTGCAATTACAGGGGTTATCTCCAGGCTGGAACAGGAGGCTAGAGCAGCAACAACCCCCTTACAAAGGTGGCCAGGGCGCCTCATCCCAGGAGCAGCCCCAGCACGTGGAGCGCTGCATTTCCGAGTTCAGCGAGGTGGCTGTGGGAAGCCCCAATGCGCAGGATGAACGATAGGGAAGCGCTTTTTTGGTCTCCCTGGCCTAAGGGAACGTGGGGCTGAGTTGGAAGCTCTGCAGTTGTGCTGGGCGTCCTCTTAATGTACACATATATGTGTGCCTGCCCGCCGTGAGCCTGCTGCGGTCTGCCTGGCCACAGAGCCCACTGCTGCATTTCCCTTGTGTGAGCAGGCCCGGCGGCTGCTGCTCTCGTGGGGCTGCTAGCGAGGGCCCACAGAGCCCTCCAGGAGCCTCCAGGACTCAGGGCCATCATGTGCTGTTGGAGGTGGCCGTGGAGCCCCCGTCCTCTGCGCCCCGCTGCTGCTGCCCCCAGGGTTTGCACTGCAGTGAATTGCACGGACGGCTCCTTCCCGGAGCTGTGCGGCGCTTGGGCCGCGCACCCCGTGTCCGTGCAGGACTGCGCCGCGTGGCAGGGGCCGCAGTGCGTGTGGCCCCAACCGCCACTTGCAGAAAAGGGGAAATGAGGAACAGCACGAAGAGGATTTGAGTTGCAGCGCGCTTGGTTTCTCTGAATAATGTGCAATTGTGCTGGCCTCTTAGTCAACGCTCATTTCCTTTCAGAGAGGGGAGGCAGGAACGCCCCTGCACTGAGCTGAGCCTCTGCACTGAGGCTTCCTGCCATGGGGACAAGCACCTGCAGCCACCACTTTCACTAGGGCGTTGCGTGCGCTGCTCCCTTGACCAGGGCCCTCAGCTGCCTGTATCCAAACTGCCTGCGAGTGGAGCCCGAGGCAGGAGCACTCTATGGGAGAGGAGCCATCCGGGCTCTCGTGCCGACGAGCTGCGTAATCTGGGCTCTCTGAGACCCGGGAATGTTCATGGTCCTCCCATCTGCATAGCGTGGTTCCTATGGGAAGCAGCCACCTCTCGGGGCAGCTCCAGTGTGAGGGCTGTGGGTACCAGAGTGCCCGGGCTGCTCCACTTGACCTTCTGCTGCTCTCACTAAGAGCTTTCCATCTCAGGGCCAATTCCTGCCCTTCTTGCTCTGGGGTTTCTTTACCCACAGCTCTGGGCATTCTTTACCACAGCCCGGGTGGGAGCTGCCCGCAAGCCCCGACACGTAGCCCACAGGATCCCTCTTTTCCCTTAGCTGCCCACCTGAGTGTGGAGCTTCCCTGGCTTTCCTCTATTCCCTGCACTCTTTGAGGTTGCCTGGGGGAAAACCTGCCGTGGAAGCGCTGCCGGGCACAGCGTTGTCAATGCAGGAGCTCCCTCCTTGCAGGCGCCATGCGGAGCCCTGCGGGTCCCTGCCACGTCCAAGGTGTCCCGCCGCCCCAGTGACCTCGTGGCTCTCCCAAGCTGTGTCCCAGTGTCAGGGAGTGCAGAGTGGCTTGGCCTGGCATCTGTGGGTGAAGCCCCTGGGATGGCTGCACCACTCCGGTCGCTCCGCAGAGCCCGTCCTTCCCCTGCTCCGGGAACAAATCCGGCCGGCTGGCCTGGCACAACCCCCCTGGAGAAGCACCTGGCTCCCTGGGCCAGGAGCAGCTCCCGCCAGAGAGAGACCGGGGAACCAGAGGGGAACAGCCCCAAGCAGGGCAGTGGCACCGTCCTGAGCTCGGTTCGGAGCCTGGAGCCGGGGGCGACATGAGCCCCAGGGAGCGGGAGGGTCCCCCAGCTGCTGCTGCAGAAACCCCTCCGTTCTGAGCGTTTTCTGCTGCTTTGGCTTTTGTAAGAGGAAAATGAGCATAAAGATGAATTTCCCCCCCTCTTTTTCGCATAAATAATAAACCCTGGCACATGAGGGAAGGGCAGGGCTGCAGCAGCCCACCCTGGAGAGGAGTCTGGATAGCGAGTCCTTGGGGGCAGAGGGTCCTTGGCAGGGAGCCAGGACGTGGGTCCTGCCCAGCACTGTGTTTGCTGGGGGCACTGCCAATGCCCCTTGTGCTGCCCTCATTCCAGCACAGATCCTGCTTGGAGCATCGGTCCTACTTGGAGCTTCCCGCCCTCCTCTCCACCATCTGTTGGGATGAAGCAGCAGGGCCGTCTTGGAGATTAGGGGAGACGCAGGAGCCCGGGCATGGATAAGGCAGGGGATTAATCCCGCTGCTTTCGCGGGCTCGTGTCCCAGCCTCCCGCAGCCGCAGGTTGCACTGGCTCAGGGGCAGCTCACATGGCTGCAGGGGCTCGGGCATCGCCCGGCCTCCCGTGGCCTTCCCCATGCACTTGGGGAAGGGAATGGAGTCAAGGAGAACCCTCAAAGCCCCGCAAGGAGAACTCCCCAACGCCTCTGTGCCTCCTGCTCCTCATTTGCCCACCCTGCTCCACGAGGGCTGCAACCTCTGCATTGCAAAACGTGCCCTTCCTGGCCAAGGGCAGGGGGGCTGCAGCCTGTGTCCGCCCAGGGCTCTGCGGCCCCTCTCTGTGCAGCCTGGTGTGGATCCGCCGGCTCCGACCACCACGCAGGGTCAGGTCCGCCCGGCCCCCCACGGGCACCACGGAGCCCTTTGTGGTCGCTGCTTCAATTGCTCCGTTATTATGCCGCGTAAATGAGCCCTGGCAGCAGCTGGACCTGGCAGATGCCGGGCACATCCCAGAGAGGCATCCGGGGATGAGCGGAGTCCAGCTGGCAGCCGCAGCGGCGGCGGGGAGGGCCCGGGGCCTGGATGGGACCCAGGCCCCGGCAGGTGCCGCGCGGCGGGACCAGGAGCCCCAGCCCTTCCCTCACCCCCTCCCCGCTTCTGTTTTTCAGGCTGTCAGCATCAATAAGGCCATTAATACGCAGGAAGTGGCTGTCAAGGAGAAACACGCCAGAAATATCCTTCCGAGCACTGGCCGCGGGACAAGCGAGCGTGGGAGCCAGCCAGGGCCGCCCGGAAAGGGGCCCGGGCGCTGCGGCGCGTTGGGAGCAGCTGCACGGAACATCGGGACGAGCCGGGCCCCGCACCCTGCGGGGTCTCTAGTGGAGGCCGGGCCTTCCCCTCTGCCCTTCCACTCCCTTTTCCCTCCCTCCTGCTCCAAACTTTGCTTTTTGGTGGGCTGGGAGCCAGCCTTGTGCCCCTGCCACTCCCACGGGAGCAGTGGCGGCAGTGACGGCGCTTAAACGTCCCGGGGGATTTTTGGTCCTCGGCTCTCCCGGCAGCCGGGGCTGCAGCAGCAGTGCCAGGCCGGGAGCGCCCGTGCTCCCCCGGGGCCGCACGAGGACAGCGTGTGCCCGGGCCTGGCAGCCTCTCGGCTCCCGCGCAGTCCCAGCTCTCCTTGGCTCCCCCGGGACTCGCTGGGAAAGGACGGCGCGTTCCTGCAGCGCCGCAGGGCCTTGGCACCAGGCTGCGCTTTTCCGCCCCATGTGGGAGCTGTTTCCCCTTCAGCCCCGCATCACGGACACGGATGCTTGGCAGGAGCCCCGGTTGTGCCCGTGTGCCGCGGGGTTTGCAGGGATGCTGGGGGGCAGCCAGCCTGCCTTGGGAAGGGCCCCGTGGAGTCGGCAGCGGGTGCTTCCTTGACCAGCCTCCACCATGCATCCTGGGCACGCACCACGAGAAGGGGGCGCAGACCTTCTGGTCCGTCGTGAACCGCCTCCCGCTCTCCGGCAATGCGGTGCTCTGCTGGAAGTTCTGCCATGTCTTCCACAAGCTCCTCCGGGATGGCCACTCCAACGTAGGTGCTGCCCCAAGGGCTCTCAAGAAGGCCCCGTGCCCATCACGGCCCCTCAAACTCGTGCCCTGTGCCCTGCGTTTCGGGTGCTGCAGAGCACGGCAGGCCCGGGTGGCGCTGCCAGCGCGTGTGCCTGCGCCCTGATGTGTCCCCATGCCCTGATGTGTCCCCACAGCCTGGCAGAGTCGCCCTCTCCCCAGCCCTCCCACTCAGCTCCCATTCGCTCCATTTTCTGCATACACTTTGGTTCCAGTCCTCTTCCACCTCCTCCCTTTTACTTGGAGAACCTCAAGCCCCTCACAGCTCAGCAAAGCTCTGGGATCCTGTGAAAAGCCCTTGCTGAGGACAACCCCTTGCAATTCCTTGAGCTGGGCTGTGCAGAGCAGCTCCCCAGCGCGGAGCCAGCGCGTCCCCGGGGATGGGATGGAGGGGAGCGCCCTGCCCAGGTGATACTGCGGATACGAGGCTAGAAGGGATTCTCCATCCTTTGGGAGGAATGGGGAGCCTGAGGCACCCTGGGGCTGGTGCTGGCCTGTGATGAGAGCGCAAGGTCTCTGCAGCGCTGGAAAGGCCTCCAGGAGCCCCATTTCCTGGCCTGCCTGTTACTCTGTGATGTCTGTGTTGTGGGGCTGGCAGCGGTGGGGTCGCCCGCAGGCACTGCCCTCGCCTGCTGCTATTTTCCTCTTGATTCTCTTTGCAGGTCCTAAAAGACTCGGTGAGGTACAAGAACGAGCTGAGTGACATGAGCAGGATGTGGGTGAGTGATGGAAAGGGGGTGCTGGCTGCTCCCCGGCCCCACAGGCTCCCCATGGCTGTCCCAGGCTCTCACCCCGCTCACACAGACCCATAGCACAGAGCAGCTGTCTCTGACTCTGTGTTACTGGCCTGATTCTCCTCTTGCCCTGAAACGCTGAGCCCTGGGTGGGTATCGGGAGCCTTCAGATCCCTCTGGGCTGCTTCTGGCTGCGATCGCCGGCTCCCGAGAGCGGCTTGGCCTAGAAATGCCAGCTCTGTTTGGTTTGCTCTGCCTTGCTGCGAAGAGGGGTGAATGAGAGGGAGGGTTCAGAGCCAGGACTACTCCTTTTAACGCGAGTGACCTCTTTCCAGCTCCACTGGGTTAAATGGGGTGGAAGGGAGAGCAGGGAAAGCCAGGGCAAGGCAGGTTGCCAAGAAACGGGCCAGGAGGCAGAGCTGGAGGGTGTGCGGGGGGAGGAAGGGGGTGTCCCTGGGGAGGAGGAGGAGGGAAGGGCGCAAGGAGGCAGGGATCACCCAGAGCGCGGAGAGGCGGCCTGAGCAGCGGCTGCAGGAGGGCTGGATGGGACCTGTGTCTGGGGAGGCCTGGGGCAGCCCCCAGTGCCACCAGCGGGAAGGCCTGGGCAGCGTGAGGCTGCACGGAGCTACTGGAGCGGCAGGAGGTTGCTCGGAGCTGCCGGAGCGGCAGGAGGCTGCTCGGAGCTGCTGGACCGGTGGGAGGCTTTGAGGGCAGCGCAGGAGCGTCAGAGCCGCAGGCTCCTCTGCACCGCTGGAGTTAACATGGAGAAAGTTTCCTGGAGGGTTCGCAAACCCCCCAAATGTTATTTTTCCAATCATGAGAATTCCACAGTACTTGCAAACCCTGGACACGAGACCTTCAGCTGCCCCAGCTGCCTTTCCTGCTGCCCCTGCACTGTCTTCTGGGGCTTGAGCTTATCCTTCAGTGTGCCTGCCAGGAGCACAACCAGCCCTTGGTGTGAGAAGTGCTGGCAGAACCAGCTCTTCCTCGGTGCTCAGTAGATGCGTTCCCAGCAAAATGGGAGAGCTCTGGCTGTTTCCAGCTTCGCGGGTGCCTGACAGAGCCCAGCATAGCTTTGCATGGACAAGGTCCCAGAAGAGTGAGTGTCCTGGCACCTTTGCTTTGGTTGCTGAGCTGGGCATCTTGCATATCGTGGTGAAGGCAGTTGGGACACATCATGACCACAAAAATGTCTTGAGAGGCAAGACCAAGTCGTCCCACTGGGCTTCTCCCCTTCTCCACGTTCTGTATAGAGGTGTTGGCACATTTGCTGCCAAGACTTAGGCCAGCCACAGCCTGTGCCCTCCTGGTAGCCGCAGCCTGTGTGTTGTGGTAGCCGGTTCACGTGGTGGCAGGAAGGACAAGGTGATTCTTGCTGTGTGTGCCAGGCAGCAGGGTGCCAACGAGGAGCCTTGGCTTGTGCTTTGGGAAGATAAGAGGCTTGGGAAGGTGGCAGGTAGTGGTGGTGCAGATAGTAACGGAGGTTCAAGCGTCCTGGGAAGATTGGGCTGGTGCAGGGAGGAGAGCATGGACAGGCAGTCGTGCTCCAGGCGAGTCTCAGTCACAGCAGTGGGGAGGCTTCTTGGGCCTCGCCACGTCTGAACAGCTCCGTTGTGTCCCCAGGGTCACCTGAGCGAGGGCTACGGACAGCTGTGCAGCATCTACCTCAAGCTGCTGAGAACGAAGATGGAGTTCCACATAAAGGTGAGTGTCCTCCGTCCCGCTGTGTCCTGCCCACGTCCCTGTGCCCGCTGAGCCCAGCCTGGCACCTGGGACTGCACGTCTGGCATCAGCAGCCCCTCACTGGGCACAGTGTGGACACTGCGTGAGCCAGGCCTGAGAGCGGTGGCCAGCCCGCGTGCTGGAGGGCTGATGCTGCGAGTGGGGTCCAGAGCTTAGCCTTGCTCTTAAAGCTGGGCCCAGCTCAAGGGCCGCCCCGAGAGGTTACATTTTGGGTGTGCAGGGGCAGAAAGCAGTGAAAAGGCAGCCGAGCAGGACAGCGCCTGGCAGAGCACCCTGAGCGGTGCAGCTCTCCCCTTACCTCAGCGTGTCCTCCCTTCCGTCACAGGCCTCATGCTGCCACTCTGATGCAGTGACACAAACTGTCAGCAACTCTGTCCTTCCCTGCAGCTAAAGTGACCCGAGGAGCAAAGCCCTGGGGACAGTTCGTGGCATATTTGGACACTTTGGCTCCCTGGAGGTGCTTAGGTCTTTGCTCTGGAACTGGGGACGCTGCAAAGAAGCTGTTTGAGTAGGAGGCTGATGGGAATAGCAGCTTTGGGGCTGCATCCCCAGTCTGCCGGGTCTCTCCCGGGCTGCTGGAGTCCTCAGCTGTGGACTTGTCAGGGCAGCGGCTGGTGCTGAAGGATGAATCCCCTGAAGAGCCCTGCTGTGGAGCCCAGCCCCTCCATCACACTTGAAACGCAGGCCGGGAAGCTGCAGGTTTAGGCTGGAAGGGCAGCCCCATTAATGCAGAGATGGATGAGCAGAAGGGCGCCAGCTCTGACTGGTGTACGAGCAAAGGAGGGTTGTCTGAGTCAGCACAGCCTGAGATGAACCCGAAAATCAAGATGAGGTGGCACAAAACAAGGCTGCTCAGCCCACGGCTGCCTCCGCCTTCGTGATCCCAGGGCTGCCCCTACGTTATCTGCCCCCATGCCAGCTGCTCTGTCCCTCAGCAGCCGGGAGCAGTGTGGAAGCTGAGGGAACGGGCAGGCCTCGTCACTGGAGCAGCCACGTCCTTCTCCTGTCGCCCACTGCAGGCTCCATTTAGGGGTAAAGAGCACGTGGTGGCCGCGTGTGCAGCAGCTCTCAGAATCACAGAACATTCAAGATTGGAAGGGACCTCTAGGGATCATCCAGTCCACCCTTCCCGCTCCAGCAGGCACCTAGAGCAGGTGGCACAGGGCGGCATCCAGGCGGGTTTGGAGACCTCCAGAGAAGGAGACTCCACAACCTCCCTGGGCAGCCTGTTCCAGGGCTCTGTCACCATCACGTCCGTCTTATACTGGGCAGCCCAGAACTGCACACAGTGCTCTAGGTGCGGCCTCACCAGAGCTGAGCAGAGGGGCAGGTTCCCCCCCCTTGACCTGCTGGCAACGTCCTCCTGATGCAGCCAGGAGCCCATTGGCCTTCTTGGCCACGAGGGCCCTGCTGCCTCATGGTTAACTTGGTGTCAACCACAACTCCCAGGTCCCTCTCTGCAGAGCTGCTTTGCAAACACTGCAAAGAGCAGCTCCAGCTGCAGAGCTCCCAGCAAACCTGCTCAGAAATGTCTGGCCTCAGTGCAGCCTGCGAGAGGGACTCGTGCTCTTTGAGGTGGCCGCACATGGGCAGGGCGAGCATCGTTTGGGAGAGGGGATGCCCCGTGCCCTGGGCCTGGGCAGCGCCGCAGGCTCGTGGCCTGTCCTGTCCCACCCAGCCATGTCCCCAGGTTGGGGCCTGAGGATGAAATTACTAATGTCTGTCACTTGAAATCCCTTTTTTGTTACTCTCCGGGCCTTGGGCTCTTGGGCCAAAGCAGCTTCTGAGCACTTGAAGCCTGAGGAGAGCCAGATTTTAAGAGCATTCTAAGAGCCACCCCAGGTCCCTCGCACCCAGTCCCGGCCATTACGGCCTGGCAGCATCGGCAGAGCTCTGGCCACACTGGGAAGTCCTCAACAGCCCTTTCCCTGACTCCTTCTCCTTTTTCCTTGGGCAGAATCCCAGGTTCCCTGGCAACCTCCAGATGTCGGACCGGCAGCTCGATGAGGCCGGCGAGAACGACGTCAATAACTTGTGAGTCCTGGGCGGGAGAAGTGGGGAAGGCCCGTGGGGCAGGAGGTGCGGGAGGGAGCAGGGTGTCAGCTGCAGTGGCTCTGCAGGCCTTGCCGGTGGCCTGTTCCAGTCAGGGACCGGGGCCCTGCATGGGACCCTTCCCCACTTCCTACCACGAGCACGCAGCAGGGTGGGCTCCTACCCTGCATGGGCTGCAGGTCCCCCTGGGGTGACACCTCGAGATGAGGCTAGTGAGGGCCCATGTTGGTGCTCTAACCATCATATTCCCTCCTTCCTAGTTTCCAGCTGACGGTGGAGATGTTTGACTATCTCGAGTGTGAGCTGAACCTCTTCCAGACGGGTAGGTGACTTGTGGTTGAGGCCGGGGTGGAGCGGCAGAGGAGGCCAAGTTGCCTCTGCCGGGCGGCCGGGCTCGATGTGTGCGCGACGCCGAGCCGCCCGCCCCAGGAAGGGAGTTGTCTGAGGGCGTCTGAGCTCATCTGTTTTCCGTGCACTTCACCAGAGTTATTATTAGCCCCAGTTATTTCATGCCAGAGAATTGCACCTGGCTCGTGCCTCCCGCAGCAGCCCTCAGCATCGCGGGCGTCCGGCTCTTCCTCCCCAGCTCCTCTATTTTCATTTCCCCATGCCCGTGACCTCTCCCTTCAGCACTCTCCCAGAGCCTGGGTTCTTCTCTGCTTTCTTGTGGGCTTGTGACACGTTATGATTGTGTTAACAGAGGGCTTGTGCTGCCCTGGTGCGTTACTGCAGCTCCGGTAGCGGTGGGAGGACCGTGCGGTGTCTTCCTCGTGTCTGCAGAGGCTTCGATGAAGCAGAAAGCAATTCTCAACCCTCGGAACTAGGGAGCCATGAGCTGTCATGCACTTCTGTTGGCAGCAGCAAAGTGCATTTCGGGTGAATTAAAGCAATCCCAGAGCAATCCAGCATTTCCTTGTTTACAAGGCCTCGAGTGCTGGCACTACAGAGCATCAGAGGCGTGTGATGGCCTTGAAGCGCAAGTGGATACGTGTTGTGGCATAGAGGTTCCTGTAAGCTTTTCTCGGAGGCAAGAGAGTGAATTTGTGTGCCCTGTAGCAGAGGGATGTGTTTTATTGGCACTGGATCCGTGCCCTCATGCCCAGGCTTGCAGAGAAGCAGGACTGCTCAACGGGGCTGGTGCAGAAGGGCTGGTCCTGGCCACGTGGCGCTGGTGCCAGGACTGCCCTCTTGCCCGGCTGCTTTGCGAGGCTGCTTGGGCCTCCTGCCCATGCGAGGCTCTTTGGGCCTCCTGCCTGTGCTCCTCTCCACACAGGAGCAGGCAGCTCTCCACAGCTTTCGCAGGCAGGAGCCGTGAGCTCCAGCGAGCTGCGGGATGGGGCTCTGGGTCAGGATCTTGTAGCCTCCTGCTCCTGCCGGTCTCCCAAGAGGCCCTGCCGAAACAGCCTGTGCTCCCTTTCCTCACTAAACTGTTTCGAACGAGCTTTGTTTGTGCCTTGTGTAAATGCTTCAGTCCACAAAGAGACTCCCTTGCATAGGAAGAATGACTTGACATACCCCTAATTACACCCCAAACTTGGCTGGGATGCAAAGCTGCCTCAAACAGCCTAGGGGTGCAGTAGGAGCCCTGCAAGCTGCCCGTGGGTGTCTTAGCACCACCTCCATGCTCTCTCCTCACTGCGGAGCTTCACGGACATAAGCTGGCATCCCTTCCCCTCGGGCACTGTGGGATCTCTGCCTGCTCCCGGCTGCCTATGCTCACAGCCCTGGGCACCTGCCGGGAGCCCGGGACACTTGTGCAGCTGGAGAATAGCCGGGATGAGCCGTTTGTGCTGGGGCTGCATGATTTGTGCTTGTGTGGAGCCCAGGGCCACGCGCAGGGAGGCAGAGCAGCCAGGAGAGTTGGCGCTCTGGGGACCTGACAGGGCCTCTGACCGGCTCCTCGGGGCTGGAAACCCACAGGGACCCAGAGGACACTGGCTGCTAGGGCCAGGACCCCGCTGGGGGCAGGGGAGCCGGTGCGAAGCAGCCAGCCCGGTCCATTCACCCCGTGCAAGTGGAGAGACCTCCAAGGTGCCACGTGGGGCTGACCCAGCTGCAGGAGCTGCCTCCCGCGGGAATGGCAGGGATGCAGGGCCTGCACACACTGCAGAAGAGTCTCTGGGTGCTCCCAGGATGTGCACTGAGGTCTTGAGAGCAGCCCCAGTGCAAGGCCAGAGCAGCCTCATGCCTGCATGGGAGTCCTGGGACACCAGCCGGGAATTGGCCCTGCTGCAAGGGGCAAGCAGGGAGCAAGGGGCTGCGCCCCAGCCCCAAGGGCCAGCAGGTTGCTCGCTCCAGCTCGAGGTGGCCTAATGCAGCTGGCCCGCTTGGGGCCTCTGCTCTGGAGGGAGTGGACCACAGAGGCCTTAGGAAATCTGGCTGTATTTTTCCCTCAAATCTAAGATTTAGATCGTTAGATCAGGGGCACCTGCCTGGTGGTGGGAATCCCCATGCAGAAACCATGAAATACCGTGACCGTCTGTACCGAGGGTGACAGTTTCCATGAGGCCTAAGCACCATCTCCCCTCTTTTCTTTTCCCATAGTGTTCAACTCGCTGGACATGTCGCGCTCCGTGTCGGTGACTGCTGCAGGCCAGTGCCGCCTGGCCCCGCTCATCCAGGTCATACTGGACTGCAGCCACCTCTACGACTACACTGTCAAGCTCCTATTCAAACTCCACTCCTGTAAGTAGCCCCGGGGCTGCCACCGCTCCGGTTTGTCACCAGTTGGGCTGCACCTCGGGTGATTCCTGGTGCAGCTTCCCAGGAAGGTGGATGCTGTGTGGGTTGCACCTATCCCAGTGAACCTCCTTTCTCTGCAGTCCTGGGGCTCCCAGTGCTTGGAGGCGTGAGCCAAAAGGTTTGGAACTCCTGTGACAGGAGGCCTGGCTGGGCTGGACCTCTGCACATGTCAGGGGAGCACATCTCTGTCATGTCCGAGCCCCACCACAGTGCCACCAGTCACCAGAGCTCTCTGCACTGGCCAAGGATACACAAATGATGGAAAAGACCAGGGCAGACCTCTCTTCCTCCCTTGTGCCATGAGCATGGGCGCTCTCTATCCCACGTTAGCTTTGCATGTGCTGCAGGGCTCCTGTATACACTTTGGCCATGGGTTTGCTGCATATGAGGAGCCCCTAGAACCCCGGCACCTGTATGGAAGGGGAATCCAGCTGCTGGCACCACCCAGAGCTCTCAGAGCCCATACGTTTCTTTGTGTTCCCCTCTTGGTGTGGACTCACAGGTGCCACCTTGCAGTTACTGGCTTTGGAGAGGTGGCACGAACGGCACGTTGTGTGGGCCAAGAAACCTTGCAGAGGCAGCAGCCGGATGGCGGCTCGCGGCCCTGCTCGCCCCTAATCTTCCATGCTCCAGGAAACATCCCCTGCAGGGTCCTGAGAGCATCTCAGGGGATGAGATCCAACCCTGTAGCCCATCCTGCAGCAAGAGGCTGAGCCTGGAGCATTCAAACCCCAGGAGAGGGTCCTCTCCCTGGGGAGCACCGTCCTTTATGGCCTGGTGGATCCATCCCGACCCGTGCGTGTCCCTAGGGAGGTGAGGGTAACATTTCCTTCGTCTTGCAGGTCTCCCAGCGGATACACTGCAGGGCCACAGGGACCGTTTCCTGGAGCAGTTCAGAAAGTAAGTGCCTGGCTGGTGAGTGCTGGCTCCCATCCATGGAGCTGGGGTTGGGAAGAGCCCCATGCACCGCTCCGAGCTCCAGGGGTGCTGCCTGCAGGCCCTGGCCCGCCAGGGCCCATTGCAACTGGTGCAGCAGCCAAACAATGGAGGCAAATGGGATGCAGGATTTGGCCCTGAGAAGCCAAGCCCAGTCTGACCTCTCTGCCTCTGCTTGGGAAGGGCTCCCCTGGAGCAGGGCGGCTGCTGCTTCCTCCAGGACACCCACTCTGTTTCGCTAATCCACAGCTATTGAATTACTAGATAACTGTGTTATTAATCCTAAAGAGGCCTTCAGCCACTAATGGCCTTTGATATAAAATGCTAGCTGATGATTTGAAATCCTCAACCGTTTAATTGCAGTTTTAAGTACAATGTGCACTTGGCATGCTGAGATGAAAGGCTCTCGGGCGCTGCTGGGGATTCAGTCCTGCCCTTCCTGCCTTTGCTGCGAGTGTTTGATCCGGTCAGCACAGAGCTTGACCACGCTGAGAGAACGAGTGTTTAACAGAGGCTGGGACTCTGAGCAGGGAGGGCTGCTCACATTGCAGGGGACAACCCAGCTGGGCTTTCAAGGAGGGCAGGAGTGTGCAGGAAAGACCTGAATCCTGCTTTTTTTCCAGCGTTGTTGTCCCTTGGGTAGTGACACAGTTGGAAACGCTGTTACAAGGAGGTTTCAAAGGGGCAGTGTAACGTGGAGTGTTATGTGCACCTTGCAAATGTGCTGTAAGAGGCTGTGTGTCAGGGCAGCAGAGCGGGAGCAGCAGAAAGGCATCCTGAACAAGGAGCGTGGAGACTGGCCTGGTATGAATAATCCAGAATGGTACTAAGGGAACTCAGAACGAGATCCAGGAGCACTGGCTGAGCACGGCCCTTCTGCTCACACCAGGGCTGGGAGTCACAGCTCTTCACGGGGAGACAATTGTGGAGCAGAAAAGCTGAAGGGCCTCAGGGCAGCAGGACCCCCTGATCTGCAGCCAGGGTCCACGTGTCTGCAGAGCTATCCCAAACTGAAGAATCAAGAGCATAGATTTTAAAAGAAACAGAGAAAATGGGGTAGGAGCAGATAAGCATAACCATGGAGGTAGCCAGAAACTCACACATCAGAGAGTGGCTGTACTGTGTTGATGGAAAATTGCCTGGGTATCTTCATGCCTGAGGACTGGGATATATTTGAAATTACATTGTTCTTTATAAAGTGCTCTGGGAAGAGAAGAGGGGCACGAAGGCACCTGGTGCTTGGTGCCGTCTTGGTCCTCACCAGGGTGATGTTTACAGGTGACAGGATGGGCTGGGGTACACGTTGCTGTGTGGCCAAGTTGTGAGTCAGGATTTACTAGAGTCTAGGGGAATCTCTAAGCATGGACAGAGCGATACAGATGATACAGCAAAAGAGGTTGTTTCCAAAAGAAATTAAGCTGCCCTAGCACATGAGGGCAGATCTCTCTCTGAGTGGTTACTGCTCAAAAGACAGGAGACAAAATGTTGGGCTTCAGTACACATGGTTCCCTGAGCTTCTCAGGGCATCCCTGTGCTGGAGCTGGTAGTGTTCAGTGCTTCTCTAAATGAGAGGGAAAGAGAGAGGGTAGCAAAACCCCATGACCTCCAATACACTATTTTTTAGGTCAGTTGAAATGA
The DNA here is from genome assembly GCA_032353885.1 of Nothura maculosa. NCBI lineage: Eukaryota > Metazoa > Chordata > Aves > Tinamiformes > Tinamidae > Nothura > Nothura maculosa. Next base: position 3,110,983 of record JAUBOD010000479.1, on the reverse strand, counting down.
GAAAGAGCACAGGGAGGACGTCACAGTACCGAGCAGCTCTAGGGCATCTCAGGACAAGGTGAAACCCTGCAAAGCAGAGCCCCAGCCCTGGGAAGAGCACCAGGGCCCACGTCAGCGCCCGCCTAAGCGCTGCCTAAGCCCTGGCAGCTTCAGACAGGGGTGCTGCATCTCCAGAGCTCGGTGGCATCCGCACAGCAAGCCGGGATGGCCGGAATGGGCCAGAGGGCCAGGTAGCCTCCCCAGAGCCTACCACCACGGGGGTGGCAAGAGCAGGAGCATCCAAGAGATGCTCGTCTCCTTGTACAAAAGCCAAGGTGCTGAAGGAAGTGATCCAGCAGTTTAAAATAAACAATGGAGAGCACATTCTGGCACAGGACGCTCTCGATGCCAAAATGGGAAGCAGCTCGAGAAAGCAGGTAGGCCCACTGCAGGGAGAGATGCCCATGCAGAGAATTAAACCTGGTGCTGTAGATGCAGCTCCCAGGCTGGAAGCTCTGCCCTGCTGGCCCCTGGGAGCCGTTTCTCTGCTGTCCCCTTCAAGTGTAAAAGTTTGGACCTTCAGGGAGAGGATGGAGAGGTGGCTCGAGTTCTGGTGTGACCCAGTGCATTCTCCTGTGGTTCTTAGTTTGAGATTTTTCTCTCTCCATATCGCTTCCTTTGGAGGTTTATGGGGGTTTAGGCCTCTGGGGTTCCATGTCTGTGGGTATTTGCTTCTCACATGGAGCAGGAGGTGGGAGGCTGGCCTTCGAGGGGCCTCCCCAGGCCTTGCTGTGGGTTTCATGGCAGCTCAGGGCACCGTGCCCTCCAGTGCAGCAGCAAGGCAGCGACACCGCTCTGCACTGGGCAGGAGACTGGAGGTGGCCTGTGGAGCTGCCCCCGAGGGCTTCCTGAGCAAGTGGGGCATGTGGAGAGCCTCCCTTGCCCCTATGCTTCTCCTTTCAGGCTCAAGGACCTGTTCTATCGCTCCAGCAACCTGCAGTACTTCAAACGGCTGATTCAGATCCCGCAGCTTCCGGAGGTGAGAGCCGCACGGATGCAGGACCCTGCCTAGGACTTGCGGAGGGCGGCCTGCTCCCCTTGCCCTGCCGTGCTCCCCGGGGTGTTCATCCAGCTCTTGAGAATGGCCTGGCAGAGCATGGCCTGAGCTTCATCCCTGCAGGCCTCCCTGGGCCTGGCCCTTTGCACGGAGATGCTGCTCTGGCATCTGCCGTCCTGCGTGGGGCTTTGGTCAAAGTGACATCCCGAACCGTGACCGTGGTGCTCAGCCCCTTCAGGGAGCCTGCGGCTCCGTGTCCACCCCAGCTCTGCCTCCTGCAGCCAGAGCTGCCGCAGAGCTGCCCCTCGCAGCCTGGATCTAGCGGATTTGAGACCTCAATAAAATTGAGCAAACGCAGAGCAGAGTCTGGCTGCCGCCACAGGGACCGCAGCTCTGCCAGGAGCCAGTGGCCACAGGGCTGGGTTCACGTGGCCGTGTTGACGTCGAGTCTCGGCACTGCATCACCTCGCGCTCCCTCCCTCCCCAGAACCCCCCCAACTTCCTGCGAGCCTCGGCTCTGTCGGAGCACATCAGCCCCGTGGTGGTCATCCCTGCCGAGGCGTCCTCCCCGGACAGCGAGCCCATCCCCGACCTGGTGGAGATGGACACGGCCGCCCAGGTGAGCCACCGAGCGGCTCCTCCAGGCCCTCCGCGCTCTGGGAACGTCCCCCATGTGCCCATGGGCTCCGCAGCCCCACTGCAGCCAGGGCTGTGCCCCCACGCTGCAATTTGGTGGGATCTTAGAAAGCAGAAAGTGGTGAAGATCTGGAGGCCGCAGCTGAGAGGCATTAAGGAGCCTCCATGCAGAGGTCCCTGTTGCTACTGTGTGTCCCCAGGAGGTGGGCGCTGCTTAATCTGAGAGGCTGAAGGGAGGCCGTGGTGCTTCTCTTAACAGTTTGGTGCCCTCCAGCGATGGCTGGTGATAAAGGTTTCCCTTTCCCAAGTTGCCCCGGGCTCCACAGGGCTGTGCTGGGCCTCCCTCCCAAGGGTGAGGCCAGGGCAAGGGATCCTCACAAGCCTCAGCAAGGCGGTGGAGAGGGAAGCTACTGTGCAGTGCCAGGGTGGCTCCGTAGGGCTCAGCACCTCCTGAGGGCTTGTGGCCCAGCCGGGAAGGCCGGAGGACCCAGGGCTCCCTGTACCCTTCCTTGCGCGGCCTCCAGCAGGTTTGGGTTGACTCGCTGCCTCTGCGTTTCCCTCCCCTCAGAGTCTGTTTGACAACAAGTTTGATGACATCTTTGGCAGTTCGTTCAGCAACGATCCTTTCAACTTCAACAGTCAAAACGGGATGAACAAGGATGACAAGTGAGTTCTCCCTGTGGGTCTCTGTGGCTTCTCCTCTCCCTGCCCGGCATCACGCCTGGGTGCTGTTCTGCACCCCAAGGCCTGGGTCTCCTGCCCAGGGGACAGTTTATCTGGAATCCATTCCGGGAGCACCTTTGAGCCGTGAGCCCAAGCTTGTGGCTCCACAATGAATGGTAGAAATGGCCTGGAGCAGATCAGGAGCCCTGATGCTCCCAGTCCTCATGGCAAAGGAGAGATCTCCTCTCCCAAGGCATCTGCCCACTGTGCTTGCAGGCACCATCGGCCCCCTTAGAGACCCTATGGCCAGATCCAAAGCAGTCACAGGATCTCCACACGTCTCTTGCTCTTCTTTATGAGTCAAAGGGTCCAAAGCACCTGGTTTTCTCTCAGGGCTCTGCATTATTCGTGTACCTCTGTCACGTTTCTATCCCCCTTCTAAAATAAGCTTTTTGTGTGCAAAGAGCTTGGAAGGATGCCAATAGTCTGCAGTGCGTGTCATCCAAAAACGTTCTCTGGGGCGCAGGGCTTGGCTCTGCTGTCCCCAGCAGATGTGGTGACACTGAAATGTTACTCTGTCTTCATCTCCACACCTCCGTGCTGCTGGTCGGGAGCACAGAGGAGGCATCTGGGTCTCTCTCATTCCAGGGACCGGTTGATCGAGCAGCTTTACAGGGAGATCGCTGCGCTGAAGGAGGAACTGGAGAACTTCAAAGCCGAGGTGAGCTGATGCCCACCCGGTTTGTGTTAGCTCGGCTGGCGCGGTGCTCTCGGAGCTTGGAGACGTGGGGCAGGCCAAGGCGTGGGAGCTGCCACCGTGAACGGGGCCTGCGTGCGCTCACGGACACTTGGGCAATGGCACTGTCCAAATTGCCCTGGGGGCTGCTGTTACTCCACGAGCTGCTGCCCAGGCCATGACCACATCTGTGGGGCTGTCCTGCCTGTTGCTCCTCTGGGTTTGGGTCTTGGGGAGTGATCCCTGTAGGTGCCAGGGGTCTGTGGGTGTTGCTAGGCCACGGCTCCCCCACGGCCCCGGTCACGGGCACCCCTGGCCACAGCAAGCAGCCCCAGCAGGGCTGAAGCAGCCCCAGGCCTTGCTTACCCCGCCGTGGCTGATGCAGCCGGGGTGCTCAGGGCTGCCCCCGCGCCCACCCTGCCCCGTGCCCGACGTGCCATCCCCGCAGAGCGAGCGGCGGGCACTGCAGCTGCGCGGGCGCATCAGCGAGCTGGAGGCCGAGCTGGCCGAGCAGCGGCACCTCAAGCAGCAGGCCCTGGACGAGAGCGAGTTCCTGCGCGCAGAGCTGGAGGAACTCAAGAAGCAGCGGGAGGACACGGAGAAAGCCCAGCGGAGCCTCACGGAGATCGAAAGTGAGGAGAGGGCCCTGCAAGGGGACGGGGCCCCGGGCCGAGGACCTGCTGCAGGGCACTCACTGTGTGTTTTCCTGTGGCAGAGAAGGCGCAGGCCAACGAGCAGCGTTACTCCAAGCTGAAGGAGAAGTACAGTGAGCTGGTGCAGAACCACGCGGATCTGCTGCGGAAGGTAGGTGGCCTGGCAGCCCGGGGCCACGCACAGGCAGCCGCCGTGTAGAGATGACAGGAGGCTGTTGTCGGCCAGGGCAGGATGGGTCAGGCAGCTGCTGAGCTCTCCAACGCTCTGTCCCCAGAACGCAGAGGTCACCAAGCAGGTGACAGTGGCGAGACAGGCCCAAGGCGACGTGGAGCGGGAGAAGAAGGAGCTGGAGGACTCCTTCCAGCGGGTGAGCGAGCAGGCCCAGAGGAAGGTGAGTCAATGCAGAGGTGCCACATGGTGCTGGGATGGGGAACACAGTGGGGACAGGGAACAAGGTTGGAGGGCAGAGGACTGGGGAACCGCAGGACAAGAGATAGTCTTGCTTAGGAGGGCACTCAAATAGAAGCTGGGAACAGCAGCCATGCAGAGTGCAAGCTGAGGACCCCTTTGTTCCACCTGCAGTCCCAGGAGCAGACCGAAGTCCTGGAAACCTTGCAGCGGGAGCTGGCAGCCAGCAAGCAGGAGCTGCAGGCCCTTCAGGGCACGCTGGAGTCCAGCACGCAGGTGAGGACGCTTCCTCCTTGCCCCCACGGCTGCTGCTGAGCCCATCATCCTGCCACGGCCTCGCTGCCTCCGCAGCCCTCCTGGCACCAGCAGCCTGTTCTGACCACCTTGGCACTCGCCAGTTCCTCCCCGCTGGGCTCAGGGCATCCAGCCCTGCCCAGAGGGCCCAGGCCAAGGGCTATGCTGAAAGCAGGCGATTGCCACCACCATGTCAGTGCTGTAAAACTGCCCTGCCTGATAGAAAGGCCAGAAGATTTGCTCTCATTTGAGCAAGGCAGGAATCACTGAATTACAACCCTGATGGTGAACGGTAGGAGTGAGATAGGGTGGCTCTGCCCTGCTGCAAAACCAGCAGGCAGTATATACCTCATATTACAAGTCTCTTTATGGACTGATAGCCGTAGCAGGGGGTCTGTGAAGCCCATGAGGATGTGGCCCTTTGCTGAGCAGGACTGCAGGGCTTTTCCCAGGCTCATTGTAGAGGCTGGTGCATGAGGAGCTGGCCAGAGCTGCCCGGCCCTGGGGCAGAGGCTGCAGCAGGACATGCTCAGAGCAGAGCAGGCTCCCTGCACCCCTCATCCACACCAGCTGCACTCATGTACCAGGGTGACAACAGCCATCAGCTGGTAAAAGCAAAGTGGCAAGTGCAGGAGCCGCGGCTGGTCCCATGCAAGCCCATCAGGTCCTGCAAGGCTGCAGCCTCAACATGCTGGATGTAGAGCTGCCACACCCCAAGCAGGGCACTGGGGGTGGACTGGATCTTGAGCACGAATGGTTCCCCAAACGCAGGGGTTTGTCTCTTCCTTGTCATGGCTTCAGCAGAGCTCTGACACCTGTTGTGCATCCTTGCAGTTGGGAACAGAGCAGAGCAGCAGGATAGCGAGCCTGGAGCGGGAGAGGGACAGCCTGAGCCAGGCGGCAGAGCAGCACGGTGAGGAGATGGCAGCGCTGCGGGCCGAGCTGCAGCAGCTGCGGGACACACTCAGCAGTGAGAAGGAGAGCAGCAGAAAAGCGCTGGAGACGCTGCAGACGCAGCTGAAAGACAAGGTACCCCATCGTGGTGAGCACCAGCCCCGGGGCGTGCTGGCACTGCTCCGCGTCCTGGTAGCTGCTCCAGCTGTGCCGAGAGGAGCCGTGCAAGGAACTGTGCCCCATGGTATGAGGCTCAGCCACCGCTGGGGCTGTAGCAGAGTGGAGCCTTCCTGCATGCTGGGAGCCCGGGGGCCTTTGGCAATGAGTGAGAGCTGGAGGTGGCAGTGGGGTAGGAGGGGATGTGCTAACCAGACAGGGCAGCAATCACCCTGATCCCTGTGCTGGCCCTGCAGGAGGACAAGGAGCAGGCCCTCCAGCTGCGTCTCAGCAGGGAGCAGTTTGTCCTACTGCAGGGCACTGCGCGGGAGGCAGAGCAGATGGTGCAGGACTCCCTCAGCCGCCTGGAAGACCCTACTCACATCAGCTGCACCAGCTCGGCAGGTGAGGCCCCATTTCCCCTGACATCCGACTGGCTGGTGCATGGGATACGCGGAGACTTGGAGTCCCATCTCTTGTGTGCCTTCAGATTACCTCCTGTCCAGGACGCTGGCAGCCTCCGAGTGCGTGGAGAGGCTCCAAGATGCCCACAGCAGATACCTTTCTGACCGCACAGGTGAGAGCCAGGCAGTCCTGGGCTTGGGCAAGGAAGGGGCTGCTCTGGCAGGCCCCAGAGCCCTAGCACGTGCCAAAGAGGTTCAGGAGCAACGAGTGGGGACGACGGGCAGTATTTGCTTTTCCTGAGCCGTGTGCCTCCTGTCCTGCCCCCAGACATGAGCAGCCTCCTGCCCTGCGTGGCCCTCTTCGCCCACCTCGTCAGCGACACCATCCTGCAGGGCAGCGCTACCTCGCACATGGCCCCCATGGAGCCCGCTGACCGTGAGTGCTGTGGGGCGGGCAGGGGGCCCGTTGCTCCTGCCCCACGCGGGGTGCGCTCAGCCTCTGCCCTGCCCGGCCAGGTCTGCTGGAGGCCTGCAAGCAGTGCGGGAGCGAGGCCATCAGCTACCTGCGCGCCCTGGCGGAGCCGGCCACGCTGGAGGGCGCCGACTGCACGTCCGTGAGGAACTGCCTGAGCCGCATCCGCGCCATCGGGGAGGTGGGTGCAGCGCTATAGGGGAGGTGTGCGCAGTGCTATAGGGGAGGTGTGCGCAGTGCTATAGGGGAGGTGGGTACATCACCATAGGGAGGTGGGTGCAGTGCCATAGGGAGGTGGGCACAGCACCATAGGGGAGGTGGGTGCAGCACCATAGGGAGGTGGGTGCAGCGCCATAGGGGAGGTAGGTACAGCACCATAGGGGAGGTGGGTGCAGCGCTATAGGGGAGGTGAATGCACAGAGCTGTCCTGTGCTAATGGGGACTGCCCCAGAGTGGGCGCTGGGCAGCAGGGAAGGAGGATGCAGATGGGGTGGAGGCGGCTGTGCCGGTGCTCTGCCGCCTCCGGACGCTCCCCTGTGTCCCGGCCGCAGGCGCTGCGGCCCAAAGGGCTGGATGTCAAGCAGGAGGAGCTGGGCGATCTGGTGGACAAGGAGATGGCAGCTACTTCGGCAGCCATCGAGACGGCGGCTGCCAGGATCGAGGTGAGCTGACAGAGGGCACAGAACCTGAAGGGCACCGTGGGCCAAGCGGCGCCGCCACGTGCAGGGCCGTGCACCTTCTCCAATGCAATTCCCTCTCTGATGCAGTGTGGCTTTTCCCCCCTCTATTAGGAGATGCTGAGCAAAGCCCGGGCTGGTGACACTGGTGTCAAACTGGAAGTGAATGAGAGGTGAGTGCTGGCCAGGGCCCCATGGGTCATAATTTTAAGACCGTGGTTTATAGGTGGACACTGAGAGGGGAGGAAGAAGGATTTGGGGTTTGAAGAAGTGACCCTGGGTATCGAGTCATCCAGGGCTACCTACTGCCCTTGGTGCTGACTGGGAAAGCATTGACCCCAAGGCGTTGGGATCCTCTTGCTTGCATCCGGGCCCTGCATGGGATGTGGGATTTTGCACACACGTGGGCTTCCTTGTTCCCCAATGGATTTTGTTTTCCAGGATCCTGGGGTCCTGCACAGATCTCATGCAGGCCATCCAAGTGCTGGTTCTGACCTCCAAGGACCTGCAGCGAGAGATCGTGGAGAGCGGGCGGGTGAGCAGGGCAGGGAAGGGAGCCCCGTGCCGGAACCCGAGCCCCAGGGAGCCCAGCTGAGCTCGACACCCCTGTTAGAGGCACAGGCCCCCGTGGCCCCGCTGCTTCAGGGCCCCGAGAGTCTCCTCTCTGGCAGACCTGGCTTGTTGCAGAGCTTGCTGACCCTTGTTGCATGCCCTGAAGGGTCTGAGCCCCCTCCCTACAGCCCCTCACACTGCGCAGGGGAGCCCATGATGTCCAAGATTTGGGGGTCTACCCAGCTTGCCACAGACACCCTAAGCTTCCTTCCAGAGTGCTCTGTTTGACTAAGGGCAGAGGTTTGGGGAGGCCCCAGGTGCCCAGGCCCTGTTGCCCCAACTGGCACAGGTCTGGAGTGTGGACAGTCTGGTGCCAGTCCCCCTTCCTCCAGCATGTGAACGTGTTTCATTCTCCTCTGCCACTTTCCAGGGTGCAGCGTCCCCCAAGGAGTTTTATGCCAAGAATTCCCGCTGGACAGAGGGTCTCATCTCCGCTTCCAAGGCCGTGGGTTGGGGAGCAACTGTTATGGTGTAAGTGTCACTGTGACTGGTGGAGGGATCAGAGTCCTGCTGTACCCAAAGGGATGTCTCAGCAGGCCGAGGAGGGGCAGGAAACAGGCAGCTCCCGGCAAGGACCAGGGGCCCGGGGCTGGATGGAACCTGCTCGAAGCGGGTCCCAGCCTCTCTCTGACTTTACAGCGATGCTGCTGACCTGGTGGTACAAGGGAAAGGGAAGTTCGAGGAGCTCATGGTTTGTTCCCACGAGATTGCAGCCAGCACGGCACAACTGGTGGCAGCCTCCAAGGTAGGAGCCGTGCATGGTGCCCAGTGCAGATGCACCCCAAGAGGTCTCCCCCACTGCCACGTGGGCCTGGGGGTGCCTGTTAAATGGTTTAGCTGCTCCCTTGAGCATTACCAGCTCCACAGCCGCTTCTTGGGGAGATGCAGCTGAGCCCAGTGCTGCAGCAGAGGCTGCTCCCCAGCCCTGCAGGCCACGGTGCTGCTGTGTCTTGGCTCTGAACATGCAGCAGCCGCAGCCTTGAGCAGGGAGCAGGATGTCCCCCCTTGTGCAAGCACTGCCTGCAGCAACGCACCTTGGTCAGGGTGGATTTGCAGGAGAGCAGTGCTGCAGAGAAGGACCTGGGTGTCGTGGCGCCTGTGGGCCTGGCAAGGCGCCTGTGAGGCACCAGGGTGCCTTGGTGGCCAGGAGGGTCCGTGGTGGCCTTGGATCCTGCCCCCGGCCAGCCCCGCAGCGGCCGCCCCTGCACAGCAGGAATCCCACGCCAGGCTCCTCACAGCAGGAGGGACACGGAGCTGCTGCCGAGCCCAGCGTGGGGCTGTGAGGAGAGGCCACGGGCACTGGGCCTGCCCCACTGCAGAAGGGCTGCTTGCAGGGGGCTCGAGGGGATGCCTGAGGAAGGGGCAGGAGGTGGGACGGGCCCTTCTGGGCAGCAGCCACAGGACACGAGGCAGCGGCCGTGCTCTGGAACACGGGAAAACATCAAAGAGAAACTGCTTGACTGTGAGGGAGACAGGACAAGCAGGTGGTCAGAGAGGCTGTGGGGTCTGCTCTGGAGATCTTCCCAACCTGCGTGGACCCAGTCCCGTGCCCTGTGCTCTGTGTCCCTGTTCAAGCAGGGCTGGTCTGGGTGATCTGCAGAGGTCCCGTCCAACCTCAACTGCTCTGTGATTCTGTGAAAAATGGTAGGGCAGTTTTCTGGTTTCCAATGCTCCCAAGAAGCAAAGCATTTGCTTTGGAGGAGGCTGAGCCCGGTCTCCTGAGCCACGAGTGAACGTTCTCACCACTTGATCTCTCTGCTCGCCCATCTAGCAGCTGTGCTAGGGTGGCTCCGGAGGTCTCTTCCATGCTCAGTCATTCTGCAGCACCCTGCTCTCCTCACAGTGGTGTGGGGTTCCCAGCAGGGCTGGCCAGGAGCAGGGCAATGCGGAGGTGCTGCAGAGCTGCAGGCAGGTCCTCTCCTTTGCTGTTGTACCCACCGGGTAGCAAACACATCCCCCCTGTCTGCCCTGGCAGGTGAAAGCCGACAAAGACAGCGCCAACCTGTCCAAGCTGCAGCAGGCGTCTCGGGGTGTCAACCAGGCCACGGCCGCTGTGGTGGCCTCCACCAAGTCAGGGAAGTCACAAATCGAGGAGAAAGGTAAGCGGGGGGCCACGAGCCCCCTCCCAGAGCACAGACCGGTGCAAAGAGCCCTGCTCTCTGTGCTCTGGTTGCCTGGCCATGGGCACTGGTTTTGGGCACAGGCTGCCCCTCTCTGCCCCTGGTTCCCACTGGTCGTGAACCCTGCCCAGTGCCTGGAAGCCAGGGTGGGGACACCGAGTTGGGGATCCAGCCTTATGCGGAGGGAATGTCTCTTTCCCTGCAGACACTATGGACTTCTCCAGCATGACACTAACCCAGATCAAGCGCCAAGAAATGGACTCTCAGGTAGGGGGGTTCTCTTTGCTTTTGGTTATCCAGCACCTGTTATTTTGGGATATTGAGGGACTCTCCAGACAGACCATGGCAGTGAGACGTAAAATGAGTGCTGAGCTCTGACACTGTCACCTTCCAGTGCAATAGCCCCTCTCACTGCTGACCTCCCTCTGCCCCTTCCCTGTCCTGCTGCCTCCATGTAGCTCCAGGCATCCCCTTTCTTGTCCCTTCCTTGCAGGATCTCCATGCATTTCCCTTCCCTTCCTGCTTGGACAGCACTTGGCCATATACATTTCCATTCATCCCTTCTGCCATTAGAGCATTAATTGGTTGGGCATTGAGGGGAAGCTTTTGGGAGCCAAAAGGGGTTTTAGTATGAGGAAGGCTGTGGGTGTGAGAAGAAAGTGCTCAGCCTGGCACGTGCCTGGGCACAGGCAGAGCGAACGTGGGAGGGCTGGGTTGCAGTGGGAGCGCGTGGGATGCGTGGGGCACGCAGGGTGCCGCGTCACTGGAGGTGGCCCCTGCCCCTGCACAGGGCTGGGTAACAGCAGGGTGTGCTCTGTGCTCCAGGTGCGCGTGCTGGAGCTGGAGAACCAGTTGCAGAAGGAGCGGCAGAAGCTGGGGGAGCTCCGCAAGAAGCACTACGAGCTGGCGGGAGTGGCGGAGGGCTGGGAGGAGGACGGTAGGTGCCCCATGTGCCGGGCTGAGCACCTTGGCATCAGCACATCCAGGGCTGTATCCATCTTTCCCTATCCATCCTGCTCCTTCTGGGAGGCTGCTCAGGGAGGGAGGGAGTCCTGCAGTGGTGCCTCAAGGCCTGTGCAGCGAATGAAGACTGGCTCTTAGCAGGAACAGATCTCACCAGCACAGCTCTAGGAGACTGGGAATAGGCAGCACGTGTGGCCAAAGCCCTTGGGACCTCTGGCAAGTCCAGGAGCCCATGGACAGCTGTTAAAAACCCAATTCGTGGCTCTCCCAGGAGCCTCATGCTCCTCTGGCTCCCCCTGCACGTGGGAGTCTCAGTGCTGGGGTTGCAGTGACTTCAGACTCCCACATGTGGCCCAGGCTCTGCTGCCCTTGATGTCACTGCAAATCCTGGGGGATCCAAGGGGGAACAGCGGGATCCCCGAGGGGCTGTACTGCTCCGCACCCACTCACCATCTCCTCTCTCCAGATGCAGAGTAGCCCCCGTGCCCGAAGCAGCCGTCTGCAGATGCCCCTTTGGTTGACTGGGACCCAGCTTGGAGCAGCCTTTTCCGAGCAGCCTTTTCCGAAGATTCCCAGCAAACTGGTGCAAAATCCGCCCCGAAGCACATGTCCCCGCGTCCCCGAGAGCCGCCTCCAGCGCCGCGGGACCGCGAGCCGCAGCGCCACTGGCAGAGGCCCCCGAGTCAGCAGCAGGGGCTCCCCAGCCACCCTGCCTCACGCCAGCTGCAAACTGCACCTGTATTTATTAGAGCTGCTTAGGGGGGTCTCTGGGGTGCTCTCTAGCCATTTAGTTTCCTTTTTGCACAGATTTCTCTGAACTGTCTGGCCCAGGTCCGGCTGCCTTGAGAGCATTAGGGCTTCCTTCGCCTCTCGCCGCTTCTCCAGCCTTACAATGTCACTGGCTCAGCGCAAATACCCGCCAGGAGCCCAGGGTGGCTGAGGGGCCGGCGGCGGCGGGAGGCAGCAGGGGCAGCGCCCAGCTCTCCTGGTGCTGCTGGGCCGCCCTGGGGCTGGCGCAGGCTCTCCTGGTGCTGCTGGGCCGCCCCGGGCTTGGTGCTAGCCCCCCCGGCCCTCGGCAGCCCCCGGGCAGCATGGAGCGGCCGGCGGGCACCGCGCGTGCCTTTGGCGGCTCTGAGAGCCCGAGTGCCGTGGCTCCGGAGCCCCTTCCCACGTGGCATGTGATCCGTGGCAGCCTGGGATGCTAAACCCAGCAGGAACTGCTGCCTCCTGTCAGGCCAGTGCCTGCAGAGCCTGCGGGCCTGCCTGGTGGCCGGGACTAGCCCATATTAGCTGGCCCACCCGTGACTCTGAGCACCGGGAGGCAGTGGCCATGCTGGAGCAGCCAGCCAGGAGCAGGGACGTGGGCTGGCAGCAGCAGAAGGGCTGTGCTGAGCTCCTGGCCCCCTATCCCAAAAGTGCCCTCTCAGGAGCAGTGCTTGGAGCGGAGGAGCGGGACCCGGGTGCCCTCGAGCAGCATTGTGCTGTGCTGGCTGGCGCCAACAAATCACTGTGTTAATGCCAGCAATAAACCACTCTACAAGGTGCTCGGCTCGCGCTTGGGCAGCATCTGCTCCCAAGCGCCCTGCTGCTGCTGGGGCCACGGCACGAGCGTTCGCTGCGGCAGGGAAGGGCCGTGGGGCAGCAGAGCGGGGGACGTGGGGCCCCGGTGTCCCCACGGCCACTGGCTGTGCAGGGGAGCAGCAGTGACATCCACAGCACCTGGTGCGGGTACCGCAGGTAGAGCCCGGGCAGGGGAACATTTGTGCCTTGGAGCAGGGGATGCCGGGCGCCGGACGGATTTGCCAGCTCCCGCGCCCCGGCTTGTCCCGCTGCAGGGTGGCCTTGGTCCTGCACAGGGGACAGCGGTGTGGGACGCACTCAGCACTGCCCCTGCCCCGGGCGGCCCCCATCCTGCTGGTGCCAAGACGCTCGGGCTGGGCGCTGTGCCGACCTGCAGGGTACGTCCAGCGCCCGGTGCTGCTGCCCCTGGAAAGCTCCTGGTGCCAGGGCTTGAGGCAGCAGGAGCAGATCCTGAGCGGGTGCCAAGCGCCTGGCATTTGGCCCTTCTCCCTTTGGGCACCGGGGCAGCGGTGGTGTGGCCTCCCCAGAGGCACCCAGGAGCCTCAGTGCCTGGGGGTGCCAGGCCCAGGGCAGCGGCTGCTGCCACCCAAGTGCCACCCTGCCCGGAGGCCCCTGCCAGCGGGGCCACCCCAGCCCTCATTGCTGCCTCCAGGCTCTGGCCAGCACGCTTGGCAGCGCAGGAACGGCACCGCAGGCACCCGTGCAGGGAGCCGGCACCGGCACCACGCGCACCCCGGTCCCGCTGCCACTGTGGCTGCTCCTGTCCCCTCTGCAACCTTGCGGGACCCGAGGCCACCTCCTGACACTACGCAGGGTTCCTACCCTGGGCTTGCAGCGCCCGAGCCCCCGTGTCTCCCGCCGCGTACGCGCGCCCTGACCACGAGGGCTCCGGAGCCATAGTCTCCCAAAGCAATAGAACCAACGCCGTTGCTGCAGGACACGCGGGCGCTTGGGTGCTCCTGGCAACCCTCGGCCGCCTGTTCGTGGGCTCTGGCCTGCGCAGGTGACCCCAACTACCTCAGGCTGTGTCCGAGGGGGCCGGCTGCGGGAGGGAGGCGCTGGCTCCGAGCGCCTCCTCCTGCTCCTTTCGTACCTTCGCCCGGTGTCGGGGCGAGGGCCCCGGGGCGCCAGCAGTTCCCGCAGCACCAGGCCGCTCGGGGCCGGCATCCACCTCGCAGAGGGGCGCGCGCAGGCTGCTTTCCAAGGCAGGTTGTTCCTTTGGTTTCTTCCTTTTTTTTTTCCTTGTATAATATGTTGTGTGTTTTTGATTTTTAAATAAAGATTGAGCGCAGCTCTGCTGGCCCTGGGTGCTTCTTGGAGGTTGCACGCTGTGCATGAGGCAGCAGCTCGGAGCTGTTCCCGCTGGGCGCGGGGCGCCCCGTGCCGGTGTCTGCGCCCGTGTCGTGTCGTGGGTGCTCAGCGTGGGGAAAGCGGCTCTGGCACGGGGACCTGGGCAGCGTTCTGGCCATGACCACCCGTGTCCTCCTGCGCTTGGCTCCATCCTGGTGCCTGCGGCGTCCTGGGTGAGTGGGCTCCCCACGGCGGGTGTGTGGCCAGGAGGAAGGTGGCCGCGCTGCAGAGGGACGGGAGCCTTGCTCCGCTCGTGCCCAAGGAACAGCCTTGGCTCTGCCCACCCGCCACTCATTCCCGGCAGGTTGCTGCGGTTGTGGGTGGTGGGAGCTGGGGGTCGGTGGCTCCCGCGCTCTCCAGCCCTGCTCCTGCAGGGGCAGCGACACTGGCTCTGTCCCACCACCATGGGCTGGTCCTCCGAGGCTCCCATGCTCCACGGGCCCCTGTTCTCAGTGCATTGCCTGGCCCTGTAACCTCGTGCCATCCCCAACCACCACGGTCCATCCCGCTCCTCCACGGCCCATCCCCACAGCCACGGGCTGTCCCCAGCCCATGGGCTGTCCCCACTGCTACAGCCATGACCATCCCATCACAGACCCGGCCCTTCCCCAGTCCCCGTGCTGCTGTCGCCCCCAGCCATCTCCTACACCCATGACTTGTCCCCCACCACCGTGGCCATCCCCACTGCCACGGCCCATGTCCACCCATAGTCACAACAGGAGACACAGTATCTGGCGACTCAGGAAGGTGCCATAGTCAGGATGGGCACAGCCTTGGGAAGGAGAGAGCTGGGGCTCAGCCCAGCGAACAGCCCCAGGATGGGTAGGGGCAGCACGAGGGGGTGCGGGCAGGAGTGTGGAGGGGACGTGCAGGGCTGGGCAGCAAGGGGACGGGGCAGGAGAGGGGGACAGGGCTCAGGACGTGGCGGTGGACACGGGATACGGGGACACGAGGGGGCGGGGCGTGGGGCGT
>JAUBOD010000479.1:3069961-3095933 GCA_032353885.1 Nothura maculosa | reverse complement strand
CCGCGCGCCGCCCTCCGCGTGCGCATCGCGCCCGCCGCCCCGCCGCGCGCGCCCGCGTGAGTGCGGGGGGACGGGCCGGGAGCGGGATCGGGGGGGTGGGACGGACTCCGGGATGGGGGGAGTGCAGGACGGGGCCGGGGGGCGCGGGGCAGGGGAAGGCTCCGGGACCGGAGCGGGGGGCTCTGGGACCGGGGGGAGCCGCGGGAACCCGCGGGACAGCATGGGGGAGGCTCCGGGACCAGGAGGGGGGCGGGACGGACGGGAGGCTCCAGGATGGGGGAGGAGAGGGCATTGGGATGAGGGGGCTGCCGCCGAGAGGAGTCCCCAGGCCGGGCCCCCCATTTCCCCCACAGCTCTGCCCCCAGCACAGGGGTTGCCCCTGTGTGTCCCCCCTCACCCCTTTAGTCCTGCAATCCTGTCCCCCCCATCACCCCTTAGTCCTACTTCCCTGCCCCCTGTCACCCCTTAATCCCGCTTCTCTGCCCCTCATCACCCCTTATTCCCACACCCCTGTCCTCCCTTAGTTCTGCACCCCTGTTCTCCATCACCCCTTATTCCCGCTCCCCAGAACTGCTCCGTTGCCATGGGCTGGATTGCGGGTCACAAGCTGTGGAAGCGGCTGCCCCCGGAGCCCCTTCCCCGTCCCGCGGGACATGGGGGCGGCCGGTGCCGCACGAGGAGGGGGCTCCCGCCCTGGGGCTCGTGCGCCCCAAGGGGGCCCCGTTTCCTCACGCCCTGTTGCCCTCCGCAGGCTGGAGCAGCTGGTGTCGCCCGTGGCCTTTGCGCCCACCAGCAGCCCGGACCCATGTGCAAAGGAGACGGTGCTGAATGCCATCAAGGAGAGCAGGAAGAGGGCTGTGGAGGAGGCGGACGGGGAGGACCAGCCCTTTGGCACGGACCAGGAGAGCAAGAGGAGGTAACAAGCAGAAGCTCCTGCTGATGGATAATGCTGGGAAGGTGGCACATGGGGCTGGCACATTAGCGGTGACGCCATCCAGCGTGGGCCCCTGCTGCAGAAAGCTGCCGAGTCCCACCTGCCCTTTCTGCGCCTCAGAAATTCCTCCAGAGCTCATCCTGGTCCTTGGGATCAGAGGAGGTGGCTTAAATTTCTGCCTAGGCCAGCTTGTGGGTCATATGTGTTCTCTTATATTGCTGGATGTTAGGAGAGGCCTGGAGTGCAGCTTGAGGGAGGCTGTGGAGGCTTCCCTGGAGGGTTTCCCACCTCTTGGGGAAGGCTTTTGTCATCCAAGGCAGCCCAGTGGAACTTGGCCTGTCATCCTGGGTCCTGGTGTCTTGATCCTGCAGCCAGGCCCAGTCTCCAAGGAGAAGTGGGATCCCTGTGTCTGAAATTCAGTGTGGAAGCATCACACTGTAAAGAGCTCCGGGTTCCTCCTCTGTGTGTGTTAACTGGCAAAAGAAGGTGAAAGCAAAAGAGCAAACACGAAGGACTATCTTTTGCTTTTGTTAGTTCAAGGTCCGTGCTTTCCAGCTTCCCGAAGTGCAGGTGCGGTGTCTGTGCCAGGCCCTGGGAGGGTTGGGGTGCGGGTGCTGGACGCCAGGCTCTGCGGGGGCCCTTGAGGAGCGCCCGGACCCGGCGCTGCGGCTCCTGCCCCGGCCCCTCGCGCCCGCAGGCGCGTTGCCCGCTGCCCCGTGCCGGCCGTCACGCACCGGGGCCGCCCCTCGGGGGCCAGTCTGTGCAGGGCAGGTGCTGCCCACACATTGTCCTGGCGGAGCACAGAGGGATCCGGTCCATGCGGGAGCCCCCAGCTGCTACAGGAACAGACTGCAGGAACATGGAAATTGCAGCCGGCCACATGATTTTTACATTCTACCACTTGATGGATCTTCCCCGCTACACCTGTACCCTTAAACCCTACCTCAGGTTGGGGAATCTGACCATGAGGAGACCTGAGTCCCTAGGATGACACGGGATGGGGATGCTGATAGAGTCAACTCTCTGCCTTTATTACTATTATTTCTGTTATTATTTTAATTCACTGATACTCCACTGTGCCACAAAAGTGAATTTTAAATGTGTTCATCACCTGGAGAGCATAAAATAATGCTCATAGGCAAAAACCAAGTGACCTTTGAGGGTAGAAAGTAACCTGTGCCAGCTGGAGATCATCGGGCCACCCTGCAGGTGGGTCGGCCTGCTCACAGCTTCAAGGGGAGCGTGTGGACCAAGCAACAGGGTGGGATTTATTCATAAATGCTGTGGGATTTATTTGTAAAACATTTGGACTTTGGTCATGAAAAATTACTTGTAGGAAGGTGGGTCCAGTTTTTAGCTCAAGTTGTCCATGGTACTGTGTAGGAAAAGGTGGGAAAGGTTCTGGAGGTCCTTGCAGAATGAACTGCTAAGTGAGTCTGCAATATTTTTGACTTGGAACAAGGGAAGTGAGGAAAGGCTGAATTAACTGAATACTGCTCTTCAGAGAGTCAGGCAGTGGGGCTGCTGGTGCTGGGGAGGAGGCAGCCAGGGGTGGGAATGAGCGAGGCCAGGACTGGGCGGGCGGAGAAGCCTCTGCAGCCTGGGAGAGGAGAGGAGAGCTGGAGCTTGGCAGTGTGCGGATGGGGAAGCTCCGTCCCAGGTGCCGGGTGGCAGGAGGCAGGTCGGGTTTGTGCTGAGGAGGGTTCCTGCCCCACCTGGGCAGCAGCCTGGCCCTCGGCCACCTCTTGGCCATCCAGTGCCCTTGTCCTCTCCCCCACAGGCGCCACGACAGCAGCGGGAGCGGCCAGTCGGCGTTTGAGCCGCTTGTAGCCAACGGTGCCCCTGCCTTGCTCATACCCAAGTAAGTGCCATCAGGCCCCCAGGGGCTGCCGTTAGGTGGGAGGTGAATCCCTAGGCTCCTGCAGGCTCTGGAAAAGACGCTTGGTTTCCAGTTGTGGAGAGCAGGAGGGGTTGTGGCCTTTCCTTTTGCCTGTCACTCACCATGGGTGCTCCAAGCACATGCCGGTGGGCTTTGGGATGTGCTGCTCTGAGGTGTTTTTCTCAGCCCTGTGCTGTAAGAAAGAGCCAGGTTGGTTATCTCAACCTCGCTGAACCTGTGAGCAGATGTGGGGCTCATAAAATTTTATAACCTCCTGCAGGCCTGGCTCTCTGAAGAGGGGCCTTGTTTCCCACTGCCTGGATGACTGCTCGAACAAGAGGTCTCGCACCTCTTCCATGAGCTCCCTGAGCACCACGTGCGCTGGCGGGATCCCCAGCTCCGTCCGCAATGCCATCGCCAGCTCCTACAGCTCGAGCCGAGGCCTCACACAGGTAGGAAGCAGCTTTGCGCTCGCTCCCCATGGAGCCCGGGGCCACGCGCAGCACGGAGCAGCTCCGTTGGGACCACCCGTGTGACTCCACGCCTGGGCTCCTGCGATGAGAGCATCGGTGCTCAGCAGCAAACACCCCAGCGAGTCGCCGGGCTGCTTTGTCTGGCTGCGTGGTGGGCAGGCAGCCGTGTTCCCCATCGGAGACGTCCTCCTGCAGTGCTTGGGGTGCTGAAGGTGGTTGGTGTTTCTCCTTCTTAGCCTTGGCCACTCTGCTAGGTTAGATCCAGGTGGAGGAAACAAATCTTTCTGCTGCACTGCTTCCAATCAGTTGGAGTCAGCAAGTATCAGAGCTCTGTGTTCCAGCTCTGACCTGAGCCCCCTTGGCAGCTGCTGAGCTGCAGGAAAAAAACAAGAATGCTCAAGAATAACCAATGGGTCAGGGCTGCAGATCTGACAGCGGAACAGGCATGGTTCCTGGAGCCCTGCTCGCTGGGGAGGGAGGCTGCCTCTGTGATCCGTCAGGTTCTAGGGTTTTCTCTGACTGGACTAAGTCCTAAAAGTTTTGTGGAATGGGATCCGTCTGCCCTGTGCTGGCAAGGAGATGGCCCTATGTGCTCGTGGGCAACGAGGCAGCCCGGCGGCAGCAGTCCATGCTGCACAAAGGCAAGAGGACGAGTCCTCTTCCTTGGTCCACCCTGGATGGTGGGCTGGCCTGTGAAGAGTCCAGAGGCTCCTGCTCCTGAGGTGTAATCGCTCTGGGGTGTGCAGACCCTGCTCTGCCCCACTGAAGTTGAAGAGGAGTTACGTGGTGATAGAATAAATGAAGCAATAGACTCATTAGCTGAGGTTCTGGAAGATTACATTTAACATGCAAGCAAGAAGGATAGGACACTTACTGTCTCCCATCTCTTGCCCTAAACTGCTGCTGGTCTTTTGGCTTCCAGCTGTGGAAGACAAGCGGTGTGAGCGTGTCCCTGCTGTCCAGTCCTGCATCGTCCCGCTCCCAGACGCCGGAGTGGCCTCTCAAGAAAGCCAGGTAACTAACCGCCCTTCCCGGGAGCAGCAGCTGCTCAGCCCTGGGATGAGGGAGAGCAGGGCATCTTGCCAGCAGTCCTGGTAGCTATGGACTCCTCTCGAGGGAGTTAGGACCATCAGAGCATCTTGTTACCAAGATGAAACTGCTGGGTGACCTGCCTGCGAGGGAGCCCTGCTCATTTGCTGCTGGTTTGTATCTCTGGCACCTTGCTGTGCTGGTGTCCTGGCAGGAGCCCTGGAGAAGCAGAACTGCCCTGCTGAGATCCCCTGTCCTGGTCCAGTACCATGTTACAGGTTTAAGGAGTCAGGGCCTGCCCCAAATGCACCCGTATTCTGTGACACAATCTGGATCGCCTCAATGTCTGAAACTCCGAAAGAGCCCTGATAAAAGGAATATCAAACTCTGATTATTGCAGTAATAGCATCAGAAGTGATTCACAGCAGATATATCCTGTGTGGAATGGCACACTGGCATTTCAGTGCCTTGCTTGGAGCTTATGCCCTTGTTCCTCTCTCGGCTCAGAGAAGAGCTTGATTCCATGGAGAAGAAACACATGTCAGAACAAAAGCTGCCATTTAGGTGGAGAGGGTGGCCCTAAGAGACCCGTGGGAAGTAGTATTTCCCGTCTGGGACCTCTGGATGCTGCTTGAAGCCGTTATCAGCCCCGCAGAGCACTGCAGGTTGCCAGACCAAGGTCTGGTCTCGGAGATGGGAGCAGCTCCTCTGCTTGGAGATGGGAGCAGCTTTCCAGCTGACGCAGTGGGTGCCACACAGGTACCCCTGGGCAGACTAGGAGCCTGAAGAAGCAGTGAGGAGCAGAGCTAAGAGAGTCCGGGAGGAGGCTGCCAGGGCAGTGAGGAGCCAGGAACACAGCCTGGAGGGGCTCCCTTACACAGTCCTATCTGGTCCTTGAGGCTGGAGATGATGTTAATACCCACCAGCTCCAGACATTATCTGGAGGCCTCTTTGGCTGAGGCAAAGGTGCTGTGGGAGTCTTAGTGTTTTTGGCCTGTTCCTCCTAGGAATTAGGCCAAGCTTAGGGATTGACCCTAACTGCCTGTCCTCTCTTTGCGCAGGGAAGAGGAATCTCTTCACTCAAACACTTCTACTCCAGTGAAATCAGACAAGGAGCTTCAGACTGAAAAAGGTGAGTTCTGGCTTGTACCAGCTGTGGGCCAAGGCTGGGTGTGACATCAGCTTGAGAACGCAGCATGATAGAGTTGAGTTGAGATGGGATGAGCTGGAGGTGTTTCCTGGCCATTAACATGCTGGTCCCAGGCCAGCAGCATTTTCTGCTGCCCTCTGGGTTTGGGTCATCTGGAGAGATGTCTCCCGTGTCCCTTTCAGAAGGGACTAACATACTGGTGGGAGTCAAGTTCCTCCTCTCCCTAGAGGTAGTTCTGACCTGTCTCTCTCTCTAGTGGTGGAGACGCCCGTGCGGAAGAAGCAGAATTCCCTGAGCTCGCCATCCGTGTCGGGAAGCAGCGGGAAGCGCAAGCGGAAGATCCAGTTGCTGTCGTCTCGCCGGGGCGATCAGCTCGCTCTGGTACGTCGCTGTCTCGCAGCCCCTTGTGCCCTCCTCTGGCGATAGAATGTGCTCACTGCAATTTCTGCAGGGCTGGGGGGAGACTGACCTGCCTGCCCTCAGGAAGGAGGCCCCGTCCTTGGCGGAGTGGGAAGTGACGCTCTCCCCAGCCCCCGTGTCTGGTGGGCTGTGCGTGGTTGTGCTGCCTGCTACCGGACCAGGTAATGGCCTGGGGAAGGCCTGCCGAGCCCTCAGCACCAAGCCGGGCACCAGGATAGGTGGGACTGGAGCTCTGCGGGAGCCTGCTGTGGCAGAACCACCTGCTTGACGGGGCTTGCGACGGCCAGACTTCACCACACGTTCAGAGAGGTTCGTCCAGCTTCCCTGAGAAGAAGCTAAGCTGCTGCTCTTTCTTGGCAGCCCCCGCCGCCTCAGCTGGGATATTCCGTCACCTCGGAGGACCTGGACGCGGAGAAGAAGGCAGCGTTGCAGTGGTTCAACAAAGTCTTGGAGGATAAGGCTGGTAAGGACTGCACCCCTGGGCAGACTGGGAGTGTGAAGGGGTCAGCAAGGAGCAGAGCTGACTTGGAAACCCAGAGGTGGGGCTGCCAGGGCAGTGGGGAGTCTGTAATGCAGGCTGGGGAGCCTCCCTACGGAGTCTGGTCTCTTCCTTGAAGCTGGAGATGCTGTAAATGCTCCAGAGTGTGCAGGGAGTTAGCGTGACGAGCGAGGCTTTCCAGCTTCCGAGCTGTGGGACGTTCCTGCAGCTTCCTGGTCCCTGGGGAAGCTCTGGGCATGGGTAATGCCGTGCGGTGTGTTACAGACACTGATTTCTTGCCTCTTTCCAGCAGATGCTGCCCCCAGCACCACTGCAGAGACTACGCCTCCATCCAGGCCACCGGTGTTCACAGTGACCTCCCCAGGGCCCGTGCCTGCGTCGACAACTGCACCTGCCAGCAGCAACCCGCTCTTGGACAGCCTGAAGAAGATGCAGAGCAGCCAGCCTGCCCCCACGTCAGCAGGTGAGGAGGAGGAGCGTGAGCAGAGCAGGGTGCTGTGGCCGGGTGTGGGAGCACCAAGGGGGTCTCTCCTGTTCCCCTCCTGAGCTGCGGAGCGTGGAAGGCTCCATCTGTCTGTTGTGGGAGCTGCTGCTCTGGGAGCTTTGGCACCGCTGCGTTGGCTGGAACCAGGGCTGTGTATGATCCCCATCTCTAAATCACTTCTCTACCCCTTTCCAGACTCTTCTGCAGCTGCAGTAGTGTCTCCACCGTCTTCATCAGCACCACAGCTGCCTGCTCCGCCTGCATCGCTGGAGTCGAGTTTGCTGCCGGTGACTTCTGCTGACACCAAGCCAGTGCCCATGTTAAGCGTAACTGCCCCGTCTGCCCCTCCTGCCTCTGGGGCACAGCCTGCCAGCAGCCTGGTGACTCCTTCATCCACAGAGCTGGGCCAGACCCCCAGCAAACCTTCCTCCTTCCCAAAGCCAAGCGTCCTTTTCGGGATGCTGAGCACCCCTCCAGCCAGCCAGCCGGCAACGACAGCACCGGCTGCTGCCCCCTTCACAGCCCCTGTCTTCAAACCCATTTTTGGAGCTCCACTGAAAAGCGAGAGCCCAGCGCCCTCTACGACTGTTGCCTCTGCTGCGGTCGTATCTGCGAGCTCAGGACCTTCCTCAACATCTGCTACCACCACCATGTTCAAGCCCATCTTTGGCAGCATGACAGCAGCTTCATCTCCAGCGAAGGCCTCTCCTTTTGCGTTCAAACCGATGGCGCAGCCGGCCTCGGCTGCAGAGCTCACAGCAGCCTCCACGACCCCCCCGGCCGTGTTCACGGGCCTCCCTGCCGGCATCTTCACCACTGCGGCCACCACCGCCACCACACTGAGTTCTTCCACAGACGCCACCACTAAACCGGTCTTCAGCTTTGGACTCAACCCACCTGCCTCCACTGGCCCTGCTACCAGCCTGACTGTTACCACTGCCACGTCCACCAGTGCGGCTCAGCCATTCCTGTTTGGAGGCCCAGCCAGTTCGGCTCCCAGCACAGATGGCGGCTTTGCACCCTCGGGGCCTGTGTTCCAGTTCGGAAAACCAGCTCCGGCCCCGGTCTCCACCACCACCAGTGTCCCAGGAGGCTCTGCCTTTGGCCAAGCGCCTTCAAACACAACTGCTGCCACCACTGCCGTGGGCTTTAGCATTTTTGGAGGCACTGCGCTGACATCCGCTCCAACCACCACCAGTCAGTCCGTGCTGACGTTCGGCTCCTCGGTGACGCCTTTTGGCAGCTCGTTCAGCGCGAGCGCGAAGGCGCCGCCGCCGTACCCGGGCGCAGCGGCTCCGTCGGCTTTCAGCGCTGCTGCCACCACGGAGAGCCAGGTGCCCGCCAGCAAAGCGCCCGCGGGCCCCGCCACCTTCGGCCCCTCCTTCACCTTCGGAGCCGCCGCGGCGCAGCCGGCCGCGCCGCCGGCGTTCAGCAGCAGCGCGCAGCCGCCCTTCGGCGCCACCATCACCCAGGGCTCCTTCGGCACCAGCAGCGCCCCGGCCGCGTTTGGAACCACCACGTCGGTCTTCTCTTTCGGGACTGCCACGGCCACCACGGCCGCCTTCGGCTCCAGCACCCAGACCACAAGCAGCAGCACCGGCACCACCGCCTTCGGCACCACCCCATCTCCGTTCACCTTCGGAGCGACTGCCCAGGCGGCTCCCTCTGCCAGTGCCTTTGGGATGGGCACCCCTGCCCTGAGCAGCGGCTCCCCCGCCATCTCCTTCAACTTCGGGGCCGCGCAGAGCGGAGCAGCCTCCGCGGCGGCACCGTTTGGCGCCTCCCTGACGCAGAGCGCGCTGGGGGCGCCGAGCCAGAGCTCACCCTTCACCTTCACCGTGTCCAGCACGCCCGACAACAAGCCTGTGTTTGGAGGTGAGGCCCCTCGGCAGGGCTGGCTGCAGGAAACAGCTCTCCTTGCTGCCCTTGTCGGGTTTCCTGGCTGAGGAGCCCTCCTCGGGCTGCTCTTTGTGCAGGGCAGGCCCTTGCCTCGCACCCTGTTCAGGCTGCAGCTTCTCAGCCCTCAATCCTTTACTTAGCTCTTCCTTGGCCCCTCTGAATATGGGGGCTCTCTAGCTCAATGTGAGCGCTGAACCCAACCAGTTCCTTCCTGGCCCTAAAGAAGAGCCCTCCAGGGCCAAGCTCTTGGCAGTGTTTAAAAGCAGAGCTCCCTGGAGAGCAGAAATGCTTCCTGACAGCGATTGCAGCCCCTTCTTGCGCATTCCCTGAGACTTCCCCAGCCCTTTTGAGCCCTTCTCTGAACCATCTCGCTTCCTGAGAGTTGCAGCCCACATGCACAGAAACTCTTTGGTCTGGAATATCCAGCCTGTAGACCCTCCTGGGCTTCCCTCCTGGGAGCTGGGCTGGGAGATTATGATGAGGAAGTAAAAGAGGGACCAATATCCTGCATTAGATACAAAGAGCTCTTGGAGGTGACCAGGCTGCTCCTGGGGGAATGTATTCCTGCCGTTCATGGTGAGGGATCCCGCTGGTGGCAGGAAGTACTTGCACCCCCAATTTGGACTTTGTTGGTGTCTTTGCTCTCAGTGGCGTTTTGTTTTGCAGGGACTCCAGCTCCCACCTTTGGGCAGAGCACACCCGTGCCGGGAGCCGTGGGCAGCGGGAGCAGCAGCCTGTCCTTCGGAACACCCAGCACTCCGGCCTCGGCCTTCGGAGCAGTCGGAACTACATTTGGTAAGAGATGCCCTGGTCCCGAGCGGCTCCGCTGGGCGGGAGGGCCGGCGGCGGGGCCCGGACGGGCCGTGTCCTGGAGCCAGCGCTGTCCCTTGTCGCTGGGGTAGCTCCTGGGCTCCGGGGAGGCCAAACAGCCGCCCTGGGTGAGGCTGGGGAAGCTTAGGCAGCTTTTCTGCCCACAGGGCCCTCGACTCCCGCGTTTTCCATCGGCGCAGGATCCAAGACCGGGGCTCGCCAGCGGCTGCAGGCGCGGAGGCAGCACACGCGCAAGAAGTGACCTCGCGGGCCCCGCGCCCGCCCGAGCTCCGGCACGTGGCACCCGGGCCCCTCTCCTCTGCCAGCGGGAGCAGTGCCGGGGAGCAGTGACTGGGGTGGGAGAGGACAAACCAAACCCTTCGTACTTGAACAGTTCCACAGCCGAGGCTGGATGAACCTCTGTACATATCTGCAGCGTTTCCTCCCTCATTTTTTTTTGCCATGTTTCATAATATGTAAATTTTCCCCTTTGCTTCTTCTAGCTGTGCCTGTGCCCCCTCCCGACCCCACCAGCCCCTGCCCCACAGCGCGGCGGGCAGCAGAGCTGAGGCGGCCGAGCGCCGCGGCCATCACCAGCTCCTCAAGCCTTTCCCTGCCCTCCTGGCCTGGGGAACGCTCCTGCTCCGGAGGATTCTGCTCCGAGCTGCTGGTTGCCACCTTGACAGGGCGCTAGCCTGAGTTCATGGCCACGGGATGGGCATAAGCATATTGGTGCCATAGGTGACTGATCCAGCTTCTGCAGCTGGGCCAAGACCCCCTCGTGACCACTTAGATCTCCCATCAACACTCCGGCTGAGGCCTCATGCATGGGACGGCCGTGCCCGAGCAGGAGACCTCAGCAGGAGGAGCGCGGCGGGACCGAGCCCCACGGGAAGGCTCCGAGTGCCCCACGGGGCCACGCTCCGAGTGTCCTATGGGGCTGCGCTCCCTGCAGCTGGGCAGCCCCGGCCCTCGCCGTGGCCCTGGGCCGACCCCGTCTGCTCTCTGTGAAGCCTTGTCTGCTCTGCTTTGTTTGTGCTCCCCTTCGATGCACCCATTGAATCGAGTTTGGAGGAAGAATTGAACCGTGTGCGTGGCGGCATGTTGGTTATGCCGGATTTGCTGTTTGGAGTTGATTTTTATGGGGCGCCTGTCGCCTCTTCAGGAGGCGGCGGCCCCCGGCTAATTGGGTGTTGACAGTAGCATCACTGCGTGGCTACTAGGGCTGGCTGAGTGTGACCCTCGTGGTGAGCGCGAGGAGGGCGGCTGGGCGGGGGGGACAGGGGGCCACCAGCCCTGGCAGCCTCCCCTGCTCTGGCGCCCGCTGCGGCCTCGGGAGCTGCTCCGGGGAGGAGGCTGGAGAGGACAGTCTCTCAACTCCTCTATTTTCTCACCTGGAGCCCATCCTTTGGGGTTTATTTATCAGCTCGCAAGAGCTGCGGTGCTGTGCTCCAAGCCCCCGTTCCCGCCTCCGGGAACGCCTGGGGAAGAGGCCACAAGGCCAGGGCCGCGCAGGAGGCCGTGGTGGCCTCCCCTCCGCCCAGCGCCGGGAGCGCCTCGCTGCCCGTTTTTACTCTCCGAGCCGTGTGAGTGTGTGTGTCTGCCGAAGTCTAAATTAAAAAGGAAAAAAAAATATTTAAACGTTTTTTAACAAAATAAAAATTTATTTTTATATTTAAGCTAAATTGCCTTGGAATTCCTTCAAGCTTGGTTCAGTGAGGTTGCCAGACCCCGCAGCGCTGGTGCTAGTTTAGCTGTGCCCTTGCAGCCTGGCGAGGAGCTGGTCACGGCCCGGGCCCCGTGTCCCCCCGAGGGCACCGGCTGCGCCGGGGAAGGGCAGTGACGTCCCGGGGCCCGAGCAGCCCGGCCACGGGCTGTGACCAGCTGCTCCTGCCAGGCTGCAACAAAATGTCCTTATTTTAAAATGTGCTGTATGTGGATGTGACTAAACCCTTTTTTATTATTTTTTTCTCTTAATTTCCTGAGGACGCGGAGCAGGAGCTCGTGCACGGTACGGCAGCCATCGTGGTTTTTCTCACCGGGACGCTCAGACCTCTCCCAGCAGGCGCAGGGAAGGGCCGGGGGGGCGCGGGGGCCACGTTGGCACCGTCCCTCCCTATGGGGGCTCACGGGTGCCTGGGCTTGTCCCAGCCCTCCCACACCAGGGCAGGAAGCCAGCAGCACCCGGGGTTGATGATCCCCCTCGGAGCGGGGCCCACGGATGCGGCCTTGGGCCGGAGGCCCTGCCTAACGCGGGGGTTTCCGGCTCCTTTGTGGCATTTGCTGCCTCTGTCAAGGGCGGCTCATGGGAGCCGGGCACCGCCTGCCCCGCTGCTGCTCTGCCCTCCTGTTTGCAGGTGCTCCCTGCATACGGAGGCACGGAGAGGCTCCCGAGGGAGCGCAAGGGCCTGGCCGGGGCATGAGGCAGGAACAGGCCTGTGTGGCCTCCTACGGGGCAGGCCTGGCTGGGGGCTGCAGGTTGTCCTTGCTAGGCCTGCTTGCTCTCCTAGGGAGGCTGTGGAAGGACCCCCGACTTGTTTCTCAGCTGCTCACAGCAGCTGGTGCCTCAGGCCTGAGCCCTCCTGCCCCTGGCCAGGGCTCGGAAAGAACAGAACTTGCCTAGGGCCAGAACTGCGTCCCCGGAGGGGCTGTTTTCCCACCGTCTCCTGCACAGACACCTTTGGTCCCTGCTGGGAGAGAGCTGGGGGTCCGGTGTGACGGGGCTGCTGCACGGGGCCGGGGAAGTGGGGCTGGGCTTGAACTCAGAACTTGGACTTGGATCATTCCTAGTGTGGTCGATGAGAACTTTTGTTTTTAGTGTGAATGTGCAATTTTCCCCCCTTGCTTCTTCTGTCGTTGATTTAAAATAAAAGACCATGTTCATGTTTGGCCCTCGTGTTTTCAATTCCCTAGGAGGAGCAGGAGGAGGTGCCGCTTTCCACCCCAGGCCTCTTCCTCACCTTAGGACGGGGCCGGTGCGGAGAGAGGGACGGGATTTATTTCCCTGTTACTTTCCCCTACTGGGCCCTGCTTTTAGGGTGAGAGGTACCTGGGCCCGATGCAGCACTGCATGTTCCCTCGCTAGAGAAGCTAGAGGCAGATTCGATGCCTGTTTCATCACTGCTGCAACAGCCTCAACGTCCTCAAGCCCCAAACCCAGGCAGTTTAGGGAGCCAAAGGAGTAAAAGTAATTAGTAAAACATCATTAATCCTCCTGCAGATGTTGAGCCAGGCAGGATCCCTGGCCTTTCTGTAGGGCACGCACAGGGACCGTTTCATTAAACCTCCCACCCTGCCCAGGTCTGGCTTTGAGAGCAAGTCTGTGTCCGGCTGGACGAGCAGGCTCCGCGATGGGGCAGCTGGGCCCTCCGTCCTGGTGAGGGGCACAGATTTACACACGTCCACCTCAGCTGCAGCTGGCGCAAAGTTTTCCTTTCCTGATCCACAGCAGAGGCCCCACGATCCAGGAGCAGGGACAGAGCTCCAGCCTTTCATGCTGCTGCACAGAGGGCTCTGCCAGAGCTTGGCCGGGGCAGTCCTAAAATTGCTACTTAAAAAAATCATAGACCCCTTAAGGTTGGAAGGGACCTCTAGAGATGACCTAGGCCAACCCCCCTGCACACGCAGGGTGACCCAGAGCTGGGGCACAGGGTGCGTCCAGGTGGCTCTGGGAGATCTCCAGAGAAGGAGACTCCACAAACTCTCTGGGCAGCCTGTTCCAGGGCTCTGGCACCTCACAGTCAAGAAATGTTGCCTTAAGTTCCTGTGGAACTTTTGGTGGTTC
Source organism: Nothura maculosa (assembly GCA_032353885.1). Classification (NCBI taxonomy): domain Eukaryota; kingdom Metazoa; phylum Chordata; class Aves; order Tinamiformes; family Tinamidae; genus Nothura; species Nothura maculosa. The sequence continues at coordinate 3,082,572 of JAUBOD010000479.1, read as the reverse complement.
AGCTTGTGGCCATTTCCTCTAGTCCTATCACTGTCCACTACTGAGAAGGGGGCAACCCCATCCTCCTCACTGCCTCCCTTGGGGTATTTATACACTGTGACCAGGTCCCCCCTCAGCCTTCTCTTCTGCCGGCTGAACAGGCCCAGCTCCCTCAGCCTCTGCTCATAGGGCAGATGTTCCAGGCCCCTGATCATCCTCATAGCCCCACACTGGACTCTCTCCAGCAGCTCCACATCCCGCTTGTCCTGGGGAGCCCAGGACTGGACACAGGACTCCAGGAATTTTCCTGGCACAAACATTACCCAAAACAGCAGAGTGGCGCAGCGGAAGCGTGCTGGGCCCATAACCCAGAGGTCGATGGATCGAAACCATCCTCTGCTAGTTCTTTGCTTCTCTGGTCCCTCACATGGCCGGAGCAGAGAGCAGCTGCATCTTTGGATCACCAAAGTGCTGCAGGATTGGGCAGTTCTATCACTTAGGCAAAGACTTCATCACTAGGCTGGCCTATAAAAGGTTAATGGGAACAGCACCAGATTGCAGCACCACCCTGCAGAAATCTTGTTTTCTCTGGTTTGGCGTTTAATAAGCAGCGTAGCTCAAGACTACTACTATTCAGTGCCTTACTAGAGCTGTGGTCTTGGAAAATGGCCTTCAAGGCCTGTAGCATGGGGCAAAATTGCTCATAATTCTCAAGGGCATTAATGGGGCGATTGGTAGGTAGTTCTACCCCAATGCCCTTGCTAGAATTAAAGACATCTCTTTCCTGGCAATGAGAGAGACACCGCTGACTATGATAGATACCATTAATTGGCATTTATTTATTTATTTGCTTCTCTCTTTCCCCGCTGCTTCTTCCTTCTCTTCTTGCGGGGAGGCTCTGGCTGCTCCTCCTCAGCTGCTGTGGGCAGGGGGCTGCAGACAGGAGCCAAGAGCCCACGTCAAGCACCCGAGGCCCCGCTCAGCCCAACACCGGGGCTCCTGCAGCCTTTCTGGGCTCCCAAATCCTCCACCCTCCCTTCTCGGTGCCCCTCCAGCCCCCAATGCCCCACAGCGGGGGCTCCGTACAGACACGCCAGGAGCCCCAAGCGCAGTCCCCACTGCGGGGCTCGAGGCTCCCTCTCACCTGCCGGCAGCAGCCTCCTCCCCGCAGCGCTCCAGCAGAGCCACGAAGAAGCCCTGGGTGAGCGTTTCTGCGGGAGACGCTCGGAGGCAGCACTCGGCCCCGGGGAAGGTGGCAAGTCCTCGGCAGGGCCATGAAGGCAGCACGTTCACCAGCCTGGAGCGTGGGGCAGACGGGGACAGCGCTGAGCCTCGTTCTGCACCAATTCTGCCCTCGGTGGCACACAGTGATGCTCCCAACGCGCGGCAGGAGGCTGAACACGCTCCCATCGCCTTCCACCACCCTGCTGCAGCACGTCCTTGCCCAGCTCCACCCGAAGCAAGCCCACCTGAAGGCCGAGCCCTGCTCCTGCAGCACGGCCTGCACCACGTCCTCGTTCTCCTCCTGCTGCACCGAGCAGGTGGAGTAGACGAGGCGCTGGAGAGCCGGGAAGCTGAGCGCGTGGCTCAGGATCCGGCGCTGGAATGCAGCTAGTGCCTGGAGCCGCTCGGCGTCGGGGGCCGCCTCTGCCATGGGCAGCCGCGTCACCATCCCTGCGGGGAGGGCAGCAGTCACCGCAAGGCCAGGCGCTCTGCAGCACCCGAGGCGGCTGGTGCCACCGCGTTACCTGAGCCACTGCACGATGGGTCCAGGATGATATGGGTCACTTTGCTGTACTTGGAGGCCCTGGGGTCGACGCTCAGGAAGTCCTGCTGGGCCAGCTCAAAGCTGGTGACCCCGGCCCGCATCAGCATGGTGTTCATGGTGGCCAGGCGCTTGGTGTCCAGGTCAAAGGCAAAGATCCGCCTGAAAAGAGGGCCAAGACACGAGAGAAGAAAGAATCACTCCCCACTACAGGCTGCCCCAGCCACCAGCTGCCGCAAATGTCCTTTGTGTGCAGGGAGGCAGAGCAACCACATCCAGGCAGTAGTGGAGCTCTCCTGGGGAGGAATCTGTGTTAGGGCCTGGGGAGTGAATCTAAACGATTCTCTGCCCTCCCAAGCCTTTCAAATGGTTACTCTCCCCTCACAACTACCAGAGCCCTCCATCCACCTGCAGAGGGTGTAAAGTCCGAGTTAGCAGGTGAGATTACAGGTTGAAGCTGAAGGCTTCAGCCCTGCAGCCCTCCCTTGAGGCGCGCAGGGCTGCCGCCGCCCTGGGGCAGCCCTCGCCCCTGCCCGGCAGCACGCGCAGCCTCACTCACCCCTTGTTCGTCAGGATGGCCGCCACGTGGCTGGTCTTGTTCCCGGGGGCAGCACAAGCATCGATGACGTGGGAGCCGGCGGCCGGACTCAGGAGGAAGGCAGGGAGGCAGCTGGCCTGCAGGGAGGTCACCAGACACCACACACAGAGCTGCATGTGCCCTCGGTACCACCCGACCCCCAGGGCCCTCCTCAGTTTCTAGCACTCCTTGCTCTCTTTCCAGTTCTTTTCCCATCCCTGCAACTGCAGCCTCTCGCTCCCCAGCTCACCCACCTTGTCCTGCAGGATTATGTGCCCAGAAGTGTAGAGCTGGTTGTTATGGAAGTCGGTCTGTGGAGGGAAGACCAGCAGCTCCGGGAGATGAAGATCCAACAGAAATTTCTTCCCTGAGAGGGAGCTCAGTTCCTCCACACTGTCCACAAGCCACACAGAGGATCAGTGCACAGTCCTGCCTGTGCAATCCCAATGCCAGGACTCCCTGGGGCCCGAGTACAGAATCCCTTCTTCCCACACCTTCAGTCCCCAAAGTGGGAAGGTGGACAGTGAGAAGGAAGTAGGTCCTAGTGGAGATCCCAAATCTGCCACCACAGGCATCAAGACCAACCACACTTCAATGTTCCAGATCTCCTCCCCAGCCCTCAGCTCTCACCAACATCCCACCAAGGGCTCTCAGGAGTGCACGGAGAGACACTCACCTGGCCGCCTTGCCCAGGTAGGAGTAGCCCTGGCGCTTGAAGAAGTCGATTGCGTCTTCCACGCTGCTCTTCAGGGTGTTCACACGGACGTAGCGTGGCAGTGCTGGGAGGACACACTGGGGTGAGCAGCACCGTGGGGCGCCCACCGGAGCACTCGGCCAGCTCCGCAGGGCGCACCGGACACACGGAGCACACAGGATCTCACCTATGGCGTGCGGCGCGGCCGCCGGCGCCAGCAGCTCCTCGTCGCGGCTCACCCGCCGCCGCACCTTGAGGCGGGCGAGCTCAGCGCGCAGGCGGGCGCGGTGCCGCCGCGCCAGCGCCTTCCAGCGGCCCCCGCACTGGAGCCCCTTGCCGAAGAGCAGGTCGTAGACGAGCACCTGCGGGCGGTGGGCACTGAGGCCGGGCCGGCGACGCCGCGGCCAGGCTGGGGGAGCCAAGGGGTGCGTGTTACCTTGGCCAGGTGTGGGGGCAGCTTCTTCTCGGCCTGCAGCAGCGCAGCGCCCTCCAGCACGGCGTCCAGCACGGGCCCGTAGCGCAGCGTCTCGGCCACCAGCGCGTAGAGCTGCCGCACGCGCTGCAGGGCGTGGGGCTCAGGGCCGCGGGCCCCGGCACGCAGCAGCGCCCACTTGGAGCCCCAGCCCCGCCGCGCCACCCCTGCGCCCCGCTACCTACCCCGCGTGTCCCCAGCCCCGTGCCACCCCTGCACCCCGCTGCCCCGCACGTCCCTGCGCCCTGCTACCCCGTGTGTCCCCAGCCCTGTGCTGCCCCTCTGCCCCACTACCCTGTGTGTCCCCGTGCCCCGCTACCCCGCGTGTTCCTGCCCTGCCCTGTCCCCAGTCCCCGCTACCCCGCGTGTCCCCGGCCCCACGCCGCCCCTGCGTCCCGCTGTCTCGCGTGTCCCTGGCCCCGCGCTGTCCCCAGACCCCGCTGCCCGCTGTGTCCCCGGCCCCGCTCCGCCCTGCGCACCGGGAAGCCGCTGCCGTAGACGAGCGCCTTGATGCCGCCGTCGCCGCGCTCCAGGCCGGCCAGCACGGCGGCCGCCGCGCTGTACAGCGCCATGTTCCCCGGCCGCGCCGCCTCCGCGCTCGTGGGCCCGCCCCACGGAGCCGCCCTCGCCGGGAGCCGCTTCCCGCCCGGCAGCAGGATCCCGCCCCCGGGAGGGCCTTTCCCTGCGTCCGGGCCCCGCACGGCCCCAGCCCCGCGAGCTGCCCCGTGCCGGGCAGGGCCCCGCGCAGCCTCCCGAGCGCCGCACACAGAGACGGGCACAGGGACAGAAACGGCCACACTCGGCTCTTTAATAACCCCAGGTCGGCAGCAGAGGACACGTTTTAACGTCGGAAGAACCCAGTCCCAAACGCCCGCTGGGGCTGCCCCTGCCTTGCAGTTTTAGCTTAGTGGTGGTGGTGTGATGGGGAGCAGGGGGTCCTGCTGCTGGAGGCCACGCGGTTTGGTTCTGCAGACCGCGTGTCATGGAGCAGGAGGCCCAATGGGCCCTGCTCCGGGTGGTAAAGCGGGAGACACCCCAGGATGCTCTGCCACAGACCGGGCCTTGAAAGAGGCAACGTGGGAGGATCCGGCCAGGCAAAGAAACGTCAGGTAACGTTGGGTCAGGTAACCAGCTGGGACACGGCACTGATGGTGCCTGCACTTCCAGCCCCGGAACAGTTTGGATTTCAGAAGGAAGCCAGCAACCCCTAAATCCGTAGTGACTGGTCATAAAACCCAAGGTCCGTGACCAATGTTTTGCCTGACCTTCTCCGCCGTGCCCCACTACCGATGTGCCCGGTGGGGCAGCTGAAGTGCAGCAGGGCTGCCCGGCGGGCAGAGCCCGGTGGTGGAGGCTGCCCTGGGCACGAGATGCCCTGTCCGGCTCTCACCTCTTCCCGGTGTGAGCGGCTCTGCAGAGCCAGGGCTGCTGCAGCCTCCGCCACAGGCCCGCGGCCCTGGCGAGCCCCGAGCCCGAGTCAGCATTCATTCCTCTGTAGGGAGATCTTTGCAGGCCACATGTATTTCAGTTCTGCCTCGTAGGCTGAGGATGGGTATTCAGTGATGAGCACTGTCCTGTTGTTAGAGGGGGTTGGAAGGACCCTTCCTGGGTTGCTGGATCTTCTTCTCTAGTGGAACAGGTTCCCCATCAAACAACCCTGTCCGCAAAATGACTTTTGTCTGTTGCAGGAGGGAGCCCAACTACCAGTGCAGGTCCAGAACAGCCCTTTGGTGTTCGGACACAATGAGGGGGCAGGAATAAACCTGGGGACAGGACCTAAGGCAGGCGCTAGCCCTGAACCCCCTCTCCACTAATAAAAGGGGCAGAGCAGGCAGCTTTGCTTAGTGACACATTCCTTGTCGCGAAGGGCCCAAGAACCTTTTTCCATGTCCTTCCCATAGCTGAGGTGGCACCCCAGGAAATAACGCAGGCCGATCTTTCCTGGGCAGCGGTTCATCCCACTGGACACACTACAGCTTGGTGGGTTCCTCGGGGGTAGGATGTTTGTAGGGCCCGTGGGAGTGCTGGCTCACGGCAGGCCTGGGCAGGATGATGGGCACGGAGTAGGGCCCTCGCTCTGGCCAGCACAGGTCCACAATGGGATAGAGCTGGCCTTGGAATTCCGCCTGGAAGGTGTAGATGGGGCTGAGCTCATCGGGGCTGTCGGCATTGTAGAAGGTCAGCTCTCCCTTCTCATAGTGCAGGTAGATGCCGATGCGCTGGGGGCGGGCAGTCAGGGGCAGGGTGGCCCGTGGGGTGGTGAAGGCCTCATAGACTTTCCCTTCCTTGAGGCCAATGAGCCACACGCCGTGCTCAGGAGACTTGCTGAGCTTCCCTTTGCGGCTCACCGTACCCTTGATGATGCCCACGCGCCAGTGGTTCCGGGTGCCCACGATCACCTCCCAGTAGTGCTGGCCGCAGGAGAAGCCCTTGCTGGTGAGGATGCAGTTGCTGGAGTTGAAACGCTTGGGGTTGCTGTCGCGGCGCTGGTACAGTCCACACTGCACCACCGTGTCACCCTTGAAGAGCTCCAGGAGGGGATGTGCTGTCACAGGGTCCAGTTTCAGCATCTCTGGAGCTAAAAAGAAAGCACTCAGACTCCAGACGCACCAGCAGGCAGCAGGACTGGCCCTGAGCGAGGCCACCTCGGTTGGGAGGGCCAGGGACAGCCAGACAAGCTGGCCCTGCTGCACTTCAAGCAGCCGCATGTTGCCAGAGCAGGCTCTTATGGGCATGACCGAGCCTTTGCTCCAGGTGCTCTCCTGGACATGAGGGCTCGCAGCCACGTCCAGAGAGCAGGACAGAGCCCAGGGGCCGCGTGTTGCCAGCTGAGCAGCCTGTCCCAGCAGCTCACACCAGCAGCCCAGCTGGGAGTGATCACCCCAACACCATCTACTGGGGTGATGGCAGTGGGCAGGTCAGTACCTGGCAGAACCCGGCGGTGCAGGCGCTTCCACACAGTCATCTTGATGTCATCTTGATGGAAACACGGCTTAAAGGGGACAGGGCTGAAGATGCCTTCTCCCAGCTGCAGGCTGGGAAGCTCTGACCTAAAAAGACATGGGCAGCTGTGACACAGGTGACAAGGATGGCGTGTGACCCTTTCTCACCTGGCTGCTGTGTAGGATGGTGCCACTGTTATCTCCCCAGCTGCTCTTACCTTCCTCTGGGGCTGCATGTGTGGGTGCAGCCAAGGCTCTGCCCTGCTCTGCGCTGCCCACACAGGTGAGCAGGGCAGTGTGTCCTTGCCAGGCTGTGCCAGCACTGCTGGGCTGACCACAGCCCAGTGGACCTAGTGCAGGGGCACTGCTGTCCCCACTGGTGCTGTTTGCTGCCGGGTGCCAGCACTCACCTGAACTGAGAGGAGCTGTATTTCTGAAAAAGAAAGAAAAAGGAAAAATAAGAGAGAGTTGGTGCTGGAGGAGCTGGCAGCTCCTCTGCGTGGTCCCAGCTCCACACACTCATTCCATGGGCCAGAGAGGCCAGTGGTCCCTTCTCATGGGAGAGCTGTGGCAACACCCTTTGTGGAGGGGTATGTTGAAGGGCAGGGCTCTCCCACCTGTAAAAGACCCTGTTTGGACAGAGGGCACCTGCCTTTCTTCCTTTGGTCAGACCTGCTGCCCAGGGAAGTGTCCAGGGATATGAGCAGTGGGGCTGAGGGCTACAGAGCCTGGCTGGCCCTCCCCACCTTTGCCAGGTGATCCCTGATGAGCACGCATACCCGGATGAAATCAAGTTGGCTTTCATTGTTGAGCATCTCCAGCGAGCTCTCCATCTCCTTCAGCCTCTGCAGGGCATCTGATGTCTGCTTGACCTGGGCCTCAATGGAGGTGACGAGCTGGGTTGCTTTCGCTTCGACGCTCTCCAGGAAGGTGGCCTTCTCCTCGTCGATGTACCTGTGCAGCTCCTGGAACTCCCTACGGGTCACGCACTTGAAGACATCTGCCTCGTTCTGCAGGGAGACAGCACGCAGTTGTGCAGGACCAATTTGATCCTTCACCTTCATCTGCTTTTTTGTTTCAGAAATTCCACCAGCAAAGTCTACATGCTCCAGTAAGCTGTCCTCCACCTGCTTTCCAGAGCAGTCCTTCATAGAATCATAGAATGCCTAAGGTTGGAAGGGACCTTAGAGGTCATCTAGTCCAACCCTTCTTTCACAGGCTTTCACAGAAAGCCTTCAGGGATGCTTTCATCCTGCTGTCCTTGGAGGCTCATGTCTCCGGTATGAGAAGCAATGCCCCTGCTTCACACCTCTCCTACCTAGGTTTTGGTTTCCTGATGTCTCAACCAGCTTCTCTGGAGGTCTTCAAAACCTGCCTAGATGCCACCATGTGCCCTGTGCTCTGGGTGTCCCTGCTGGAGCAGGGAGTTTGGATTAGATGACCTCTAGAGGTCCCTTCCAACCTTAATGATTCTGTAGTTCTGTGACTCATCAGAGCCCTGCTGCACAACAGAGCTCCTGGATTGCTGCGCTCCTGGGGAACAACCTGGGGGCTGAACCAAGGGGGAGCAAGTGAAGCTACAGCTTCATTTGGGATCAATCCTTTCAATGAGCCCCACGGGGAAGTTTTAGCCGTAAAAGGGATGCCGGGAGGTCCCTAGGAGAAGCCTACAGCAAAGAAAGGCAACATGCAGCTAAACCAGGCCTGAACTCAACGTGAAACTCAGCATTGCCCTAGCTGGGAAACTGGTCCTGAGCAGGGTGTTTTTTTACCTGTTATCTCAGCACCTACAAGGACATTCGGTCAAACCAGCTCTGACCTGTGCTCCTACCAGGGGGCTGAGTGCCACCAGAGAAGGCTACGTCACCACTTCTGAAAACAGGGCTGGGCTACCCCTGTGAGCGAGCCCAGAGAGGGCGGCATCACGCTCCCAAAAAACACACCATGTTTAGTTCCTCACTGTCATGGAGAACAGCAATCCCAGGGAAAAGAGTGGAGGACAGGCCATGTCTGCTGCCTCGGGGAAGGGAAAGGAGAGGAGAGGCAAGGGGACCCAGCAGCAGGGCTTGTCCCAGCAGCTAGGAGGCCAAAAAGAGGAGTCCAGCTCCGCTGGCGTGCAGCACTCACTGCAATGCGGATTTTGTTGTTGACCAGCTTGCCGAACTGCTCATCCAGGTTCTTCTTGCACTGGTGGACGTTGGTCAGCAGCACAGACAGCTCCTCCTGCAAAGCAGCAGATGTCTCAGTGCCAGCTGGCTGGATCGCAGGCCGTGTCCCATGCCTGCCCCTGAGCAGCGGGTGCCCCAGCAAACCACCTTCTCTTGAGCTTCCCAGGAAAAGCCAAGCCCAGCGCTGGGAACGCCTGGGAGTGCCCTGCTGCTCTTCACTGATGCAGAGGATCTGGGGCTACCAGAAGCAGGAGAGCACCCAGACCCCAGCCTTGATGCTGCCAACCCAAGCACTCTTAGCAGGATCACTGGGCAGGTGTCTCTACTCCTGTTCCCGGCCCTCCAGATCCTTTCCCCTCTGTATCTTCCCCCACTTGTTCAGGCAGCATCTTGCACTCCGTGGTGGCTCCACAGCAGCTCAGGAGGAGGCGAGCAGGCTGCAAGCCAGCACCAGGCCTGCAACAGCCAGTGCCGGTGCCAGGGCTCTGGCTTGGGCTCTTTCTGCTGCCTCCCAGTCTTATCTGCCCAGTGTCAGGAGCTGAGAGGACCGCTGGCCCTGTGCTTTCATGTGACTCGAGCAAGGGACGCTGTTTACTTCAGCTGCCTGCGGGCCCTTTTCTCCATGCTCTCCTGCGGCACTCAGCCCTTATCTCCAGACTCCTTTCCATGGTATTTGAAAGCAGTCTTGAAAGGCCACCCGCTCTCCCTGACCCTCAGCTCTCCCCACGGCGCTTTAGCCACCCCAGCTGAGCTCATTCAGCGGGGAACATGCTGAGCTAGAGGCTCCGAGAGGCTGCCCTGCATGGGGACCTGCCTGGCTGTGCCACAGGCCTGGGACACGCAGAGCCTGCCCCTTGAAGGGGACCCCGCTCAGCAGCAGTGCCCAGGTGCTGCAGGCACCCGAACCCGTCCCCGGGGAGCCGACCTTCATGCGGCAGTACGTGGTGGAGACGGGGGTGATCCTGTGCTGCCGGTGGCTGCCGATGGTGCCGCAGAGCCCGCAGATCACCTCTTGGTCGTCCTCGCAGAAGAGGCTGAGCGGGTTGTGGTGGTGCGGGCAGGACTCCGGGGCGGCCTCGGCCTCGGCGCGGCTCTGCAGCGCCTCGATGACGCGCGCCAGCGTGACGTTGGGCGGCGAGGCACTGCAGTCCACGCGCTGGCGGCACACGGGGCACACGAACTGCCCCGGCAGCTCGGCCGACAGCGACACCACGCACGACTTGCAGTACGAGTGGCCGCACTGCAGCATCAGCGGCTCCTTGAACACCTCCAAGCAGATGGGGCAGAGGAGCTGGTCCTCCAGCTCGTCCATGCTCATCTTCCGAGCCATCCTTCCAGCGCACGCAGAAGGGACCTGGCCTGGGAAGCACAGATAGATCAGGAGATCAGTCCTACTGCAAGGAGCAAAGTAAGCACGGAGGAGTAAAGAGAGAGTTCACCACCTGAGCAGGGTGGAACAGAGAGCCCCTCACATACTTTCTAGCTCAGACACTTGTAATGCTCCAAGCAGAGTCTGAGAAGGTCGTTTTAGTCTGAGAATGCCTGGCGGTTGGAGCCCTGCTGACATGAGGGCCCATCTGGGCCAGGCCTGGATCTGCCTGGAATGTCAGCGGTTGTCACCAGGCCAATGACCACCTGGGACCTCTGTGTGGCAGCTCTGACCACCTGGAGGCCACCTCAGGGGAACCTGCACTAGGCTGAGACACAGCCAAGAAAAAGGAAAGAAAACAGGGATCCTGGTCTGTCTGAATTTCTATAGGTCTTGCTGGGCACACTGCCTCATCCTCAGCGCATCCTCAGAAGGACCAGCATTAATGCAAGTGTCTAAGCAAAAGCAGGTAGAAACCACCAAGAGAGTCCTCACCTAAGAGACAGGGACGAGGACATGATGAGACAGGGACAACGAGGACATGATAAACGCCCCTGATGGCACCAGGTTGATATGAATTTTGGGAGCATGAGCTGCCAAGGCCAGGGCCTTTAACTGGCCTTGCTCCTTTGCTATTGCCAGTGCCACGGGATGTAAACTGGGCTCGATGCTTCTCCATGCTGGGCAGCAAATGGCTCCTCCCGAGCTGCTAGAGCCCGTGCCACATTCCCAGGGCAGGGAGGGCACCAGCACCAGCAGCCCCAACCCGAGGCCCAAGCCCTGGAATGGGCACTGCTCTCCCAAAGAACGCTCTTCCACTGTTCTCTCCACACTGCTACTCAGTCCTTTGTGGTGGAAAACACGTCAACTTGCTAGTGACAGCAAGGATGAAAACACGGCAGTGCGGGACACGTCTGCTCTTTCCCCACAGGGCACGAGCCAGGGTGGCCTGAACACCATGAGGGGAGTGCAGGTCATGGGGCTCCTACAGCCTCCTCCCTCACACAAAAATGAACCCGAAGTTGAAAGCAGAGACTCAATCCCTTCTCCAGAGAGCCTGGGGCTCCGATCAACTTTGGCCATGCACCGCTTATCCCGTGTGTGGAGAATCAAGCAAGGAAAGTTCCCGTTCCAGCTCGCGACCGTCCAACTCGGAGCCCTGTGGAGGCCGTGCATGGAAGGCAGCGGAGCGGCTCCCTCCGTGCACGGACGCTCCCTCCAAGAGGTGCCCACGCAACATCCCCGGCCAGCGTGCAACTCACTCGTCCGCGCCCTCCCTCCACACACCCTGCGGATGTCACCTGTCTCCAAGGGAAGGTTCAGCCGCCAGAGGCGCCGGATCCGTGCAGGACCGCAGGCGCTGCCGGCCGTGCCGCGGCAGGACGCGCGGCGGCTGCGGTGCCCTTGGCGAGCGGCGCCGGTGCCGGCCGCCGCGGGGGCCGTGCGCGTCACGTCACGGCGCGGCTCGGTGCCAGCCTGCGCGATAAGGGAGCGCGGCGCCGCCGCTCCCGCGGCCACTTCCAAGAGCCCCGTTCCTGCTTCAGCCTCGCTTGGCTCAGGGCAAATATTGTCACCAAAGCACTTTCTTATCAACAAAAACTCTTTCTTTCTTTTTTTTTTTTTTTTTTTTAATTGGAACCCTCTGTTTTTGCTTGAAGTTGATACCTTTCATCTCCTCCTCCAGAGGAGAACCCAGAGCATTGCCCCCGTTTGGGATATGGTGTGCGTGTGTATTTTTTGACTGTAAAAATGTATTTTTTGGATAACTGTCCTTCTGTTCGCAGACTGGTGGCAACCCCACTATCTTCCCTCTTTGCATCAACCCGGGTGAAGCTGAAAACATGACAAGGCTTTGCAGGCACAAGGCCTTGGATGCCGCCCTCCTGCAGCCGTTCCATGGGCGAGCAGAGGGATCCAAGAATGAGAACATTTCCCCGTGGCTCGGGAGACCTGGCTCAGTGAATGCTTGGCTTTTTGGGGCACTGGAAACCTGAAAACTGCTCTACTTGTTTTTCCAAGGAGCCTCGCAGTGACTGTGTTTGCCTCTGGAGGTCACCTGGCCCAACCCTCTCTCGTTCCTGGAGGAGCCTCCACGACAGCCTGTGGGCTGCTCTGCCACCCCTACAGCCAACAGGTCCCCTCGCATCCAGGCAGAGCTTCCTGTGCTCCAGAGTGCGGCTGTTGCCTCGTGCCCTGTGGCTGCCGCCCTGCCTGCTGCAGGGCTGGATCCATTCCCTCCTCCTGTGGGACACGAGGCCCCCGGGCTCCAGCGTCCTCCTCGGCCACCAGGACAGTGCCACTGTCCTTGGCCGCCATCTCCTCGGCCACCTGGACGCTGTAATGGCGCCTGGTCTCCTTGCTGCCCGCCGTGGGTGGGTGGCGCACACGGACTACATCCCCCAGCATGCACCGCTCCGGCGCAGCAGGCCCTCCCCCGCCAGTGACATATCCCAGCGCTGATTGGGCCAACCGCACGCGGCTGCCAATCCCCTCCCTCCGAGACGGCTCCTCTTTGCTCTTAAGCCACCTGCAGGGAGAGGACCGCTCCTCGGAGCCCTATTGGCGGAGTCGCTTGGCGCCGTGCGCGCTGATTGGCGCAGCGTGCCGGGGGCGGGGCTTGGCGGCGGGCGCGATGCTGGGGCGCG
>JAUBOD010000479.1:3044687-3068995 GCA_032353885.1 Nothura maculosa | reverse complement strand
AAAACCCGCTTGGATGCAGCCTGTGCCCCGTGCTCTAGGTGACCCTGCGTGTGCAGGGGGTTGGACTAGATGACCTCTGAGGTCCCTTCCAACCTTAAGCATTCTACGATTCGATGAGAACTGGGGTATTTTAATTTTTGTAGCAAAAATTTCTATTCTTCACAAAACTCTCCCTCTTAGCAAAATCTCATCTCTCCAGTACGTTGGCATCAAGACTGTGGAGCAGCTGCTCATTGGGTGTCAGGGTTAAACCCCAGGGCTTGGCTCCTTGGCTGTGATGGGTTCGTGGTGGAATCATGAGCTGGTCCGTGTTCCCACTGCGGTTCTACAGCTCCAGGGGAAGGAAAAGCGGGATGCTTGGTGTGGCAGAGCAGTTTCTGTTGCTTCCAGTCACTAAGTCCAACTTGTTCTGTCCTCTCCTCCTTGTTACTCCTTTTGGGATGTTCAGTGAAGTACTCGGGATACCTGGAGTATGCGGATGAGCCCTTCTGCACCAACTGCAGCAGGAAGGCCCCTCGCCTGATGAAACTCGGCAAAGGTGAATGGGGGCTGAAGGATTGTCCTGGCACCTGGGAGTTTTAAACACCTGCCCTTTAGGACATACTAATTTAGGCTCTGTTTAGTCCCCTTAGACTATGGGAAACCTTTAAAACTCCTTGCAAATGTTGGTTAATGCAGCATCCCTTGACTTAGGGAACGGGTGGCGGGTGTTGTGGGTGGTCTTGCTGGTGCTTAATACATGTGCTGAAGCAAGCACTGTCTTAATGTTTTAACATCACTGGGAGGTGCTGCTGCTTGCTTGTTCCTGTGGCTGATGGCCTTGGGAATCCAGCAGCAGCTCTACCTGAGCACAGCCTCTCATCGTGGTGCTGAATTGACTTTTGCAGTTGATAAGCTGTGAATTACGGAGATTTTTTCCTCAAGGCTTTAAGAGAAATTCAGAGCCGGGGAGGGAGGGCCCTGCTTTGCCATTCTCACCATAGTCCCTTTCTTGTGTGACAGACATCACGCTGTGGGGGCTGGAAATCGGCCTGCTCACCATGAGGAAGGGCGAGCTGGCCAGGTTCGTCTTCGCGCCCCGTTACGCCTACGGCAAGCTGGGCTGCCCTCCGCTCATCCCGCCCAACGCCACGGTCCTGTTCGAGGTGGAGCTGCTCGACTTCCTCGACTCGGCGGAATCAGACGGCTTCTTTGCTTTGACTGCTGTGAGTTGCCTTGTCGAGGTGTGAGGTGCAAAGCTGCAGCCTGAAGCTTTGTTTCTGCCTTAGAAGCCTCCTGATTTCACTAGAGGGCACCAGCTTCCAGGGAGTTCTGAAATCAGCAGCAGCCCTAACTGGCTGTTGAGAAGAAAAAAATCCTGTTAGTTTGCAGCCTCAGTTTGCCCCTCCTCTCTTTTCCCTTCTTCCCCTCGGCCCGTTTTTGTTTTGCTGCTTGGCTGCTGTCCCAAGTGCCCCTTCACGGTTCGCTTTCCTCCCCGGTGAGTTGCAGTGTGATTGTTAGTTTCTCCTCTTCACACAGAAGGCTTTGGGCTGTGGCTGTGGGTCAGTGGTTGGGGCACAGGCAGCAGCACTGATGGAAGGAGCCCCTTTCTGTTCCCCTGCTGCTGTTGCCGAGGCCCCTCTTTCCACAAGTGCCCTGGGATCAAACCGCCTCAATCTCAATTTCCCACCCCTTCCTCGGGTCTGGCTGCCCTCTCTTGTTAACTCAGAGCTGATTCAACACTAGGACAAAACCTGTGCACCAGTTTTCCAGGTTACACCGTGCCAGGCCAGCGCCAGAAGTGGCTTTTGGGCTGGCTTTGTAGCACTGCTCAGCAGGCCCTGTGTGCACAAGGTGCCTAGTGACTTGTTGCAGCCTGGAGGTGGGAAATGCCGGAGGGCAGCGGCCCGACTGGCCAAGACAGGGGGTCTTGGCAACGCTCCGACTCTTGCCATTCAAATGAGAAAAGGGCTTTTCTGTCCGTGATCTCTGCTAGCTTGAACTGACACACGGGTATTTCCTCATACAGGAGCAGCAGGGAACGTTTCCACTGCAAAAGGTGCTGAAAGTGGCAGACACGGAGCGAGAGTTCGGCAATTACCTCTACCGCCAGCAGCGCTTCGCGGACGCCAAAGACAGATACAAAAGGGTAGGACACGAGAAAGCTTTCTCCATGGGCTCTGGGAGAAGTGATTATCAAGTGCTAACTCACCAAAACAAGTACGGGTTTGAGAGCAAGTGCTTTATTTATATTTTCCAGGGATAGTTTGTTATTGAAGACAAATGCCTGGTTTTGTGTGAGCAGCAATGGTAAATGAATGGCACTGAAGGAGAAGGGATGGCAGAAATTGCTGTGACAGGAGAGCAAATCTGGTGTCCTTAGGAGCTCCGGGCAGTTTGCTTGATTGCTTTTACTGCTGAACTGGAGTCTTCCAGGTCACCTTTTACCAGGAGAGGGTGTAATGCAGTGTGGTCTGCTGTGGCAGTCTGGATTAATGCTTTCAGAAGTAATTTAGGCTCCTTGTGCTCTGCAAAGAGATGTCCACCCGCCTGTGTGCTTTTACTTTTAACCTCTTGAGAGAGAGAAATCTCCTATTTCTTTCCCTGACTTGGAAACTTAGGAGACTCTTTTGTTCCCCATTGATTATTTGTGCTATTTCTTTCTAAACAATAATATTTTAAATTGTCTTTTTCCGATTTGGTTTCTCTTGCATCTTTGCCCTTAATCTAGTTCCCGTGTGTATTTTTTTCCTCTTTCTTTCTAGATCCTGGATACAATCATTAGAGCTGTGTTTTACTTTTAGGAAGATAGATGCTTCTGGCTGAGCTGGCTAGTCATGCTGATAGTACCATACAGTAATTTTGTGATTTTTTTTTTGAGTAATTTTAACTGGCCTGAGTAAATGGCAACATGGACGCAGCTGGCTGATCAGGTATATTTTTTACTTTTCATAACAAGCCCTTTATGTACTTCTGTTTCCCTGTTTGCTCAGGCTTACACCGTGCTACGTCGCAGCCCTTCCAGCGAGGCAGAGCAGTGTCAGATTGACGCTTCTAAGTTACTGGTGCTCCTCAATCTCTCACTTACCTACCTGAAACTGGAGCGTCCTGCCAAAGCTCTGACCTACGGAGAAAAAGCTTTGGAGATCGACCAAAGAAATGCCAAAGCGCTGTTCAGATGTGGCCAGGTGAGCAAAAATAATTATTCTAGCAGACAGATCATAGAATCACAGAATCCTTAAGGCTGGAAGGGACCTTTAGAGATCATCTAGTCCAACCCCCTGCACATGCAGGGTCACCTAGAGCTGTGGCACAGGGCTGCATCCAGGTGGGTTTTGAAGATCTCCAGAGGAGACTCCACAACTTCTCTGGGCAGCCTGTTCCAGGGCTCTGTCACTCTCACTGTTAAGAAATTTTTCCTAAGTTCCTGTGGAACTATTTATGCTTCAGTTTGTGGCTCCCTTGAGGTATTTATAGACACTGCTCCATTCCCCCGAGCCTTCTCTTCTCCAGGCTGAACAGGAGCTTGCAGCTCTCTCAGCCTTTCCTCATAGGGCAGATGCTCCAGGCATCCTCATAGCCCTGCTCTGGACTCTCTCTACCATCATACCTAGGTTCCTGTTGACAGAGCTGCTCTCCAGAAGGTCAGTCCCCAGCCTGTCCTGGTGCCTGGGGTTATTCCTCCCCACCTGCAGGACTTTATCAGCAATATCAAGCAAAGTCCCAGTTCAGCTGCCACTGGGGGCTACCTAGAGTATATTGAACTACTGAATTCTGGCCAGAGCTCAAAGTTCCTAGAGCAGGCAGTTGTTTGTCTGCATTTGACCTGCTGGAAAATCTGGCCTTCTGTAAATCTGTCACACAGCTCTGTGCTTAGGGCATTCCTGGACTACCTAGATCAGTCTCAGAAACATTTGTGGTTGTGTGTGCTTCAATCCTGAAGAATGGGAGCGAGTCTACATTTATCCTTCAATATATCTGTCTTCTTTCAATGACAGGCTTGTCTCTGCATGACAGAATACGAGAAAGCCCGGGATTTCCTGGTCAGAGCGCAGCACATACAGCCCTTTAACCATGATATTAACAATGAGCTGAAAAAGTTGGCAAGGTGAGAGAACTCCTTCTCATTGTGGAAGAGGGAGTGTTTAGGCAGTGTGAAAACACCCACTCAGAAACACTCTGGTGCTTGTTAAAGAAAATAATTATTGGGGCTAGTAAGGGACTGAGGAAAATCCTGATTTTTTAGCATGGGGAAGGTTGGGTCAGATACTTTGCAGACACATTGGCTACATGAGATATGTGAGAAGCTGAGAGTATCCACACTTTCCATACAGGTTCCCTGGTGGGATATCTGTGTTGCACTTCTTGTGAGTAGGTGGATCAGGCTGATGACAGAAAGGCAGGGGCTGCTGAAATGCCTTGAAACCAAAGAAATACTGTAAGTTAGAGCTCCAGATAATAATATGCTGAAATAAGAAGTGTGACTTTAATTTCCTCGAGGACACTGGTGGATTACAGTCTTCTGTACTGCAAATGCTACACTGTACAATGCTACAGATACTAATGTTAACGTGTAGGAATGTCTTGAAAGTGAATTTCTTGCTGTCTTGGAGGCAGTAAATGAGCAATCCTGTAGGTAAGCTGTCTCTTTGCTCACAGGCTGAATATAGCACAATCCTGCCAACCTTAGTCATGTCTCAGTCCCACCAAAACGTGCCTAACACTAATCTCCATCCTCATTCTTTTCAGCAGAAGCTCCAGCTGGTTGCCCAAAATGCATGCTGTACTTCTGGCACTGCTGACAGATGCAGAGTGCAACAAAGCCCTCAGCTTCAGAGATCACAAAGTGCCCTTGAATAAGAGCATTTTCCTTTGCTGTGGATGTCTGTGACACGTGGCTTGTAGGGAGCTGTAGCATCTCCTGTTAGATAATTGAAAAGGCCAGTCTCACTGTGGGCTGAGTCCCTTGTCAGGCAGCACTCAGTTAAGAGCTGTTCTCACACATCTGCATCCTGTAGATCAAATAGTCTGTGACAGTGTTAAGTGTTCAGACTTTTCCTGTGACCTCAGAAGCATGAAGAACTCAAAGACAACATTAGTTGTCCATGTGGAAATCTGAAATGCACCACTCATTCCTCCTAGTGTGGCTATGGACTCACAGCTCCCAAATCCACGGTATGTGGATGATGTCAGGGCCTCACTGGTGCTAGAAACATTGATTGTAGCAGCTTCGCACGTTATCTTAGACTCATTGCAAATGCATCAGCTGGTAGAAGAAAAATCTTGCTGATAAGGCCAGGCTTGTCCTGCCGGGAAGCACTGAGGCGTCCTGGCTGCTGGGAAACAGTGTGTGGGTTTGTCAACACTGGCACAAACAGCGAACAAACACAGCAGCAACCTGAGCACACGAGTGCCCCTTAACTCCTTCAGTCTCTTGGAATTTCTGCTTCAGTGCCAGTTATAATTGGAGTGGCTTTTTCCCCCTTTTTTACTATTACAAAGGGTGAAATTAGCATAAAGTAGTTAGAGATGTTATCGGATGTTGTTAGTTGTGCCACACCTCAGTCTAGAGCTCTGCAATGTTGCCAAACCACATTGCTTGTGAAGACCCTAGTGTGATCTGGCAAATGTTTCCAAAATAGAATATGCATCAAAATCTTGTTCTTAAAGTCTTTCCACTTCCTGTAGAAAGTGGGAAAAAAAATACAAAACCATGTGTTAATAGCTGGTTTGTGTTGTTGAAAACAGAACATAGAAAAGCATCCATGTAAAAGCTGAACATGACTTTTAACAAAATTTGCTTTTTCCAAGAGAAACAGGCAGATTCTGGGATTATGGGTGTTGAGGAACTTGTCTTGTACCAGCTGTAGTGGCTTTGCTTTATAGTCTTGTAAGTCTTGAATTCACTGGCAATTTTATCAAATCAGAATAAAATTCAATTCTGATGTTCAGTGTGAAACTGCCTCTAAAGGAGGGAGCTCTTGGGTTTTCTGCTCCCATAGGTGATGATTTCAACGCCAGGTGCCTGCTACATGAAGGCCAAGGAGGCATCTTTGGTCTGCCCTTGGAATACACCAAGGTGCCAATGTCTGTTGGCAAGATTTGAGCGATTTGCTATGCTGAGATTTCTCAGAATGCAGCACCTTAAGTTCTGGGCGCAGAAGGGCTGGTGGAGGGACGTTAGCCAAGGGGACATGGCCAATGTCACAGCCCTGGGTGTGCCGCAGCAGAAAGTTGGGTTTGACCTTATACGGTAGCAGAGGCCATAGATTTGCCTATATACAACAGTTAATTGCTGGGACAGTGTCCAAATTGAGTCACTCTCCTGGTCGGGGATTCCTCTGCAGTGAGGCCCCGCTCCCGGTGAGGTCGGGATGCGGCAGAAGCTGCTCCCTCCAAGCACCTTGTGGCACTGCTGCAGCTTGGAGAAGCAGTGACCACAGTGGCAGGGTCTGCTCAGGGTTTGCCATGCAAATGGGTGGCAGGGAAATGGGAGCGAAGGAGGGAACATTTGCTGTGTGTTTGTGTATCCCATGTCCATGCGGTCCCCTCCCTATCCTCGGATCAGGTTTGAGCCATTCCTTACCACGGAGTAGGGCACTGGACTAGCTTCTTGCTCTGTGAGAAACAGCAAGAGCGTAGCAGACACCAGACTAGGCTCTAGGATACAGGAAGGGATTCTACTGCCTTAGAAAGCATCTGACTATCAAAACTAAATCATTTAATTGGCTAACGATCAGCAGCAGAGGCTCCGGGGCTGTGCTGAGGCACCGTGGTGCCAGCTGGCAGAAACAAGGGTCTGGAGCAGCGCTGTTCCTTTGCTAGCTGTATAATCTAGATTAAATTAATTCATTTAGCAATCAAAGAAAAGCTTCTAATTGTGACACTGGTGGCTGAGTGGACGGACCCCAACCCCTGACCTCACGGTGTGCTCTGCTTTGCAGCTGTTACAAGGACTATGCGGATAAGGAGAAAGAAATGTGCTGCCGCATGTTTGCCCCGCTCAACTCTTCACCTGCGTGACCAGAAATAAAGGTAATCAAACCATGGAAAAGGCCGAGGTCTCCCAGGCTTCCCCTGTGCTGCCTGGACAGTGTTTTCAGGTAGGGAACCAGTTTCTCTTCTGCATGGGAGGGTTTTAGAGGCAAAAGGTAACCCGAAGGGGCAGGATGGTAGGGCAGAAGACCCCTATGGGATCTGCTTGGAGAGGCTTTCGTATCGAGCAAACCACAATGGGGCAGGAGCCCGAGCATGGCAGCACCTGGGTAAGTTTGGGTTTGTTGTGTCCCAGCTGTTCCCTCTCGGAGCCAGGGCAGGAATAGCTGTGTAGTCCTGTTTCGCTGCCATCTAAAAAAAAACAGCAACAACAAAAAAGTTTCTGTCAAACTTAAGAATTGGATTTCCTCCTCCCTTCCAGCACTCCTGTCTTGAGCTGCTAGAATGCTTCACTTCTGAAAAATCTAAATATTTTATTTCTACCTTTTTCTTAAATATTAAAAAGCCTGTTTGTATAGAAAATTTCAAATAGCTGTTTTGGTCTCTCTAAAGTCTTGAATCTTCTAGCAAAATTGACAGGGCTTATGAATGCACAAAGGTTCTTTGATCATCCTCTTTTTTTTTTTGTCAAAACCTTGGGAAGGGCGCGGGGAGCTCGGGGGAAGTGGAAGTCTTGGCTGGTCTCTCGCCTCGGGGGAAGCCCTCGGGAAGGGCTGTGGAAGTGACAGCCGCCTTCTGTCGGGAGGCAGCTCCAGCTCGGGGCTGTCGGCATTCGCTGCAGTGCTCGACTGGAATGAGAAGAACTAGTATTTGAGGAGGAGGTTTCACTGCATCATAAGGCAACACATCCTACTTCTGACTGCATGTGTGTCCTGGCTGAAGGTTTTACCCCTCCTGTGTCCCCCTGGCTCCGATCTCAGCTGAGTGTGTTGCTGAATGGCTGAGAAACATAAATTCTGCTGCAGGTTCATAGACCTATTGAGAGGTACCCGTCCCCAGGGAAGCAGTTGTGAAAGGGGGTGTTGGGACTGGCACGTGCTCTTGCCAGAGGTACACGGGCAGCCGGAGCCCTGCACCTGGCAAGGAGGCTCCGAGTCTGCTCGCTGAATTTCAGTGATTTCCCCTTTGAAAACCTTGGTGACTTGTGTCCCTGCAGCACTTAGCAGGGCCTCAACTGGGAAACCTGTGTCAGCCTGTGCCTGGCTTTGTGGTGGAACATGGCATGGATGTGATCATCTCCAGGGGCATAAGGATGACGAGCTAGACCAGAAACCTCTGGCCTAGGGGGGTTTTTCCTGAGGAATTTCAAGGGTTAGGCTGAGCTGGGTGTCAGACAGGGTTTTTCTGTTGGTTCCTACTGCTGCAAGTGTTAGGCTCTTTCCTGGAGTTTTGCCTCTTGAAATAGGTGATTGAGTCAGTCATGGAGGTTTTTCACTTTCTATAAACTCAGTAACATTTTATAAATAAGTCTTCCAGATTGATATTAATCACTGACACCTACGTAGCACACTATAATGCTTATTTGTTGCTGTTAATTCATCCTCAGAAAAGGCTCTCTCACCTAGAACTGCAGAGTGGTTGAGGTTGGAAGGGACCTAATCCAACCCCCATGCTCAAGCCACTGGAATATAGTCCTTAGTGATAAGGTGCCCTGTAAGCTTTGCCTGTGACAAGCCAGCAGGATTGCAAAACTTATGGAAAACTTTCCTGTTTCCAGCTGGCAGGAACTTGCTAAGCATTGAGCTGCCCAGCTTGGAGTTGTAGCCTTGACACTTGTCCTCTTGTATCCCTCTGTTATATCCCTCTGAGCCAAAGCTCCTGCCCAGGTAGGTTTGAAACTTGTTTTGGCAAATTCTGCAACCCTTGTTTTGTTAGGGGAACAAGTGGCTTGTTTCTCTGTCCTAAACAGCTAAAGGCAGTTTTCTGTTGCCTGTAATGACACTTGAGATGCTCACTGGTTGTGTGCTCTGTGTTTGGGTTGCTTGCACGTGCATAGATACCTGTATGGGCAGATTTTTGGTGCAAAAAGGACTCGTTTCCAGCGTGTGTGTCCGCCCCAGGCCCCTGGGGAAGGGACTCAGCAGTGCAGAGCGTGCAGGGAAGCTCTAGTGAAAATGAACAACACTGAAATGATGGCAGGAAACCGGCTCCAAGGTCAAGCTTGAGATTGCTACAAAGAGCAGGGCCGAGCAATTTGGAAGCCTTTATTTGGTGAGAGTTGGCTGCAGAACTGAGGCTGTGTCACCAGGTAGAAGTGAATATAATTGGGCTTAAAACCAGCAGCAGTTGCCAGTTAAACTGACCTAATGAGCTAAAAGAGACTCGCAAATAAGCCGAGAGGTATGCACATAATACAGTCAAAACTCCTGACTTGGGAAAGCTCTAGTCTTTGAGTGAACAGCAACTTGCTGCTTTCCCTCCTACTTTCCCTTATTTCTGAGCTGAAGATCTAAAATATACCTCCTGCTGGGGCTGTCCCTACCCACTGTGCAAAGCTCAGCAACACAGAACCCAGCAATTTCACTTCTTCTGTAGGAGATGCAAATTATTGTACCACAGAGATGTCCCGTGTTGTGTAGGAAACTGTTAAGCATCTGCTTTATGCTAAGTATTGCTAGAGCTAGTGGGAAGGCTTGAAGGATGACTTAATTAAGCATTCTCCTTGCTAAGCAGAGGAAGAAGAGCCTTAATAAGGTGGTTGGGGCTTTTTTGTTTGTTTGCTCTTGTTCAGATCTCCTCCTCTTCTGGCATCTCCTCGTTTGCAGAGTTCTGCAGCTGAGGTTTGTGCTAGTGCCTGTGACAGCTTATGAATCTTCCAGAAAGGTGAAGTCTCTCCCCAAAGCTGCAGTTAGTGACTGCGTCACCTCGGCTCTGAGGATTCTCTGCCACGAGGTTCCCAGTCACTTACACTAGATGTGGGTGTTTCATTTGATACAACACAGCAGCAGGTCTGGGCAAAAAGCTGCTGGGGAAAGAGCTGAGGACAGGGACCAGCAGGCTGCTGTCAGCATGTCGGGATCCCACCTGCATGTGAGATACTCTTCCCTTTGGACCCTAATATTTTTAGAAATCCCATCATGCTTGTAAGTGAGACCATGCTCGCTTCCTGGTAGCCGTAGCCTTTCCCCAAGGGTTTATATCCGATGTGCCTTTGGGGCTGGTAGGGTTGGCGTGAAGAGCTCTCCTCAGGCAATTGCCCTTCGAGGCCTTCAGCCCTTTGTAGCTCTGCGCTCCAAAACGTGCACAGAACGTGCCCTTTCAAAGGGCTCTTCTGCAGCTGCAACAGGAGATAATCTAAACTGTTCCAGCTGCTGAGTGAAAACCTTCCTTCCTTCCTTCTCCAGAGTCAGTGGCCATCCCGCTAGGGTGGGAGACGCGTTATTACCATGGGCAGAACAGCTCCCCTCCAGGCACAGGGGCTGCTTTTCCCGGTGCCCTCACGGCACTGCCTTTCCCTACCTTTTAGACCTAAACCTTTCTGGAAGTGGGAAAGAGGGAGCTGGATAAGAGGCAACTACAGTTGCTTAGGCAAGGAAGCAGCTTCAATGGATTGAAAGCCTCAGGAAAGCACTACTTGTGACTTAACACGGAGTGAAGCTGAAGGTGCTGGTTATAAATAACCAGTGATGGGTTGTGTTTGCTGTAAACTGATGCTCAGCTGTGTCTTGTCCTTGTGAATATAGCTGCTCCCCACAGACTTGCCCCTGAGCTTCAAAGTGGATGTGTGTGTGAATGAGGGGCTGCCAGGCTGCTCATCAGGGTGGGAGCCAACATGGAGCGTGGCTGGGTGGGAGCACCAAGGCCTGAATGGTGTCCAGGACATGGAGCCAACATGGAGCATGGCCAGGCGGGAGCACCAAGGCCTAAACGCTGTCCGGCATATGAAGCCAACATGGAGCATGGCCTGAGCGGGAGCACCAAGGCCTGAATGGCGTCCGGGACATGGAGCCAACACAGAGCGCGGCTGGGTGGGAGCACCAAGGCCTGAACGCCGTCCAGGATGTGGGAGCCAACGCGGAGCACAGCCAGGGGGAGTACCAAGGCCTGAACGCCATCTGGGACATGGAGCCAACGTGGAGCGCGGCCTGAATGGGAGCACCAAGGCCAGCGTCCAGCGCACTGTGTTGTCGGGGCCGCGCCCCTCTCTTCTGCTCCCCTTTGATTGTGTCGCCATTAGGTGGAAATGAAAGAGATGAACTGATCAAACACTTCTCGAACGGCTTTAGGGTTTCAGTTTGAATATATATTTTTTAATTAGCTGCATGTAAAGACTTTATGACTTCAAATAGCAGCCGTGAAACCAGCGGCCTCGCAGTTTGATCCTTTGTTTTTCTCTGGTGCACAAGGAGTCTTGGTAGCTGTAGGTTTTATACCCAGCCAGAGCCTCTGAACCACAGCTAACAGCCAGTGGAAACATCAAGTGATTATCCTATAAGTATGCCTATCAGGGACACATGAAAAGGAGTGTTCTGTGTGTATGGAATTAGACTGACGAGTAGCAGAGCAGGCAGCTGCATTTTAACAGCAGCAAAGATGGTTTTCTCTAATAACATAGAGGATATTGCAGCACATCGAGTGTTTGCTCTTTTTTTCACTTTAGAAACATTTCTTCCCTTGTCCTAGTTGCTGGGACTTTTATGCTGTTAGCTAGAGGAATGATTGAAGCATTTTCATCTCTGATTAATTTTCAAAGGACTAAGAAAAGAGATGACCTGGAGTGAGTGCTGGTGGGTTTCTGTCTTCAGAAGCCTCCTGTCCCCTCTCTCTTGAGCAGGATGGAGCCTGGATAGCGCCTGGAGCCTGGGTTACCCTGAGGGTAACACAATGAAGTTCTGAATCTGGGCAACTCCACCATTTCCAAAGGCTCGACAATGTAAAGTTGCCTGTTAGATGAAACTGTAACATGGGATTTAATTAGCCTGGGTGAGCTAGGACAGTGGCAATGTGCTGACTTGTTACTACGTGTCCCAGGTTGGGCCAGACCAGGAGTCTGCTACGGGCTTATGTCTGACCGTCTTGGAAATTATTTGACTGTCTCGTGCTTTTATTAACCCAAAACATAAATTGGAGTGGCCTTTGCAAGAGGCTGACTGCCTTGATTCAGACTTACCAGTATCTGATGGATGTCATTTGAGTTGGCAGAACTGAAGCAGAATGAAACCTTGTGTTTTCAGCATCATCAGGGGGAGCTGAGCAATTCACTCTGCCCTGCGATGAGTGGGACATAAGACCAGGGACCTCCTGAGCTCCTTTGCAACCTCAGTGATCGTGTGATGCAAGAGCAAACCAGTTGTCGTTCCAGGTTGTGAGGTGCACATTTTGCACCTTGTGTGGTACTTCATGTTCTCATTCTTTCGTCTGTGAAGTCTCTTTCTTCACAATTGCAGATTTTTTTTGTCTTCTGCTCAGCAGTCTGTATGTTGATATCCCCCAAGGAACCTGCTTCTCTCTTTCATTACTAGTAATATGATTAAAATTTGTCAGGCTCGCTGCCGCAGCAGAGCTGGCTGCACGTGCTGAAGTGGCTGCAGCTGCTCAAAGCGTAGGGAAAATTGGTTTGGGCTGCTCGTGCGGGATAGATATGGGATACCTTGTGGAGAGGTTGTTGAGAATTGTTTGGCATTTTTCCATGAATGATGGAGGGATGAGACTCGCTTTCCAGCAGAGTTTTGCAAACATCTGTATTGTGACAAATTGCGGAAACACCTTCTGTGTCTGTATTCCTCCCTGCAGGATCCTCACGTGTTGCCAGTTGTAGTAGCAAGATGAACAACTCGATATGGAAGTGTGTTGTAGGCCCATTAAAAAGCAACAAGAATGTGTTTACTGGCTGTTTCATTCCAGATGCTTTGTGGCTTTGGGGACAACAGGGATCTCCACAAAATGATTGCATGTACCACATTTCTCCTATGGCACTTGCACTGTTTGACCAACACTTAAAATAAAATAACCCTTAAGAGCTTGCGAGGGCCAAGGAGCAGGAGATGCAGGGCTGTCAGCAGGGTGAGGCAATGGGGAATACCAGTTAAGAGGCCGTGAAGGAGCAGAACTTTTGGCAGCGGGGTCAGTGCTGTTGAACTGTAGCCATGTAGAAGGTTCGGTGGGTGATCTGAGTGCTGATCAGTGACCTATGAGATGCTACTTTGAAATACAGAGAGGGAGGAAAGAAATCACACCTTAGATTCGTATCTGGTTTGTATCCAGAGGAAAACTTCTTCTCTGCCTCCGTACTGGTTTTTCTTCTAGTGACATAGAAGAGCTGGAGCGATGGGATGGTGGATGGTCAGGCACTGGGGTGGAGGAGAAGCAGCAGCTCTGCTGGGTAGCTGACCTGTTACCATCTCGGTGTGTGCTGGGACTTTGAGATGGGTCATGTCCATCTGTGAGCGGGAGTGATGGGGTGGGAGGAAACTAAGGAGGAACGAATTGTTGGGAGGACTGTGTATGTTGAACCTGTGACAAGTGTCTCAATGTTATGCCTAGGCTTCTGCTTGGTGGCAATGCCCTGCACGAACAGGATGGGGGTCATGCAAAGAAGATGGGGACAAACACATACGCTGAGAAGCAGTAGAAAACTCTGCTTAGGAGAATGGTGAATCCATTGGGAAGTAGAGGACTTATTTCTCAAAGAGCAAACGTCCCAGAACAGGCTGGAGAAGCACAAGTGGGCAGTAGTTTAGATGACCCCGTATTAGAAAGGAGAGGGCCTCAAGGGCACTCTCAGGGTTTGTCTGAGGTGGGCTTGCTTGTTTTAAGTTTTTATTACTTACTACTCACTTTCCTGCAAGCTCTAGCTGAGGAAGTTTTTTGGCTTTCATGGTGATTTTACTGTGCCTCTTCTATGTGTGCTACACCACAAAACTCTTGGTGACCCTTTCAGGGCCACCGTAGACATGTGCTATTAATGGTTGACCTTTAAATGCCTACAGTCACTGATACAGAAATAGAAATAAGTTGAAATAAAATGAGCAGATAACCAGTACAGGAACATTACTGACTGTGGTATTTTGTTATCCTAGGACTTCCCCAGCTGATAAAGACCAGCTCTTGGGCCTGCAGAAAACTCCAGATGGCATCAGGAAAAGGGGAAGCCACTGTCCAGTTTGGAGAGGGGGGCATGGAGGCTCTGTTCATCTTACAACCTGTTTTTCTCGGAGCTGGTTCTTGCTCAAGTCTGAGGTTCAGCTCTCAGAGCTAAGTTCTACTGTGTGAAAGAGGAAAGTGTCCTCTTTGTCATATTCCAAAGAATCCTTTCCTGGCATCCTGCCTCTTCCAGGTTCTGCATTGCTTTGGGGGAATCTCGGAGCAGAAGTAGGATGCCACGAAGTCTTGTATTGTTTATACAGATTGTTCCTTAAAAATTAGGTTTAATATTAGTTTTTGTTCTGAGAAAATAAACCAGTCTGAGAACTATTGCTAGCAGCACTTGTGCCAACAATTTATTGTGCAAGAGTGATGAATGTCTCTTTCAGTGCGAGGAACTGGAATTTGGAAACAGGGTCCAATTTGTTGTTAGTATAGCTAGCTCCCTTCTTGGGCAACACAGTGTGTTTTGCTCCTTGTTTTGCCTGAACGTTCCTGTGCATGTTGATGCTAAATTTCAGATTACTTGAAGGGTTTTTTTCCTATTCAAGCCTTGCTGACTTTTCTATGTTTGCTCAGGTTGGTTTCCTTCTGGAGCAGAACTCACCGTATCCTCCCTGCATGTCTCTGAACATAGACCTTTGTGGTGTGACTGAGTTAATAAACACAAAACCAAATGCCTCTTAGAGAACCTGTGGCAGGCAAATACAGAGCTAGAAAGAAACCGCTTGAATTCCACGGAGGAGGAACCTGGTAACATGAAACGATGTTTTTCTGGCATTTGTCCCCTCCGTGTTTGGCTAGTGAGGTTAATGTCTTCCAAACGTACTCCAGTGCCTCCTTGTTGACTTGCAGGGCATGGAGGGTTGCCCGTGGTGAACGTGTGTTCCAAGGCGGCTGCTTGCCAGGAGAGAAAGGTCTTCAGCATTCCCGTTTGCCCCAGTTCTGCCAGCATCTTTATGGCTTTTGCATTCCGTACCACCAGACTTTGACAGTATCTTAAAATAAAATGCCCTCTCTGTAAGACGTTCTGAAAAGAGGGGAGTGGAGGAAAGCTTTGGGTTGGCAGCACCTTCTAAGCACACTTCTGGACCCTTTTGCTTGCCTATTTCTTCTGGTCCTCTGCCTCTGCAGAAAGGACGTTCTGGTAGCTGAGAGAAAGAAGGTCAAGTCCTGCTGCGCTCCCTGGTCTGAAGAACGGACAGATACTAAGGCAATGAGGACTTTGGGTCATTTGCAGTCTTTTCCCTTATTTTCTTTCCTAGATGTACTTTCCCAAAAGATTCCAAGAATATAAATGTGCTGATCAGCAAGGAAGAAATACAGCTGTACAATGCTAATTTTCTTGAATTATACAATAAACTGCTTTACTTTTTTCCAGACTTGATGAATAGTGTACAGTGTCAGTACACAACTGAAATTCAAATAGTGCATGTAAGGCAGTTGGCAAGGCTTTTAACTGGATTGAGAAGGCAATTCAAAGCACACACTTTGGTTAAAAGATTACAAGCCCGTGCTCTTATTTTGTTAAATGTGGCCCATTTCTCGTGTTTGGATTTCCACAACTATGGTAGCTGGGCGTTCCCAGCTGTTCTCAAGGCACACGGACTATGAAGACAGCCTTATCTCAAGCTCCCTGTTGTTCTTTTCCAGAACAGGATTAAAATTTTATCCCCATCAATCCCCATTTGGTTGGCAATGAAGTGGACGACTCGCTGATTCCTTTTTGCTGGGTAGACACTAGATGGCAATGCATCCCTCATAATACTTGGATAAAAGGAAGCAGCCCAAGGGTTCGTTTCTGATGGGCTTAGTATCTGGATATTGCTCTTTTTCTGTACAAATTGTTCCAATAGCTTCCTTGGATCAGAAGCTGAGGCCAGGTCCACGCAAGGAGCGGAGAGCTTAGCGACACGAGGCCTGGAGACATAAACATGGGCCTGTTTTCTAGCACAGTGGTGCCTCCAGGAACCTTTCCTTAGCCTTTGGTGGACCTGAGGTGCAGTGTTTGGCACTTACCTGACAGCCTTCAGCTGCTGGCATTAAGGGAGCGCACTGGAGTACACTTGAAAATGGAAACTTGTCCCTATGCAAGGGCAGAACGTGGAGCTTTCCAAGCTGGCATGGAGAAATTCCCCCCAGGGAGGCATCAGTCCTGCAAAATCTTAAGTGCACCCCCATGCTTGGGCCTTGGTGCTTGGGTGCCGGTGCGACGGCTTGAAGCATGAAGCAGGTTTGTGAGTTTTGGCAAGATCCTGCTGCTGCTGCCGGCTGCAAGTGCCTTGCAGAGCTCCCAGGGACGGCAGTGACCCTTCCCGGGGACGGCTGCCCGCCTCGAGCTTGCATTTGACCCGGAGTCTGGCCTGGGGTTCATGGCTAGTTTGCTGATCCCCTAAGGACTATTTGTTGTTGACTAGAGCTGACCAAGATGTAATTTTTCTTTTTTTTTTTTTATCTATAATCAATTGACAATAATTGGTACTACTCTTTCTTTTCTGAAAAAAACACAAACTTTCAGCCTCTGGGCAATGTCAAAAATATTAAATCTTTAACAAGCATTAAAACAGAAAGGCAACTCAAACTAAAAGAGAAGTTTAGAAATAATCTCAGTTTGTAATTGTTAATCAGTAAGCGTGCACCTTCCAGTTTGCTATTGAGACTTTTTGACCAAAATGCCTTTACATTTTATTTTTCCTCCTCTCTTCCAAATAGTTTTACAAATATCTTGGAATGTCCTAGGGGGGAAATCATTCAAAGGCTTTTTACCTTTTACAGTTCAAAAATGGCCATGTATTTTCGGTTTGGGTTTATCTAATGTCATCTTGCAGCTTCTGAACCTCTCTGAGTATTTCCCAAATTAAAATAGTATATAATATCCTGTGCTGTCTTCCTGGCGTGGGTGAGTTTAACCAATGCCTAGGATACTGTCTGTCCTCGATCCCTCTATCAGTCTACTTCCTTGGCCTGTGAACTAAAGGTAAAACATGTGTGAGGCGTTAAAATAAATCCTGGCCCTCTGTGAGGTGGGAGAGAGTCAGGTCTCCCAGCTTGCTGCGCTTGCTCGTAACGTGCTTGGTGCCACCAAGTCGCCAGGATACCCCGGTGGGGCACCAAGCCCCAGTGCTTTGGCCTGTGGACTCCGAGAGCTGCTGCAGACCTCAGGGCACCCTGCAGACCTCAGTGCACGGGACTGCATTAGCCCTGGGGCCGCCTGCCAAGCCTGGCCTAACAGCCTCCCCTTGCCTCTCCCTGGCGGGGCGGACAGGTCCCAAGCACGCAGGGTGGCAGAGGTGAAGATGGGGTGACCTGTCAAGGGCCTTTCAGAAACCAGTGAGGAGAGATACTGGTGGGTGCTCCAGTTTTGGCAGCTGCTGTTAACGCTCGTGACCACCAGCATCTCCCATCGACAGGTCCTCATGTGCCCTTCCCGGGTCTCCCCGTCTCCGAGGGCTGCTGCCGGGTCCAGTTACTCATCAAGAGGCTGCTGGGCCGTGAGCTGCACAGAGGGGTCAGCGGAAAGGTGAAGCCTGAGTAGTTAGTGGGGCGCAGTGCTGCTTAGGCCAGGCCAGGCCAGTGCGCGGAGCCCTGGGGCGTTAGGCCGGGCCTGGGCTGCGGGCGGAGGGGCCGGTGCGTGGAGCCCCGGGGCGTTAGGACAGGCCTGGGCTGCGGGCGGAAGGGCCGGTGCGCGGAGCCCCGGGGCGTTAGGACAGGCCAGGGCTGCGGGCGGAAGGGCCGGTGCGCGGAGCCCCGGGGCGTTAGGACAGGCCTGGGCTGCGGGCGGAGGGGCCGGTGGGGCTGGTGTGCGGAGCCCCGGGCGCTCGCGGGCCCCTGCCCGGCGCAGCCGCGCGGCGCCAGCCCCGGGCACCGCGCTCCTATTTTTACCCTCGGTGCGCTCCCTGCCCCCGCGTTTGTGTTGGCACCCGCTGCAGAGCGAAGCCGCTTTAATTGGCAGTTGTGTTTGCGGCCAGGGTGCTATGAAAAGGGTTTCTGTCTCGCTCTCTAAGTTCCCCCAAATATGTTTTCCTTCTTAATATAATATTCACTTCATTATTAGCTGAAAGAACCTCTTTTGAAAGGTTTCTTTCCTCCCTCCCCGCTTCCCTCCCCCCTTTCTTCCAAAAATATATGAGCCGCTCCCTTCGCGCAGCAGCGCTCTGAGGCCGGGATTGTCCGCCGGAGGGGAAGCGAGAAACCCGACGGCAAGCGGGATTTACACAGAAATTCCTTTCTTTCCCAGGGCGCCTGAACAGTGGCCCAATGTGTGGATGCGGCGGCCGGCCGGGCAAGGTGGCGCTCACAGGGGCACTGCAGGAGACGCAGGCCCTGCTGCAGGCTTTTCCCTTCACCACACGGCCTTTTATTTATTTCTTTATTTATTTGTTTATTCCTTGCAGCCCGTTGGGGCTCCTCACCTCACCTCGCGGTGCTGCGAGGTGGCAAGAGCTCTTCCTGCCTCCGCGAGGCCAGGACGATTGGGCTGCCCCTAGGTGGGTTCTTAGGGGCAATGTGCGCGGTCGCCAGGACCCTTCTTCATTAGGGGCTCTGCAAACGTGGGATTTCTGTAAGCGCTTTGTCTGTGGCACCAGGAAACCCCTCCTGCTCCCACAGGTCATGCAGGAGATGCTGCCCTTGGGCACAGGATGGTCCCCAGAGCCTCCAGCCTCCTGGGGCTGTCCCGGCCCTCCCTTGGGTGCTGGACGCCTTGTTTAGTCCTGGGGGGGACAGGCTTTGCTTTTCTCTCTTGCCCTTGCATCTGAGGTCTGCTGGCTTAGAGGGCTGCCCCAACAGCGCAGGTTGCAGCAACGGGGACTGGTGCCAAAGAGACACGTGGCCCAGAGCGCGCTTGTCTGAGGGAAGATGGAGCAAGAGGACAGAGCGAAGGCAGCTTCCACCAAGAGGCCACCAAGCCGCCGGTGTCTCCTCCAGGCCTCTGGTGCCAGCCAGGAGGTCTGCTGTGCTCCTCTTGTCCTTGGCCCTTGCAGAGGTACGTGCCCGCAGTTGAGTTAGGGTTCAAGCAAGGCCCATGGCGATGGGTATCTTAAAAATGTCAGGTAATGCTTTCCCAAATTGGTTCACAATCTGAAGTCCTTCCAAAGAAGAAACAAGCTCACGCTGCAGGAGGAGCCAGGGCCACATGCAGGCAGCATTCCCCATTGAGGCTCTGTCACAGTCCATTATGTGGGACCCAGCTTTCCATGGAATCACTCACCGTGCTCCTGCCAGACCTCTGGCAAGAGCTGCCTGGAGAGCAGTCCCTCATCTTGCTGAAAAAAAGCAGAGGAAGGTGCACGAGCTGTTTTTCATCATGAGGTTGCACAGGATCCAGTGTTAGAAGAGGATTCTCTTCTGTGAATTTTACTTATCTCCACATTCTTATTTAAGAAATGAAGTAATCTGTGGTTTTTGAGCGCCTTCATCTAAAGAAACAAGGTGAGGCTTCCCTCTGCTTTTCTCCAAAAGGCAATTATTGTACACACACAGAACTTGTTAGGTAAATCTGAAAGCATTCTGAGGGCTGGGAATAAAGATTTGCTACAAGGACAAAAGCCAAGAATATCCTCCATTGCAACAGCAAGGTGAGTGTGCAGGCCATCCTGGGGCTTTTCCCAAGGTTTGTCCTTCCTGGGAAGGACTCCATTGACCTCCAGTCCCATGAACTGCTGTGGGAGGTTGTGGGGTCCTGCTGGATCCCTATAGCCTCCCTCAAAGACAGATAGAGTTTAACTGAGGTGGAGCTCAAGGTGCTCCCATGAGGAGTATGGAGGAGTCTGGAGTAGCCACCTGGGAGTCCAGGTTTCTCCTTTAAAGGAGAGTAACCACAAACCCTGCTCTATCTTGTTTCGGAGCACGGGAGCCAAGTGACTGTGCTCTTTCCCTTGTGGTCAGCTGGGCTCATTCCTTATGATCCTGTGAAATGCATTAGGGTAGTGCCATGCGTTCATGAGTGTTCAAGACCTGGTGTAGTTGGGAACAATTAGCAGTTGTTTCGGGGAGCATCTCTTTGCCGTTGCTCCTGGTGCTGAGCTCTGTCTCACAACTGATGTAGCCTTCACCTCCCGTCCTGTTCTGGAGATGGTCGTGACGAGGGTTGAAGTGACTCCCTGGGGCAGGTGAAGCTGGCCAACACAGACCCCACATAAAAGGTGCAGTTTGGAGGAGTTCAGCTTGCTCAGGAGACAGCACGTGGTCCAGCCCTTGGCTGGCTCCATGTACCCACTTCCCATCTTTGTAGCCACCTCCCTTGCATGTTGGTGAGATCCCACGGTCTTGGCCCCATGGTGGGAGCTGCGGAAGGGCAGTGTGAGCCCTCAGGTCCTGTTGGCTCCAGAGCAGTGAAGTCCAGCCCGGGTGCCCTGCTCGCAGCAGCCAGCCTTGGCACTCCCTGGCACCATGTCCCTGATAGAAAGCCATGGGAAAAAGCTCCCATGTAGGTGTCTCCACCAGCTAGCTCTAGTCAGGCCACCACGAGAAGCCACAGAAATGCCATTGGAGCCAGACTTATTAATGTGCTGCTGAGACTTAGGGCCCTCTCCTCCATCACTAGTTCATGTTTTGGCCGTGAAGCTCCTTCATCTTCACACGAGGACCTGTGCATTGAGGAATGGAGCTGGGGTGAGTGCATCCGATGGAATTTCACGCCGAAGTTGGCCCCTGTTTTCAAGGCGCTCATAACCTGGTGGTTTATGGAGGTGACTCTTCTGTGCCAGGTCTTAGCTCAGGAGCTGCAGGACTGAGTGATGCTCCGAAGGGCACCAAGGAGCATGGGACTTCGCCCTGGCATCCCGAGCGACCCGGCTGGTGCCGCCCTGCTCACAGCTGAGCTGTCCTGGCCCTCTGCTCAAGTCCCTCGAGAATGAGGCACCTGAAGTGCTTCTGTCTTTTCTGGGGCAGGTGGGGAGGGTTCTTTTTTTTTCTCCCTCTTCAAGCTTCTGGGAAAGGGCAAAGGGGTCTTAATCGAATTTTGAATGCCCGTACCTGTGTGCTCATCTACTTTCCTTTCCACGTGCCCCTCTTGGCCAGTTCACCAAGCTTCTCCCTTCCTTCTGCCCTGCTAAGGACCATCCTCTAGCTGCAGGCCACACAGGAGGCACACGGAGGGGCAGGGAGCAGCCTGGGGCTGTAGTCCAGAGGGCTCTGGAATGGTTGGCGGGGGGAAAAGCAGGAGGATCTGAATTCGATTTTAAAATAGGCCTGAAAGTGAAGGCTGGAAGCCTTCCCCAGCCCTGCAATAACAAGTGCTTGACGCGCTGCCTGGCTTGGCTGCTCACAGGGCAAGGAAAGATTTACAACCTACCTTTGAGCAGCGGGGTAGACGC
Organism: Nothura maculosa; assembly: GCA_032353885.1. NCBI lineage: Eukaryota > Metazoa > Chordata > Aves > Tinamiformes > Tinamidae > Nothura > Nothura maculosa. The sequence goes on along the minus strand of JAUBOD010000479.1, from coordinate 3,047,621 downwards.
AGGAAGAAAAGGCAGGACTTGCATTTAGTGGCACCAAGCAAGCCCCGTGCTTGCTGGCGCCACCTCCGGCTGCTCCCGCGCTTGTTGTTCCCGAGCTGAGCCCACTATGAGTTGCTTGCTTAAGCCAGGAGCAAGGAGGTGACTAAGAGAGGACCTGCTGTCGCTGCAGCGGGCCCGGTGCTGGAGCGGGGCTGGGGAAGGGCCGGCTTGCGGTCACACGGACTTGCCGTTGTCCCTGTGGGAGCTGATGCTTGGAAGGGCTCCCAGGAAAGCGTCAACCGCCAAGGAGAGCGGGGGAAAGGACAGAGGCTTCCTGGGCAACTCGGGGTCTCCAGCTTCTCTGGAGCTCCAGCTTCTTCCCTGTCTCCTGCTTCCTGGGGAGCAGGGCTGGCTCCTGCAGGGAACTGAACGCCGCTGTCCGCAGCAGCGAGCGCTGCTGCCGCGGGGCGCTCCGAGCAGCCGCGCGGAGCCACCGGCCAAGGAGTCTCGACCGTTTATTGCCCAACGGAGGCCGCGCGTTCAGCCGCTGCCAGGACCGGGGCAGCCGGAGAGGAAAGGAGGAAATGTTCCAAGTGTGTGAAGTGCAGGGCTGAGGAAGAAGGTGGCATGGTTGCTTGGGAACAGCGGGATTTTTCCATGCCCTCACATTTTCCTGTCTTAAGGCGCTTGTGGGGAAGGTGGAAAATGCAGAGGCCAGAAGGGGATAGAGGGTGGAAGGGGAGGGAGGACAGCAACTCTGCTCCTTCCTCGGGATATTTGGGGCACTAAATGCTTCCTGCCCCCAGGCAGAGCCCAGCCCAGCATCCCCTGCAGCGCAGGGGGACGGATGTGTCCCCCGCTGAAGCGGTGCATGGGATTTGGGGGTAGAGGGATCCACAAATGGGAAGGTGCAGCACAGCAGAGGGGTGGCTGCCCCGGAGGCCTGAGCAGCCTTGGGAGGCCAGAGCCCTGGCAGACTTGACACAGGGATGAAAAAGACATCCTGGAAGGGCAATATGGCCCTGCACTTGGAGCCACTCGCAGGGCCCTGTCCTCTGCTGTGGATCCGGGTGGTTCCTGTCCCCCGGTGCCTGCTGTGGTGGGTTGGGGTCTGCCTGGCCATGCCGCATGGGGTTGGGTACCAGTCTAACATGATGCCCCTCTGTGTCTCCTGGGGCTCTGGTCAGTGATGGCTCCTGGGGGACAAGAGGGACCATCTTTGGGCCTGGCTCCTGCAAGGCTGGGCCTTGCAAGCCTGCGAGCGAGAGGCTTTGCAGGGCGGCAGCAGCATTCACACATCTCTGCGAGTGCCTGCTACACCCCAGCTCCTGCTTGGACCTCTCACTGCCTCCCATTGCCGCTCCTGGGGGTCGTGGCAAAGCCACCTCCTGCTCAGCATCATGAGCTGGGTGACAAGAGGCTCATGGCCATGTCAGTGGCCCCGCTGTGCCCTGGCATGGGGGGACATGGCTCGCAGGCAGTGCCATGGGATGTGCTCGTTGCAGCTCGCAGCTTCTTCCATCGACCTGTTTTCCAAAATAGTGAACATTGCTGGGACCTGGTGGCTTCAGCAATCACCATCAGCTTCATGGCTCATCCCTGCACTCATTTCTTTCCCCTTTGGGCAGGGCAAAGATAAAAAATTAAGAATTGAAGAAGGAAGAAAAGAAAAATAGGAGCTCTCAGCCTGAGTGTAAACCTCTTTCCGTGTTCGTGATGCTTCTTGGAGTAGGTGGAGAAGCCAGTCTGAGCAGGCAGGGGCAATGGCCGGCAAAGCTGCTGCCTTCCCTGGGGTTGCATCAGTTGACAAGAGCACCTGGAGGCCCTTGGCCACCATAAGGGGTTGTCTCCCCTACGCTTCCCTCTCCAGGACATTTCCCTCCCCAGGACAACAAGTCTGTGCCCTTCTGCATCTCCTTGGATGCTCACGGTGGCCACTCGGATGATGCGGTACGGATATGGGAGCAGGGACACAAGGGGGAACAACTGCAGCAGGCAGCAGTGGTGGGGACGGGGTTGTCCCACAGCTTGTTTCCAACACGGAATGGGCTGGATTGGTGCAGGAGGACAAGCCGCAGATGATGCCTCCTTTCCTTAAACCAGGAATCATGCCCAAATGCCAGTAGTTGTCAACTTAGGATCAAAGCCTTCCTTTCTGTTGTCCAGCCTCTAAAGAAAGGTGGTTGGAGAGGAAAGGAGGAGGGATGCCCTCAAAAGATGATTTATTTCTCATGAGCTATATTTAGGCGTCACTGGCAGAACCCAGAACTTCTGAGTTCTGTTCAATGAATGGGGGAGCTTTGTGTTTCTTTTTCCAAAGGGGAACAGGAATAGCAAGTGACTAGTAACTACTGTTTGGTTTAACATACTTGAGGGTTTCCATCCTGAGTTCCCAACTTGAGTGCTTGATGCCATGGGGAGAATATGTGCATAGTCCTAAAGAGGCACTGCCCCATCTTTGGAAATATTTTTGGAAAACAAAAGCGGTCTGCTTGCCACCATCATCCCAATGCTCACTGCTCTTTTGTTACTCAGTTGACTGAACGCCCAATTAAGGAACTTGACCCTGCACCTGCTTCTCTGGACAGGTTAGAAGTCACATTCTCACAGCATGCTCCACATGGAGAAGAGAATACAAGGGAAGCATTGAAGGAAAAACAAGCCAGGGAGGTATATCTTAGCATGAGATGATTTCTCAAAAGCAAGATATGACCAAACAGTGCATAGGAACCATCAGAAAGGTCCATGACCTAAACGTAGGCTGATTTGGGTCCAGGAAAGAAAAGAAGAGCAACAGCATATCCTAATGTTGAAGAGCTTTCCCATAAAAAGGCGGGAGGTAAAGGATAATGAGATATCAGATAAATATGGAGACAGAATCACAGAATCACAGAATCTATAAGGTTGGAAGGGACCTCTAGAGATCATCCAGTCCAACCTTCCCGCTCCAGCAGG
>JAUBOD010000479.1:3016559-3031942 GCA_032353885.1 Nothura maculosa | reverse complement strand
CATCCTGAGTGCTTCAGCCCTGCTTGCTGCCCCTGGTAGCCCTGAGCCAGAAACCGCAGGGCTGGGGAGGGAGCTGCTGGGCCTTGCTGAGCCGGGCTGTGCAGCTGAGAGCACCACGTGGCCGGGGCTCATGCGACCGTGGCTTGTGCGGCCATCCTGGGGTCAGTAAGTACCACAGGGCTGGGGCTCCTGTGGCCATCCTGGGCCAGTCAATGCCACGGGACAGCGGCCACTGTGCCCGGCCCTGCCGAGCTCCCAGGCCCCGCCGAGCTCCCCAGCCCCGGGAGCTCCGGTGTCCGCAGGGGCTGTGGCCGGGCCGGGGCAGAGGCCGCGGCAGGGGAAGGGTTAAGGCGCCGCGCGCGGCTGCAGAGCCCAGCGGGGCTTTGTGCACCAGCCTCGCTCTGCTCTGCTGCCATTGATGTGCAAAGGCCTTTAATCCACCCCCTGCTCCGGGAGGAGGCGGCTGCTGGGACGCGGGGAAAAGTTGAGCGCCAGATCTGAGAAAACATCCGCCTCCCCCGGGAGCCGCCGCGCGCAGCGCCGCCCTCGCTGCCCGCCTGGCTGCTGTTCCCGCCGCGCAGGCTGGGCATGGAGGCCGCACGGGAGGCCGCGCAGCCCTGAGCCTCGTGCGGGAGGCACCTCCCGCTGCCGTGGGAGCCCGGGCGGCTGCTGGGACGGAGCATTCAACCCAGTCAGCAATTTGGGCTCCAGGCTGGGCCCCACATGCCCAGGGTGACCCCTCAGCCCTTGCCAGGTGACACAAGTGTCCTCTGCAGAGGGGACAAACAGTGCTGGGCGTTTGCCTTGCCCTGGTGGGGTGTGTGCCTGGGTACAGGCACCTTCTCGCCCAGGGAAGGGGCTGCGGTGTCACCCTGTCCCCGTGACCAAGCATGGTGGGTGTTAGGACAGGGGCTTTGCTCATGGGTGGCTTTTGGAGCCAGGCCACCCTCCCAACCAGCAGCACCCACTGGCCCAACGTGTCCCCTGTCCCGCGCAGCAAAGTGTGACTCTGCTCCAGGACCAGCCTTGGTGGCCGCACAAGGACAGGTGACCGTGTGGCCGGGTCCCCCTGCTCCGCGCTTGGGCTTGCAGGGAGCCCTGGGGGCTCCTCCTGGCCGGCCACAGCCAGGTGGTTTGGGCAGATAAATGGGGCTTGACCTGGGCCAGGAGAGTCAACACTGGCTCCAAGGACAGGCTCCAAAGTTCAGTGCAAGGGCATGGATCATCCCGGAAGGGCTGCGTGGCACGAGGCAGGGGGACATGCCACAGAGGGCACAGTGTGGAGGACACCCGCTAATCCTGTTTGGAATGGCCTAATGCCCCTCCTGCGCGTCGGCCAGTTGGGGTGTCGCTAAGGCGCCGCTGGGGCAGCCCAGGTGGAGGCAGCAGCTCCAGGTTGTCCTGGAGTCCCGCGGGACGGGGGTCCTGCCCTTGAGCCCCCCTCGCTGCTGCTGACAAACCAGCCGTCCCGGAGCCTTGGTGCAGATAAGTGGACATAAGCGGAGCGCCTGGCTGCGGGCGGCGCCGGGGCTGCTGGCGTCTCCCACCCGGCGCTATCAGTGCTGCAGTTCACGGCGCCGAGCTGGGCCCCGGGCTGCTCCTATGTGGAGCCGCCCCCAGCCCAGATCCTCCGCTGCTGCTGCCGCCCTGGGCACTACGGGCAGAGCGCCCGTGCGCAGCCCACGCAGCCGCTGTGCAGCCTCAGGCCCAGAGCTGCCCTCCTGCCCTCCCCGAGCCTGCCCAGCCGCCGCTGGGGCCGCCTCAACGCTGTTTGTACAGAGCAAAGAGGCCGGCTGAGCAGGCCCTGGTTCAGCCACGGTGCTGCATGGGGGGGGCCTTCACCTGCAGGTTCTGCAGCCCCCGCTTGCGCAGGCAATAGAATCAGTGACCAGGAGGCTGGAAAGAAGACCACGGAGGCTGAGCTGTGGATTTGAGATGCCCTGAGGCCTTGGTCCATCGGTGCCACAGGGAAGTCCGGCCTGCAGCTCCCGGCCGGTCACTCCTGCGCCGCACTGGAGACCTTCCCCTTGCTGCACAGGCAGAAGATCCCTCCAGGTTTTCAGCAGCAGAAGGAAACGTATTCTGCTCAGGATGTGCTAAAAATCCCAGATCACTAAGATCATTAATTGACTAGTGTTAATCATTAAGCTGCGAGGAAGCCAAAGCAGGTAGGGTGGGTTCTAGGTGGCTCCAGGACACCCTCCTCCTGCTCAGGTGGACCTGGAGAGCCGGAACGCAGAGGTGCTGCCAGCACGGGCTGCTCGGGGCAGCCCGGCCATGGGACAGTGCAGCTGGGTGTCCTCGTCACCCGCTGCCCTGCAGAGCCCACGGTGCCCCTTTATAGGCCTGGCACAGGAGCCCGGTGCCACATGGGGCTGCTATAAAAAGCACATCTCCAAAAAGGTCCTGGAGCAGATGCTGCTGTGGAGCCTGCACGCTAAAGGTCGGAAACATCCCAGCCTGAATCACGCTCCGATTCAGCCGGGTCCCATTGCATGCCCAGCGAGAAAAAGCTCAGTTGTGGCAAGGGGACAAGGCCACGCGGGGAGCAGTTTGTCCAGGGTGCTTTGAGGGCTGTGTCACTGTCACACGCTGGGTCCATGCTGCCACCGTGCAGGCCGTGAAGCACTGCCCTGTTACACAGAGATCTTCATGGCAGGAGGCCAAGGCTGGACCCTCGGGACGTGGGCACCTCGGGGGGGCTCCAGGGGCACTGCCCAGCTCGGCTCCTGCGCAGGGACTGCAGCCACCTGGGAGGGCACCACATGCCCGGCAAGGGTACAACTGCACACGTGAAACTTTGACAAACAATAGCTCAGTGACGGGTTGCACATCACATCCGTCTGCTGCTCCCGGCCGGGTGCCGCCCTGGCCCGGCTCTGGAGCTCCATGTGTCCCGGCTCCACTGAGGAGGACGGGCAGTTTGGGAGCTGGGCTCTTTGGAGATGCGGTGGCACCAGCCCTTGCTGCCCTCTGAACTGCAGCGAGTCTGCGATTGCAAAACTCACCATGGCTAAACCAGGGAGGAAGCCGGGAAGGTCACTCGGCCAAGCGATATGGTTGTGAAAAAGCAGAGGCTTCAAGAGCCCCCAGCACTGCCCCCATTCCCTCGGGAGCGCAACCCAGGGTCCATCCCGCAGCCGGGCAGCCACGTGTGCTGCAAACAGGAGGACACGAGTCACGCTGGTAGCCCAAGAGAGGGCAGGGCTGAAGGAGCGCAGGGCTGAAGGAGCGCAGCCAGCCCAGGGCTGCTGCTCGAGCAGCGTTGGCACGGGAGGCGCAGAGCTCCCCAGGCTCTGGGGGAGATGATGCACCTGGAGGACAGAGCTCTGGTCCGTGCCAGGAGGACAGAGCTCCCCTGGGTGTTGGCACCCTCAGGACAGAGCTCTGGTCCACGCGGCAGCCGCCCGCTCCCCAGGCGGCCTTTGCCAAGGGGCTGTGCGGAAGCGGCTGCAGCCCAGCCCGGCTGGTGCCACCTGCAGCAGGGCCAGGGCCGCCCCGGGCACAACTCGGCTCCAAGGGGCTTCTCCCCGAGGCACAAGGGGATGGATCCCAGGCTCAGGCCGTCTACGTCCGCGCTCCACGGCTCTGTATCCCCTTGGGACACAGGGTATCCCAGGAGCGCTGCCCACACCCAGTGCGCCAAGGAGCCGCTCGGAGCTGCTTTTACAAACACAGGTACATAACGTTTATTCTTAAGTTTCCAATTTATTACAAGTACAGCCCTTAGCAGAAACCCCCTCCCACCCGCCCCCTCACAAATGACATATATCTTTTAAAAAAAAAATGTACAGTTCCAAAGGTTTCACCATGTAGGACCTGCAGAAAAAGAATGTTCTATATTAGGGGGACAAAACAGAGCTGCTGAGGGGGCCGTGCGGAATACAAACGTCAGTGCTATTCTGTGGGGCAGGGAGGCAGCGGGGAGAGGGCAGCGGCTGCGAAGCTGCCGCGGTCTCTGCAGCCACCAACAGTCCAGAACTGAAACCAACGCCTCCTATCATCAAAGAATGTAAAAGTCCACAAAACTAGGCTGCAATCGATGATTTTGTCTTTTAATTCTTATTATTCTTAAATCACAGGAGTTGCAACAGCGGTTTGTGTATTTTTTTAAAAAAACATAATAAATGGTTACGGAACGGCCTTGTTCTCCTCTGGTTCCAAGTTAAGGAGCAATAGGATAAAAAGTTCAAACCCTGATTGTATGATCAAAACCTGCCACGAAGGAGAGGGAGAAGCGAATTAAAACCTCTCCTTTCCTTGGAGAGGGGCCGGTGGGTGTCCCGAGTCCCTGCTGTGGGCAGGACGGGGCCGCTCCGTCCCAGTCCCTGGGGACGGGGCTTCCCTGGCGGCTGCAGGGCAGGATGGAGGGGCGGGCGGGAGGGTCCCTGCAGGGGCAGGGAGGGCTGGGCCGGGGGCTCCACGCGCCCCCGCCGGCGTCGGGGGGTGCGGGGGACAGGAAGCAACCACGATTGCATAGAAACTGTACATGTGCCACAGCACGACGACGGTATCTTACAGGTGTTCTTTATACAGGAGCACTGCTAGAAACAAGCCGCTTTTAGTAACTAGAAAAATTAATTGTAGAAGTTCCAGGGAGCGCGTTCCGGCTGCTCCGCCCGAGCTCCTGCTCCGAGCGGGGAGAGTGTCCGGCTGCGCCGGGCTCAGCCCCTGGCCCCGCAGAGCCCCCCTGCACACAGGGCTCCCGGAGAGGGCACGCGGGGCACCCCGGCGCCGGCCGCAGCGCGCGGCTGGTGAACGCTCTGCCTCCCGACAGGTAAGTGCTTGCTCGCCCCACGCAGCCCTCCAACACGGGGCTCCGAATCAACACCATATAAATATATACACACAAGAACGAGCGGCCCCGTGGCCGGAGCGCGCCCGGTCCTTCCGTGGAGCGATGCGATCCCTCCCCGCGCCGGCTCCACGTCCCAGGCGGCAGAGCGGAGGTCCTGCCGCGCTCCGGCGCTGGCTCCCGGCAGGGGCGGCTCCGCGCTCCCCTCCGGCCCTCCTGGCAGGACGGTCTCGCCGGAGCGGGGCCGCTTTGGCGGGAAGCAGCACGTCGTCTCTGTGCGCTCAACGGACGTACAAATACTTCAGGACATTGCAGAAAAAATAGAACTAGGATGGGCCAAAGGCTGGATTAATAGAGAAGTGCCTGCTGCTTCCTAACTCCCTCCAGACAGCCCATCCTGCCGCCCAGCAGCACCAGAAGACCTGCTCCAGCTCTGACTCTCCCCCTAACCTCCCCCGTCCCTCATTTCTTCCTTCTTCGCCCCCGGGAATGTTCAAGGGACTCTGGCTCGCTGTCCCCTTCCTGTTCCTCCAGTCCCTGGCACCTGGCAGAGAGTTTCTTGCGTTTCCTGCGTGCATATGTGTGGCCAGGCAGGTGTTTGTGCACCATGTCGATCAAACACTGTTCCGTCTTCTCCAGGCAGGACAGGACGTGGCTGCCGTTCTGGTTGTAGCGCTCTGCGTTGGCGAACACTTGCTTCATGTCAGAGAGGAACTCCTGCACCGAGCGGTAGTCGCCACAAGAGCACTTGCCCTGCATCGTCTGGAAGTCCATAGGGTTGCTGATGACCTCAAAGTAATCTTCAGCTTCCTCTGTGGTCACTGGCTCCCTGCCAAAGGAAGGGCCACAAAGACACAAGGAAAACGACAGTTAGGTCCTGCCAATGGCACAGTTGGGATGTGCACACAAGTGCAATAGCATGGGGGGTCTACCAGCCACATTGCAGATTTGCTCCCTTCCTTCCCTTCTGTAACCTGCTTTTGGAGCCCAGGTCTCCCAGCCAGCACGTGGATCCAGCAGGCTCCCAGCATGGCCATCCCACATCCATATCCACCCGGGGACAGCCCAGCACACGCACAGGAGTTGGTCTGTCCTCACCTGAAGGGCCAACTAAAGCGGTACTTGATCAACTTGCTGAGGATTTCCTCACATTTCTGTAATTCGAGTGTTTGGCGACGTGCGGTCTTTTTTGTTTGAAGGACCTGGCCACGCAAAGGAGAGATGCTGTTAGAAGAAGGGGAGCTGCTGTGGGGGCTCCGTGACGTATCAGCACAGGCTGTTTGGCTCCTAAACCCCGACCAGCTGCTGCTGCCTGCAGGGCTGCTGTCCTGGGGAGGCACAAAGCAGAGCAGGGGCTCAGCCGCGTGCCGGGGATCTGCCCTGCAGCCCCCGGAGCGTCCTGGGGGTCCTGGGCATGTGGCCGTCCTGAGACGCGTCACCGCCTGCGACACGCCAGGCTCCACACACAAGTCCCTGCTCCTGAGCTGCCTCTGTTTTGCTTTTGCTCAGAAGGAAGGTGGAAGAGCTCTAGCTCTTTCCCATGTTGGGGTTTTGTCAAAGTTCATGAGCCAAAACTGCTGCAGGAAAACTGTTCCTGCTTGAATAACCCTCTGAGTTGGCTAAGCCCACCCTGGATTCGCTGGTGTCGTTTGCATCCCATCTGCAACACAGAGCAGCTAAAAGGACACTGCAGAACCACGAACCAGCCCACACACTCTACACAGGAAGCAGAGACATCGGTCAAGGGCAACCAAGAAAGGTGACAGGATTCAGCTGCTGCACTACGAGTGCTGGCCAGCAGACACATGGCAGCTCGTGATGTTGCCCGGGGGCTAGAGGGTCCTCACGTCTCCCCGTGGTGTGTCTCCCTCCAGGACAAGCAGCTCCACCCTGCCTAGCACGCACGCACAAGATGACTCTGTTCAGAAGCATAAGGTTTTATTCTTTAAATGTCAAGTGAAACCTAAACCGGCTGAATTATGTCCTGGAGATTGAGCAGGGAGCATACGGACAACAACTGTGAGAACGTGGCTGGGGGGCAGTGGTCCTGCATTGCTGGCATTCCCTGCCCGACCAGGACCCCCTCAGCCCCCCACTTCTCAGAGAGACATATGGCTCCTATTTAAAACCCTTTAACAAGCTGCAGGCTGCCTGCTAATCAAGCAGGACAATGTGTGAAAGCGGCTGGGGAAGATGCCTCACATAGCTGCGCTCCCTCGGTGCCGGGCCCTTCAAGAGCTGCCTCTTTTGTTAGCCGAGCGGGGCACAATGCGGGGCATTTCCCGGGCCACCTGTTCCGTGCCCAGCTCGCCAGGCGAGCGGGGAGCAGCGGGGCTCTTACCAGCTCGTCGATGTCGGCGCCGTTGACGGGGGCGGCGCGCTGCCGCGGCGCCCGGGCGGGGGGCAGCGCCTGCTTCTTGCCCGGGTGCCTGCCCTGCCGCAAGGAGTACACGGGCGCGCTCTGCTTGCCCCGCGCCGGCCTTCGGGGCCGCACTGCAACAAAGAAGCCGGGGGGAGACATTAACTGGTGAGGGCAGAGCGAGGACACTTGGCAAGGGCACAAATCAAATCTGAGGGAGGGAGCAGGTAGCAGCCTCCCCTCTCCTTACCAGGGTGTGGGAAGACAACTCGAGCAGCGCTGCCTCACCAAGGCACTCGAATAGACTCAAGCAGCATGGCCTGCCGCATACGTGCAAGCGGCCGCACACTCAGAGAGCCCAACAGAGGACACCCCAGTGCAGCACCCCAAGCACCAGCCCCTTGCCCGCCATGCACCCGCAGCTGGGAGAGCCAGCGCACCCATTGACTGCAGTGACCCGGCTTCTCATCAGCCCCTCACTCTGCACTGGCTCATGGCTGCTGCGCTCCTCACGCTCCCTTCAGAGGGGATATGTGGGTGAAAATCTCCTGCCCCAAAAACGGCCCTTGCTGCCTCAACCTTCGGCTCAAGAGTGATGGCCCACAGCAGCCTTGCACATTCTCTGCTCGATCGAGGGCCTTCTGGCTGCTCTGCAGCTACAGAGATCTGTAGCTCAGGTAATAAAAAGTCCCTCAGCCTGCGGCCCAGACACAGCAGGACTTGGGAGTGGGCAGGGAAAGTCCCGGGAGGACATGATTGTATCTTGAAGGAAACTGTGATGCCCCTTCCGCAGGCAAGGGGCTCACTCGCTCCTCCCTGCTCGTGCACGGCTGCTTCCCGAGCGGCGTGAGCAGTGCCAGGAGCAGGCACTCAAACCGTCCTGCACACAGGAGCACAGTTACTGCAGCACAGAGCACTTCTCCGTGTGCTGCACGTGGAAAACACGGGAATTCTATTTGCCAGGATTGCGGCTGCCACGTTATGTTTCACAAAAATGCTTGCAAGGCTCACACAAGGGTTTTAAACTTGTGAGGAGGAACTTCTTCACTGTGAGGGTGACAGAGCAGTGGAACAGGCTGCCCAGGGAGGTTGTGGAGTCTCCTTCTCTGGAGGTCTCCAAACCCGCCTGCCCTGTGCCACCTGCTCTGGGTGCTGCTGGAGCGGGAAGGTTGGACCAGGTGATCTCTAGAGGTCCCTTCCAACCTTGAACATTCTGTGACTCTGAAACTGATGGAATTGAGGGGTGCTGATGACCTCTCTCGAGCTTCTGCCAGGAGCCCCGGCCGCGGTCGCTGGGCTTCCTCCCCAGGAGGCTCCGTCCACGTGGCCGTGGGCACGTAAGCAACACGCGAGCCCCAGTGCACTTCAATTTGCAGCCTCTAACCCAGCCCTGCACCATAAATCACCCTGCCAGCCCCGCTGCAGGAGGAGCGTGTGTCAGGGCTGGGGGACGTCTGTGCTGCCACTCCTGCCCGTGTGTCAAGTGGGTGGCATGTGTTGAATGCTTCACAATCCAACATTCTAGCTTATATCCCTCCGGATAAACGCCAAGAGGATTAATGGGACTTCTCCACTAAAACAAAAGTTTTCCACAACGACCTTTCCACGCTAATGCTCTTTAAAACCAGGGGTTGCATTCAGTGCTTTATTTTTAGTGACTAACCCTCTTTTGCTATTGTTTGGAAACCTTGGCTCAGCTCCTGCCTTGGCCACACAATATGGGCTGAACAGGCTCCAAGTGTGGACATGGATACGCAGCAGAACGACAAGCAGCGCAGACAGCCGGGGTATCAGGGAGCATCCCTGGAACTAGAAAAGAGCAGGGGAATTGAGACTGACAGAGAGGTATGGAAACCCTGGAAAGAACATGGGAAAAATCCTTGGGTCTCGGTCTTCTCAGTCTCTGAATTCCACCATCTGCCCTGGTAAAGATAGTCTAAAGCTAATTTAATGTCAATCAAGGACATTTTTGACAGAAAGTAAATGCTGCGTGTATCTAAGTTCAAGATTGATCTTTTCTCTGTGCATTAACCTACTCCAAATGAGAAAGAATTAAATTCTCCTTAAAAAAAAAAAAAAAAAGAGGATACTCATCCTAGAAAATGCTAAAGTACTGTGTTTTTGGGTGGAGAAACATCCCCTTTGAGTTTAGAAAACGCTGGTTTATTCCATTCAGCTGCCCTGAATGAGTCAGCTGCGTATTCTGAGGTCTCTATGCAGACAAGGGTGCTGGCAGTCCCGGACACTCACACCTTGAGTACCGTACCCTCCCCCAGGAATGGAAAGACAGAGCCACAGTTCTACTAACTGCAAATGCCACTTTGCTGAATCACTAGAAACCCTCCACTTAAGGGGTTATGGGCTCGAGGGAAGGGAAAGAGCGAGGAGAGGAGGTCATGGTTAAAGCTCCAGAAGTATCTACTACTAGTGCCTCGTTTAGCCAAACCTCTGAACAGAGACAAGCAATTAATGCTGTTCCATAGCCCTTTCCTGCTGTCTCAGCAGCAGCCCCAGGGTAGTGACTGGTCAGTGAGCAGGAGCTGACTGCAGTTTCCATCTGTCTCAGTCACAAAAGAAAAATACAAAACAGTTCATTCCAGTTACAGACAGATGGATCACACGACCACGGCGAGTCCTTGAGAAATCTCCCACTGATTCAAAGAAAGAACTGTTTTTTTGTGAGGAAAAGCACAAGCCTGAATGAGGATCAGTACTTTGGACAGAGAAGCAGAGACTTAATATTTTCTGTTACTTTCTAGCATGGTCAAAGGCTTACATTTCAGTCCGGCAACTTCATAATCTTCCTCCTCCTCCTCCTCAGCATCTTGTTCATCAGAAGCTTCCTCATCTTCTTCAGTTTCATCTTCATCAGACTCCTCTGCATAGTTCCTAGAGCAAGGCATGGAAACACATATGCTGTACCAGAGCCTGGGGATCAGGCGCCCTGGGAGTTTCTCTGTTCTGTCTGCTCAGAGACTTGCTGACCACCTCACTGTAAAATAAACATTGAGTTTCAAGCTGAAGCCATCTACTATATTCCATGTCGTGGCTACGGCTAAGAGGGCACTGCTCACACCATCATCGGGAATATCTCGGTTGAAAATCCCCAACAGCTGAGCTTGCTCAGCAGAAGAGCAATTTTTGCCATTCTAGGCCCCCTGGCTATGTGATAATGCTGACTGCTGTGCAATAATTCCTCACCGCGAGGAAGTGGGGGTGTTTTAGGGAGGTCTAAAGGCCTGGCCCGAGGCAGTTCAGAAGAGGGATTTCTCTGTTTCTGTAGGAATGATTCCCCGTTCATCCCCTTCCACTGTCACGCTGCTTTGTGCTGTAGGAAACAGAGCTCATTTAGCATTGTTCAGAACTAAGCTCCTACTTAGTACTGAGCAGAGCATCGATTCAGGCTTAGGTACAAATGGCAAAACCACAAAAATTCCCAGCCCAGGACAGTTCCAATTTTCTGCATGGATCTGTTCCCAAATATAACAGAGCAGCAAACAAAGCAGTACGTATACACAGAAGGGGACAAGGCAAAGCTGTGGCTGTGCCAGTCCTCTGTCTTGGAAAGAGACAATCTTGGGCACTAAAGGGAATTAGCACCAGAGGCAAAAGAGATCCAACGTCAACACTTTCTTCCTGCCTCAGCTAGGAAGATGAGGGCACAAGGCAGATAGCAAGACAGGTGCTACCCACCTGGTGGCTCCCATCCAGGGGCCGGGCAGCTTGCAGGTGCCTCTGCCACATCAAAGTAGCTGTGATCTCCGGCTACAACAGCTGCCTTAAAGCCCTGTCATTTCTGCACAAGCCCCATGAACCCTTTTAGACAGTGCCCAGTAACTAATACTTCGAAGGCCGTTCACCACGTGTGCCTTACGAGCTACTGCACCTCTTATTGTGCTGCCTCTCCAGAAGGGAGGATCTGTTGACTGCTTATGCTTCAGATGCCACCCGATAGCCTCACCTTGCTGGCAGGCAGGTGGATGGAGCACTGAGCCACAATGACTAGAGGACCTACATTGTCTGGTGTGAGCAAAAAATGCAGTTTGCATGCATTTAACTTCCAGCCTGCAATGCACAACACAGTTTAACCCTCTTGCTGTCGGATTGCAAATGACTGTGTCTGAGTCCTGCTGCGACTTCCATTCCTCCTCAAATCATGTTCTTTCTGTGCCTTTATAAAGCTTCCTGTCTTGTTAAGATGCCAATGCCTATCAGGTCTGGACAATGGCCAGAGTGGTGTTTCATAGCCTGTTTTTATTTGTAGCAGAGCCGGGACTAAGCAACAGCCTGGAGTAATATCTGTTTTAACCTGAAGGCCACAGTGGGAATTTAGCTTGGTGAAATACAGCATGAGCTGCAGTGCTACCAACTCCACTCACTGCTCAGTCAAAGAAAACAGCAGTTTTCTTTGTGTCCTTAGTGCCCAGCGCTTTGGGTGATGTTTTCTGTTGAGTTTTCACTGCTGCACTAAAGTTTTTTATTAAAACCACTGAAGTTGCCATGGGTCAGTACAACACAGGTGTGCTAACTCACAGCCTGGAAAAATTGCCTTTTCTATTGTTCAAGTGCCATTGACTTAACTGGGCTATTTTGGTTCTGTAAAAGCAGCTTTAAGGGTTTTTTGTTTCATTTACAAATGTGTGGTGAGAACTCTGCATGTGCAAGAGCTCGGGAGGAACGGAGGGTCACTCACCTGCCCCGCGAGCTGCGCCTGGCAGTGGAGGGCTGGCACGCTGGGCACTGCCATTCGCCATCTGGTATCTCATAGAGCGCCGGTCTCAGACAAAAGAGGTGGAAGGCTTTGTTGCACTCGTCACACAGGATCAGCTTGTCATCCTCACCTAAGAGAGGGTAACTTAGTTGTAATCGAGTGTCTCGACATGAGAAGCAGAAGCTGCTGCAGCGCTGGGGGTCAGGACAAAGAAGAAAATGATGCCAAGTGCCCTCTGATGGCAGGGCCTCTTCCTTCTCAGTCCTACTACAGCAGTAGAAACAAGTGGCATCTTGGAATCCTACCCAGCAAAATGCCCAATCCCCAAAGAGAAGTCCGTATCTCTGAAGGGATTTCACTGAGGTTCCACTGAGGCTGGATTCCTGATGAAATAGATGACAGGAGATGCTGCACAGAAGCAGCACCTGTAGGGGGAAGCTACAAATGCAGTTCTTCTGATTCTAGCCTCAAGGTGGCCAACCTGCTCAGCATCCCCCTTCTACTCAACGTGGCAAGCTCCCAGAAAACGAGTATGCAGCAGAGCTCGTCCCTCTGTACTGTTCACTGATGCAGGGGGAAAGGAAAACAGTTCTGAGCCAGCCACTTCACCTATTAAAAGTGCAGTTTTCCATCATGTCTCTGACATCCCGTTTTGCTAAGTGAACCTATAACCCATTCGTTTCAGCTGAACTCCCTCTTATATTTGCCTGGTTTACACTCTTGCCAGTAGGCAAAGAAGTTTTTGCATCTGTTTGGAACATCTCTGAGGCTCTACAGTGAGGAAAAACGTTGCAGTAATTTGGAATTCAACCTCATTTCTTTAAAGAAGTGAACATTATAATGTTATGGTAGACAGAAGAGGCCCAATATTATCCCAAAAGTCTGTCATCATTTCCCATTAGTGTTTCTATGAATGGAAAATGAAACAAAAAGGAAAACACCCACAAGACGAGGAAGGTTGTGCTACCAAGCTCCTCTCTGGGCTTTCATCCAGAAGAAGTAACAACAGAACAATTACTAAAAGTCTGTGGTTTCTTCTATTTGCCCCTCCACCTATAAGCCTCTAAAAACCTTCATCATCGAGTCCACACAAAGAAATGACCTCTTGCTACTGGCTGCTTACATTCCCCGTCCTACCAGAGCAGCAGCACATGGCAGGTGCCTCTTCCCTCTGCTCTTGGGGAAAGCTTGTTTCTTCCAGCTCATCAAGCAGTTCTGCCTCAAATTGGCATCATCCCACCTTGCTCTCCCTCTTCTGTCACGGACCTCTCCAATTTCCTCCTCTTCTTCATTCCCTTTGTAAGGGATAGGACTAACTCGCAAGATTCAGAGACCTCAAGACAACTCCAATTCAAAAATGCATTCAGGAAAGGGACAGTTGCACAAATGTTCCCAGAAGGATTCGAAGACGACTTGCCCAAGCCTCCTAAATACCCAGGGAACAGCAGTTCGGCAACGTTTTGCAAGACCATGAAATGCTTTCCTAAGAGCAGTTCATTGCAGTCAAGGCCAAACGCTTCCGAGAGATCAGTGCTGACTGTGCAAATCCTGATGCTCAGACCTCCAAATAAAGCCAGAATGACAGATGACAAGGTCGTGTTGCCCAAGCAGGGCATGGAGAGGTGACAGTGCCTGACTGTAACCCGGGCATGGGGCAGGAATGCCTACCTTTCTTGCGACACACTTTGCATCTTGCATTCTCTGCTGACATATCCCACTTGATGCAGGCGTCCAGCATGCCGAGCAGCACGTGCATGCGGGAGAAGGTCTGGGCCTCACGGATTGCTGCCTTCCACTTCTCCACCGCTGAAGCAACCTGCAGACAGACCTAAGAGCTTACAACAAGGCACACAAATACAGCTCACCACAGTCTGAAGACACTTTTATATTATTTAGCTGGGCACTTAACAACCAATACTCAGCTGCTGTGCTTCTTTCCTTCTGTGTAGCTCAGACTTATTTGTGGTTTATCTTATAACCAGCCTCACTGGTCTAGACAGCTTGTTCACTGCAGACCTCTTGCACTTCATAGCCAGGCTGAAACAACCTATGAGAACTGCACTACATTCTTCACTCAGCAAGTCTAACCCAAATAGTTATCAGGCTAAGAAAACACAAGGCAAAAATTGAGCACTGTAAAATGCAGGATGAAAGCGAGGACACAGCGGGCAGCACCAGTGACTGTGGTTGGTTAGAGCAGCCTGCACTGCCCTCAAGTGGGTGCTGCAGAGACACTCCAGTCATCGGCCACCCTCCAGGCAGGGCAGCCAGCAAAGGGCAATGGGACGTTGGCTGTAACTAGACTTGACAGGCCAAACATATCCGAGTCCCAAATATGAAGCAAACTTGAAGCATTGAGACATGATGACCTCAACACATGTGGAATTCCAGAATGAGCCGCAAGTGAGGCTTAGAAATGTTAAAGCTGAGATGTGCAGGAAGGTGGCTGCTGGAACCTGAATGGAACAAGCTCCGTATGAAGTCTCCAGCCCAGCTCTGGAGGTGGATAAACAAAGTTGTGGGGAATCGGAAATGCCTCGGAACAGAGAGGCAATCCAGGGCCACGGCGTGGGCAATGAAAACATTAATCCTTTGCTTTACAACAATGAGGTGATGGCCTAGACACGACAGCGACATAATAGGACTCAAGTGAATGTTCTTCTACCCCAGGAGAGTGAAAAAACAAACAGTGAAGTGTCAGATGGGAAAAAACTCAACTCTGCAGCTGACAGCGATTCAGGAGCCAAACAAAACCCAGGATTTTTGCAGAGTTGCACATTCCCCTCCCACTGAATTTGAGGAATCGCAGTGTATATTAGATGCTTGGAAAAACACACCGAGTGTGCTATATCCCTGCTGTCAACATCCTCGCTGTCATTGCTTGCGTGGAATCTGCAGCTGGAGACACCTCCAAGGCAAACAGGACCTGCATAGCACGTTGTGGCAGCTTACATGGTGTTAGGCTTTCTTTTTTTGCAGAAGAGGTGTTTCACATCCTGCATAATTGATTTTCCAAGTAACCATTCCCTTGGTTTTGCTGGTAACAGAACTGGATAACTGCTGGGCCAAGACAAATCTGCAAAAGCTGCTGGCAAAGTTTGCTTAGAATTTTTTTTCTCCTCAAGTCTGCGGAATTTAACAAATTTTTAGCCTTGCTGTCCAAGTATCATAAGACTATGGCATTTTAGTAATATCACTACCAAGGGAATTCAGATTGCCAACCAGGCAAAACAAGAGATTAAAAGAAGCTACTCAAATACTTTTCTGATTGGAGAAGAGTGATCTAGCAGGGAAAATATAACAAAACAAACCCTGGATATACCAAAGGTATCAACTCCAATGTGACAGAAAATGCCTGCTTTGGTAAGGAGGGACAAAATTGAGCTAAGAAGCCTCTCATCTGGGATCCTAAGAGTAAAGAAATCCCTCTGAAACTAACTGCTAGGCTGTGGAGCTCCCATCCACGATCAGGGACCGGCGCAGTCGGTGCTAGGAGTGAAACCGGGGCCGCCGCTGTC
>JAUBOD010000479.1:3004689-3016459 GCA_032353885.1 Nothura maculosa | reverse complement strand
CTAGGCTGTGGAGCTCCCATCCACGATCAGGGACCGGCGCAGTCGGTGCTAGGAGTGAAACCGGGGCCGCCGCTGTCCTCCCTGGCAAACCCTCTGACCAGCAGCACGGATGGGCATCGTGCCCACGCGCTTCCCAGCGCGCTCGGGCAGTTGCAGGGGGCACACAGCCCTGCTGGGATATTCCAGAGTTCCAATCCCGCAAGGAAGCGCCTTCATAAAAGCAGAGGTGAAAGAAGAGCTTTGAGGAGCAGCCAGATGCCAGGCGTGCAAGGCAGTGTGATCCCCAGCGACGCAGCTGAGCCAGCAGAAACCCTCAGTAGAGACAATTCTGTCAGCACATAGGTGCCTACTAAGCCAGAATTTGTTTCTCCCTGGGAGAATGAGACAGGACTATAGTGCAAGGCTGCACATTTGCTGCTCCAGTCTGCAAACATGCTTAGTGTGGCTTTCCAGGGTGGCTGTGCTCTGTTTTACCTGCTATGCACTCTCAGTGCATTTCTGACTCTAAAAGACTTCACAATCCTTGGCCTAGGCAGGGAATTTATTTTTAAAAGCCTGTCAGGTTTTCTCATCAGATAAATATATCTAACATTTGGGCTGCTCTTTCAAGGTCATCTGAAAAGATTTCCCCTTTTGGCAAAAAGAAAGTATATCCTAGATAAACTTAAGTTAAAAAAAAGAGTATGTGATTGTAAACATTCTTTGAAGCACTGTGCATGTCTAGGAAATTGAGTGAGATAAAGGCAGCACTGCATAAAAAACACTCCAGAAAAATTCTACTGTCCCCAGTGAGTTTTCAGGGGAAGAAAGGAACAAATTAAAGTGATCAGCCGCAATGAGCACTTTCAACTCCATGAAGGTGGCTTGGAAACAGGATGTCTAAATCTTTCATTTCCACTTGTGATGAGATCAAGGTCATTCAACTTCAACACACGCTGCAGTGAAGTGTGTTAGACCAAGCTGGCTTTGCTCTAATGAATGATGCTCTGTAACCATGTCCCTCTGTAGGGGAAACTAATCAAACGCTCACCATCAAACGTGGCTCAATGTTCCAGGCAGATAAAAGTTTAGTTCTGAAATCCAAGAGAGCTTTAGTGTTACCAGGGAAGTAACCAGTGCTTAGATGCAGAGTTTGTACTGCTAAATGGCTACCATTGAGTTATTGTAATAAAGTCGATATTACTTTTCAAGTGTGAACAGTGACACACCTGTAAGACATACTTCTGAAAGCAAGGTAAGATTTAGTGGTGTTGCAGATATATGGAATGTGGTGATTCATAGAAATGTGCTTCTGCCCCAGGAAAAAATAAAAGATTTTTATAGCTTTATGACAGCTTTCATGATAAGACAATCTCACATTCCTAGTGGCCTACGGACTGGAGCATTCAACATCTATTTTTAAAAGAGCTCATAAAATGCAAGTAGAGCAGCACAGAGAAGGATTTTGAAAGGTTCAAGTGCCTCTAATTATGCTGCTAACAGGGCACTGTCACTGCCTGACAAAGCACTGATGCTCAAATGACAGGGGTCCAGCCTATGTGGATAGGAGCTTAAGCTCCCCCACTCAAACCCCCTAAACACAACTCCAAACCACCCAAACCCACATGAATCAAGCATCTACTCTTTCTTTTCAAAGCTGGGAATTTCAAATGCATCTGTTGATCCAATTCTGGTCTTGCTACTTTTACTGAAGTCAGTGGTCAATCAGGGCAGGACACTTTGAAGGAAAAGAAAAAAAAAAGAATCATATTATGGGTTACTAACATCCTGTTCAACATGGTATACACGAGCTACTCTAAGCATCAATGCTCCTCTTTGGATGAAGCACTGGAGCAACTCGATGGCCTGCAGGACCCTACCAGAACCTCAAGCTTTGATCTGGGAGGCTAGGTCTGTATTCCCCTCACAAAGCTTGGCTCCTGCAGGAGCAAACTGCTCAGACGTCCAGACAAGCTGTATGCAACCCACAGCTGGACATCCTCTGTGGATGTTGCTATCCCGATGATTTCTGTCCTCCAGCACATGGCCTCTCTTTAGCTGAACCTGGCTTTCTTACAGTACCCAAAACGCTTACATGTCCCTCTTTTTCTTTATAGATAAAACACAGTAAGAATAATTTGTCACTGGTTCTACTGGTCAGCCTTCTCCTGTGGATATATTTTCTTCTGTTGTCTAAAAATATTCCCTACAAAAAGCTTTTGTTCAAGTATCCGACTTGTGCAAGGAACTGTGTAAAATTAAATATACCACCTTATTTCCTGCCTATAAAGAGAAAAATCAACCCAAACTCCATAGCACTATTTTGATACCATCTTTATGTTTCAAAATAACTGTAAAACACCTGGCCCCATATCCCCAAACTGACTGCATTCAAAACCTGGAATGGGGAGAAACTATGTAGGATTTAGTACTAGATGCAATGTGTCATCCCAGCCCAAAGAACAGTTATATTATAGAGCTAAAACGGAGCTCTGCAGACCAATACCTTAGCTTCTTCTGCCATTTTCTTCTCTTCATCTACCTCCTCAGCCTTGGCAATGCAGTCCTCTCCTTGATGTTTCCTTCTCTTCTGCTTGGGGGCCATGAAGCCTTGCAGAAACTTCTTAATAACGCCAGCTTGCAGTGTCACCACACACTCTCCAAACTCCTTCAGGCTCTCCAGCGAGTATATCTGTTAGGAAGAGTACAGGACCATGTAACAGCTGAATATTGTCTCCTACTCTGTTTCAGGTAAGTCTGTCCTGGCAGATGGATATTTTTGATGCTTAATGCATTATTGATATCCACCATATTCCACGTGCAGTTACAGATTCAGCATATTACTGCTGTTTCTGCTAGAGCTAACATGTTGTTGATGATCATGCATAGCACTTAAATGTTAATGTCAGTTCAAAAAACAACAACAAAAAAAACCCAAAAATATGATGTGTTAAAGAAATCCATGATGACCAAGCATTAAGCAAGTCTTCCTTGAGTTTCTTCACTTTTCCTTTGCATCTCTTAAAATGTATGGTCTCATCTACATGTGGAAGTCACTGTAAGGCTGAAGTAGCTAGAACACTGAAAATTCATTCATCAGTTCACTGCACAACAGCTTCCTTGGGCTGACAACACCAGGAACAGAACAGCCACTGGCTCCTGGAAGCAGAGCACAATCGTTACCCCAAACCTAAGGTAGTCTGAATTTATGGAAACCCCCAAAATGGAAAACTGCTGGCTTCAACACAGAAGCTAACTGTAATCTACAAAGAGCTCAGCAAAGATGTCTGACATTAGATGGGGGAAACAGGATGAGCAGAACAGCTGGCTTCAAAATTACAATCCACCTACACCAAAAGGATCCTAACTGAGCAGCTACGCAAGCTTGAAATACCACTTTGGAAAGAGGACATGCACAAGAAAACTACTATTTTCCTGATCCTCTCATTTGAGAGGAATCAAAGACTCAAGAGTGTCCACAAAAGGTATCAACTTGTGTTTTGTCTTTTTGGTACTACTTCGCCACTTCACTCACTCTGGCTTCAAATTCTGGTGTCACATCAACATATCCCAGCCCTCCTTTCTGCAGCCGGGTTGCAACCTCAATTAGATCACTTCGAAGGTAGTTGAGCAGTTCCTGGTTACCATCACAGGATTTAAGGCCCAGGTTCTGTTTCCGGGCCAAATGGATAGAATGTGTGATGTCCTGATACCTGCAAAATCAAGAACAACCTTTGAACATGTGCGGGCCAGTGCCTCGTATGTTGTGAGGACACTGGGACAACGACAGCATCCAGTGCCACCTGCATGCTTCAATAGTGCAGAATATTCTTTGTAAATACTCAAAAAAGCACGTGGTATTCCTGCCTCTGGGTAAGAAACAACATTGTCTTTACTTCCAGGTGCAAGGAGGAAAAAAGGACAGGAGCTCTTCACAGTTTAGACCATTAGTGAGCAAGAACTTGGGAGTTCTTGTCTAAGAGAGTAAATTTCTCATTCTGAACAGCCTCTCCTCTCCGGCACATGCACAAAGCAAAGCATGGAACGTGTGTCCCAGGAATGGAAAGGCTGCTATGAAGTGGATATACTCGCACTTTGAGAAGGCACATAGAGCAATGGAACAGAACAGGCTCACTTTTTCTCCAGCCGCTCCTTCAGCTGACTCTCTCTCACTCCTTTTGGGTGCAGGCATTCCAGCAGCTCATCCAAATCCTTCTGACTGTCACAGAGAAACCTACAAGATATAACACACACCAACATCAGCTCAAGTATATCTGTGGCAAGACTTATTTTTCTGCTAAATAGTTCACAAATATTAATAAGCAGGGGTGACAACTAGCCCATACTTCAACCCCATGAGCAAGATGAAACACTTCCAGTTAAGCTAGTATATGGATTTTGACTAAGACTGGCCTCATTTAAAGATCTCCAAATGCAGCTAAATCCAGGATAAAGAAAATAGAAGCAAAACAAACACTTGAATTTCATCATCTACCCTAGGGATTGATTAAATTGCAGTCATTTTAAGTAATCTGAATATATTTTTAATGCACTAGAAAATTATTAGCGTGTTATGTACCACAGAGCGTGGCAACTTCATCATTCTTTCTGGAGAGCCTTCAACAATAAGCTCCCAGATTAAAAAAGGATATAACCTGGTTTATACCACGATTGCTGAAGTTGTAGATTTGGGACTGTGAAGGTCATGATCTCTACCAGTGCAGAGTTTCCCATTTGTAAGAAGCTAGCATTACCTTGAAGTTCAAATGCAGCATGTGGAAATCATATTCCTCAGCTTTAAACCGTTCTCCTCAGAAAGCCTTTAACAAGTGCAATGATCACCTGCCATTAGTTGAATCTAAAAGGACCACACTTTGGAAGGCTTCTCTACACAAGGCACTACAAGCAATTCCACAGCACAATTCAAGGCAATCTACCCACTGGCTTTAATGGTGCAGATTTGCAATAGTTTTAAGACAGTCTCCAATGCTGCCCTTTTCCTACCAGCATTTTCAAAAATGCCATGGAGCTTCATTCCCCAGGAGCGAGGTGGAATTCAGCTCTGGAACTCCAGAGTTCATTTATATAAATGGATGCTGCTAATGGAATTTCTAGAAGAGAATTGTTCTGGAAAAAGGGAACCCAGGGAATGGAAAACTGACATTAAATAGGAACAACTTCAAGGGACTATTAAGTGATTCTTACTGGCCAAAATGAAGACTCCAGACCAAATTTTAATTCTTGGGTACAACTCAGAAGAGCCAAGAAAAAGCTAAAGAAAGATGCTGTTCTCTCTAGCTCCTTCTGGAATAACAACATTTACACTACTTTTTGTTCTTTTTTGACTCCAGCAAAAATACTTGCTGAATAACATCTTTTAAAAGCAACTATTTCAGAGATGATGTACTTAATTTAGAGGAAGCAGCTAATACACTTTGCAATTTTGAAAGGTTAAATACAGCAATCAAATAAAGAAGGAGTTTAAAAACCAAGAATGAAGGAAGAAGAATTTCTTGCCAGTCCCCTGCTCCAGCACACCTCAGCACTGCGGAGCACCCTCACCTTGCAAACATCTCATCTTTAGGACATCCTTATCCTCTGCACATCCTCTCTAGGACAGAAAGGACAGAACAGCCCCAACCATCTGGCATTCGCTAGAGCCTGGCATAGGCACTTCAAAAGTGTCAGTGATTGAAGACTGGCCATGAGGTCCCACACACCTTCACACAAACCTACGACACCCTCAGGTCAAGTTGTCACACACAACTAGTGTTTCTTCCAATCATTTTTTCCCCCAACTATAATGACTCTGTGATTCTGCTTATGGTGACTAACTAGCACTCCTACATTCACAAACTACGGCAAGGACTAGCGATTCTAAATCTACTAGATTTCTACTCACTAAGAGAAATTTCCTAGAAGGCTTGGTATCAAATTAGCCTCCAAAATCTTGAGACAAACCTTGGTATCAATCCTAAATCCTGGTATCAATCCTAAACTGTTATTTCAAGTAAGAAGAATCGGTCAATGTGGCAATGTCATAAACCAGACCCCAAAACAGCTGCCGTGTAGATGAATAGAGGACTTCTCAGGAACCTTTAGAAGGCTATATAGGTCAGGATGAATGTATTTACCACCGCTGGTGGTACAAGAAGGAATTTATTTGGAAAATAGCCGAGAAGCCATTGCCTGAGATTTCTCAGCTTTCCCCACGGCCGCAAATGTAAGAATGGATTTCCCTGCACTGTTTTATCCTATAAAGATGAAAGGCTGCTAGAAACAGTCATAGGATGGTGTTTGGATTCAACAGTGCTATGTAGTTTGGGGAAGACAACACAGGTTCCCCGCCAGATTTAGAGCGAGAACGCAGGAATCATCCGTGCCCTCGTCCAGGTCATTGATGAACAGCACTGGCCCCAGCACTGACCCTTGGGGGCACCACTGGCCACAGGCCTCCAACTGGACTCGGCCCCATTTATCACCACCCTCTGAGCTCTGCCATCCAGCCAGTTCTCGATCCGCCTCACTGTGCACTCATCCAGACCACACTCCCAGAACTTTCCTATCAGGATATTGTGGGAGACAGTGTCAAAAGCCTTGCTGAAGTCAAGGTAGACAACATCCACGGCTCTCCCCTCGTCCAGCCAGCTAGTCAGCCCATCATAGAAGGCTATTAGGTTTGTTGGACATGACTTCCCCTTGGTGAATCCATGCTAATTCCTCCCAATCACCTCCTTCTCCTTCACATGCCTGGAGATGCTCTCTAGGATGAGCTGCTCCATCACCTTTCCAGGGACGGAGGTGAGGCTGACCGGCCTGTAATTGTCCAGCTCCTCCCTCTTGCCCTTTCTGAAGACTGGAGTGATGTTGGCTCTCTCCTAGTCCTCCAGCACCTCCCCTGCTCTCCAGGACCTCTCAAAGATGATGGAGAGCAGCTGAGTAATAACTTCTGCCATTTCCTGCCCAAGATGTTCTACCATCACTGTGAGGCTACTCAGTCTCACCCAAGATGGACAACTAGGAAAAAGAAACAAGCAGTAGGAATTAAAGCAAATAAATAAGTTCTCTTATGTACCACATGATAGCACTTTGAGTTATAGCTGAACCAGCTCTGCTGTCCAAACAAGAAGGGTATAGATATCTGCTGAATTCAGTGTGATCTTTGAGCTTTCCAGTGTGGACAAAGACAATGTACAAAAAGCAGCCAGAGAGAAGACTCCTTCCTTCGTAATTGTCTCCTGCTCAAGGGAGCCCTTGTGACTGGAGACAGATCAATAACAAAGGCCACACAAGAAAATACTGTCAAAGAAGCACAAATTTCCTCAGAGAGAAATTCCAGTTACCCTCTATCCTCTGAAATAATATGTCTCAAATTGTCCCGTTTTTCTTTTCTTTTTTTTTCCCCCTTGGTGGAAGTTTACCTGTGAATGGCAAGAGTTGCCAGACAGGTATTTACCAAACAGGCTCTCTGCATTTCTAAAGCTTTAAAGAAAAGTCTTTCAGCTGAGAAGCTTACTCCTTATCTGTAGGGAATGGCTTTAGGAGGCCTATCAGTTTGGAGAAAAGTCATGCAGACAGCACAAAAGCAGGCTAAATTGGAAGTAGTTATCCTTGATAAGTGGCCACTATGCCCCTGGCTCACTTTAGGAGCATGAAAGTCCAGATTTTGTCCCAGACTCTTCATTTGCATTGCTTTACCTTGACGTCCCAACACCATCAGTTTCCTTGGGAGAGCAATGAACACGGACACAATATTCTCTAACAGTAAAAATCAGCAACTGCTGTGCTTGTTAGCAGTCCTCTCCATTTTGAGGCATGCAGGGAAGAAATCAAAGACCCTGCAGCAGAAGAATCAGGCCAAAAAAAGAAAAAAGAACTCTGCACAGCATCTTACTTCTCAAAGGCAGAACAGCCACAAAGTGCCATTCCTCAATCTGCCCCTGCAGATCTCAGCATCTACTGTTGGAGAACCTTGTGCCAGGCTCTTACCTTTGTCCTTACCAATACAATTCTTGCAGGGATTTCTCCACCTGGTGTTTTGAACCTGCACGGCTGTGGAGAAGCACAGCAGTGGTGGCAGGGAGCTGCACTTGCCACCTGTGCAACCTGCAGCAGGACCTCCCTTTTTCCTCCCCTAATTGGCTGACCATTTGGTTTTATATCAAAATACTCTCTCTTTAGAAGACTTCTCCTTTCCTCTCTAGCATTACTGACCTCTATCATTCTACTGAACATAAAAATGACTTCATTACTTCTGTAGTTTGTTTCCTATTTCTTAACCAACTATTCACTCAGGAAATCCTCCCTCTTATCCATAGTAGTTTAGCTTCTCCCAGGTCCTGTAACAACAGAGCTAATAAAACTGATTGTTCCTCACAGAATAATTTTTTTCCTTCATTTTGCACTTTGTTTTTTTCTCTTTATCTCTTTCATTTAGGCTTGTTAAGAAACAATCATGGTTTTAAAGTAGGCCTTCTTTCTTTTAACAACTTCTTTACCCTGATATGAATCACACAGACATTGTTTTTATTGCTGTTTTACTTCCAAGATTCCTCATATCCCTCTTTTTTTCTCCTCAAATGCAAGAGGCACTTGCTTTGAACAACTAGCATGGAAACTTCAAAACAATCCCTTTGAAAGCATTTTATGCCTTTGGCTGCACCCTCCAGGGTCCATCCCCTTCTTAGAAATCATCTTATTTTTTTTTTTTATGTAGCATGCATTTTTTTTATTCTAAACATGACTGTAGCAAATCTGTTGTCTCTTGTGCTCTTGGGAGAACAGTGTATTGAAGCACAGAGGGTCACTTCTTACAAAGCAGCTCTTCAGTAATAAAATATAATTCAGTGCTGAGAGCTCCTGGATCTGGTTCTCCTCTGTTGGGTTCTGTGACTAGTCACTCTATAAACCATTCCTATCTTTTTAACCTTTCTGATATCTCTGTCTGTCATTGAGAGTTACCAGCTTCACTGAGCGATTCAAATATGATGTTGTCCCATCCTTGGCATGGAATTTCAAAGTCACAAGGACTTTGCATTGCTTGTTACCTCATCTGATCTGGCTTTGCGCTGCTCGCAATTTAGAGCATCCTCCACCACTAACAAAAGCTCCTGTTTTCCTTGCACAGTTTGTCCTTCTGGTGCACATACTGCCAGCTCTGCTACACAAAGAGCAAGCATTAGAAAAGGTAGTTAGAAAGAACAGAGGACTATCTTGCAACTTCCTCCAAGACCCACTATTTAGCACCCACTTGTTAGAACACCAAATTACTTGAATTTTGGCTGTGTAACAGGTGTGCAAAGGAGTAGAGATGGAGGTGAGGGCTGGCATGGTGCTATTAGACAGCGCAAGGGCAAGCAGAGGAAACTGCTCTCTCCCAAGGCCTGCTGGCAGTGGAGGAGCATGGCTAGAACAAGCCAAAGAATCAGCACTCAATGCAGGGCATGTTAGAGGAGTCAAGAGGTCCACAAAATTCAGGGTCTGACATTTCCTGGTTGCAGAAGTAGAAATATTTTAAGTAGCTCTGACTTATTATGGCAGTGGTGGAACTATGTTTTGAAATTAAGTTTACAACTGGTGATAATTATTCTAGCATGAGGGCATTGCTGGTCACTCCTTACCCTGTACAGCAATGGTCCACAT
This sequence comes from Nothura maculosa, assembly GCA_032353885.1. Classification (NCBI taxonomy): domain Eukaryota; kingdom Metazoa; phylum Chordata; class Aves; order Tinamiformes; family Tinamidae; genus Nothura; species Nothura maculosa. The sequence goes on along the minus strand of JAUBOD010000479.1, from coordinate 3,006,838 downwards.
AAAGAAAATTCCCTATAAGAGAGACTCTGATAGGGCTGATCATTGTAGAGAATAATAACCACATTTGCTTGAAGGTAAAGAATTTAAATATGATTAAAAGATGTGTTGGTGGTTATTGCTTGGCCAAAGGGAGGAATTACAGGCATAGCCATCTAAATAGAAGAAAAAATGCTAATTTATAATGAGTAATTACAGGATTCAAGTCCATAGTGTGGTACTATAGAAGAACAAATGGACACCACCACAGTCCATTTTGAAATGCAGGAAGAAAGATGACACTGAGGGACATGTGTGCCTGAGCACAAGGATGGGCAGGGTATAGGCCTGGCTCCAAAGATCTCAGTGAAAGAAACGTCTATTTCACGTGCTCAAGGACCACACATTGCACAACTCAGGTCTGCTGAGAACAACCATGAAAAGCTGGGCATTGTTAGCTAGGTCGCTGTTGTTGTTGCAGTTGTTTTGTTCAGTAGTTCTTAAAAAAGCCCACAATAACTAGGAAAGGACTATCATTTCTTTTTAAGTATAAAAAAACATACTCCAAAGCAGTTTTACTAGGTTATTTTACATTAGCTTTAAATCAGATTAATTAGGTCGAGTAGAAAGATTCGACCAACTCTGAGATGAGCTGCCCTATTACTCCTTCATTACTAGTGTCAATAACAGAGGTCCAGCAGGCTGCTAAATTAAGTACTGAAAGTGTAATAGGATCCAAGGTGCTCATCAGCTCTCCCGACAAATAGAAAGTACATGTTCAAGAGATATCATTTAGAGTTCTGTACTGTATCAAATGAAACCTGTATATAGTTTCCTATATAGTTTCTATGTATAGTGTGTATATTGTGTGTGTGTGTGTTAGTTTCTATGTAGTTCTTTATATTTGGAGTATTTTGCAGCTAGAAGAGCACGCATTACCACAGGTTCTGTCCTTGTTTGGGGGCGGTGGTCTCTGCGGGGAGGTCTGCCACGTGCACTGCCCTGTGATGCAGGCTCGCTCTGCCGTCGGCGGCTGCGCCCTTCCGCTTATCTGCGGGAGAAAGGCACAAGCTCAGAACGGATTTGCACCCACATTTCCCTCCAAACAGCATTATTATTTTGCAAAAACGAAACTATCTCCAGTTAAAGTGTTTATAGTCAGCACGTAGTTCAGCGGTCTGTTGAAGCCAACTAATGTTAAATTAGTTTTCTAAATGTGGTGTAACTATTTATACAAACATCCAAAAGATAACTAGCCTTTGGAGAAAATATTACTGCATCAGGGAAGTACAAACACAAGATTAAAGAATTGCTACTATATCAAATACTTAAAACTAATTTTATTCTTTAGTTATATATTGACAAGTACTGATAGAATTGTATATGTGAATATTGCAATAGAATGAATTTGTTTTTCTGAGCATCTACCCCAACAAAAACAGTTGAATAGAAGTAAATTGTGATTGGATGTTTTAATACAGTGCCTATTCTAAGAAAATAATAATAACGCACTATATATATATATATATATATGTGTGTGTGTGTGTGTGTGTGTGTGTGTGTACACCTGTGACTAGACACACATCACTGTGGGAAGAAGTGCACCCAAAAAATCTACAATCACAACCTCTTCGATAACAACTGATTTTTTTCCCTCGTTCCAACCAGAGGGAAGGCAAAAGTGAGTATTCTTAGTGGAAGTAGGGCCATGCATACACACACACACACACACACACACACACACACACACACACACCCACCCCACAAATAAAAGATTCACTGGGGCAGTGTGGAACAAGAAGCTGTTCAACACGTCCACAAGATGCAGGTGAGTGGAACGTACACAAGTATCACTATTCATTTGATTTGAAGTGTTCTGATTTAATTCAGAGAACCTCTTTCATGCAGAATTGCTGTAGGTGGACTCCATGTGAGCTTATGGTATTCCAAAAGCAGCCAAGGAAGAGCACTGAAATTGCAATTTGAATCCATTTGCAGCACATTTCTGTAATGTGAAAGCATTGCATTTGCCTCCCTGCAGAAGGATTTGAAACCCAGAAGGCAACAATCACATATTTAACAGCTGACATCACCTTGATTGTTTTAAGGCGAGGAACAGTCTTATTCCCTGTCCCTTATGCATTTCAGTGGTGGCCAGTGACAGGACAAGGGG
>JAUBOD010000479.1:2983824-3004589 GCA_032353885.1 Nothura maculosa | reverse complement strand
CCCTTCCAACCTGGAACATTCTGGGATTCTGTGATCTCAAGATCTGCAGCAGCAAGGTCATCAGGAGCACCACACTTTTCTGTGCACAGGCTTCCTGTGCTCAGAGCAGACTCTGAGTGCAGGACTCACAGCAAGACATTCACACTAACCCATCCTCTCTCACACATTCCAGAGACCAGCCTAAGAGTCAAATAGCAAAGGAAGTCCACAAAGAAGCTAGCAGATCATACCTCCTGGGCTGTAGTCCTTTTTTGAATCCTCCTTTTTCTGATGGGGAAGGACAAATCTGTAGTCTATACTGTCATGTACCCAGCCTTTTTCAATAAATAATCCTGGAACTTCATCTGAAAACAGCCAATATCTGTAAAGAACACATATCAACTAATGGGTATTTGTCTCCACTTCTCACTACACTCACATGCCATTCATCTTTTCTTGCATAAGGGATATCTATCAGGGGAAGAATCTGTGGGATTGACTCAATAAAATTTACATCATTAGTAGAACTGCAATTTTGAAACAGGAAAGGTTTTCATTATAATCCATTCAAAGAGCATTGAATGGATTACACAACAAACATGAAGAGAAGACAGAAAGTAGCTTCTTGACTACGGATGCAAGCACTTGAAGCTCCACTGCAGATACCGACCTCCAAGGCAAGGCCAGAAAAATCTGGCAAAATAACGAGGGGTTATTATGCTTTAACAAAATACTCCCAAAATACTCCAACAAAATGCCCTCCTCTGCAGCTGAAAGTTGATAGGGAGCCTCCAATCACCTTCAGAATACATACTCCCTCGTTGCTCCTGTCTGTGAAAGGCCAATACAAGAAGGGAGATCCCAAGGCAAGAGATGAAGCCCCTTCCTACCTGTTGTGGTTTCGGTCGGTGCCGATGGGGGTCCTGCGCATCACCAGCTTTGCTTTGGCAATTCCATCCTGGAAGGTTTTCTCAGCTGCAGCTTTATGCCTCCGGATTCTTTCTTCCTCGGCTTCTTTCTCCATCTTTACTGTTGGAATTAGCACAGAGAAGTGTCAGTCTTCTTTTACTGTATCTAGATATCCATATTCCCCTTTATTTCACCAGGTTGAGGGTGGGAGTATTGGAAGTGGAATAGTTTATGACAAGGTTAATATCATTTTAATATAGTCATCCACCTTTTACCTCATCTTCTACCCTTGATTCTAGAAAAACAAACAAACCACCTAAGTGAGGAGGATAAAGAAAAAAGTCAAGTCACAAGAACGAACTAGGAGAATGGGAAAGTTTGGATGATTATGGACTGTAGGAATTTTTCCTCATTATGCATCAATGAAACAGTAGCTATTGTTTTTCAATCCCATATAGTAAAGAGTCAAAGCTCTCTCAAGTAGAGCACAACATACCACAAAGATGGCTAAAACACTGCAAATAATCCAGATATGACAGCATGGAAGCAAGCATGGATAACGGGTGCCTGCGATTCCACGGGAGCAGCTGTGGGGAATTCTCTTCCCAGAAGCTTCCTTCCCAAGCGAATCAGGTTGGGACACACTGGTGACCTGTGCCAGCTTCTGGGCACTAGCACCTCACTAACTGCTAGCAAAGAAGTCACATATCCCGACTCCGTGTGGATCCCAGAGCCAGTCACACACTGGCTGCTGTCCAAAGCAGGAAGCCAACTCGTGCTAGACCTTCTCCCAAGGCTGCTCCCTGCTCTATCTCTTGCAGAGATTTTCTGTATCTAAATAGCTTACACATATATGTATACTGGTATGTATATACATACACCCTCCCAGCTGAACCACAACAGAATCAGTGTTTTAGCAGCAACTGCTCTTTCACCCCCCTGGAAATATTAACGCTATCCAAAACAAATGCAACAAAAATGACCCGAAAGTCTGTGCAGAGAAAAAGGGCCACAAGGAGCTCTGCAGCAGCACACGAGACAGCTCTAATGGGATTTTTTAAAACTCTTTTTTGTCTCCTCATCAGAACAGAAACTAATACAGACTAACTCCTAAGCCAGAAGTCCTGCGCCAAGATGTGCTAGGATATTTATGCCTTGGCACCAGCTGCAATGGATAAAAGGAAGCTCGGGTGCCCGAAATGTTAGGGTTTGCTGTGTGGAAAGGAAATAACACAAGGTCAAACCTTAATGAAGGGCTGAATCCTTCCTTGCTGCAGACACCTCCTTTTCCTTGCAGAGCCCTCCAGATCACACTTCCCCAGCACCAAAAATCAAATGATTTTTGATGATCTTGGTCAAGTCAGTACTTGCCATCAAACTGGAAAACTCCAGAATCCACCCAGAGACAGCCAGCTACGGCACATGAGATGCCTGGTACTTGGTTTTTCTGGATAGAGAGCAAAGCACCACCAGATCTTCAGCTACTCTAGAGTGCAAGAACCACCAGGATAACATCCAAAGGAAATAAGTCAGCAAGAAGCCAGTTGTATGAAATGCAACCAGCAAACTCAGGATTAGTAAGAATTTCCTCTTTGCTTGAGTTTGGGTGTGGTGAACATAGCTTACAGCTCAGGACAGCAAGGAACCAGCTCACAAACAGAAAAAGAAGGGTCAGATCTGAACAAAAACAGGCCCATAGGAAGAGTCCACTTTTGCTGGCAGAATCCCATAGCAAGAGCCAGGGTTTTTGCACTGCAACATCAATAAGGGTCTTCTGGACAGACGGAAATTAACCTGTGCTGGAAGCAGGGCAAGACGTGGCACGAGTAAACAAGTCTCTCGAACACTCTACTGAGGAGAATCAAGCAGAGCAAGTTTTATCTGTATTGGGTATCACTGATACTTCTGAGACTCATGGCTTCTAATGCAAGATTGGAAAGGTCCACTTCTTGTTCAAATGAGGCATGGTTGGAACCACTGTCCTCCTGAGGAGCCCCAAGGCCGCCCATGTCGCCCAGCTCTGCTTGGTCTTGCAGAGAAAACCTTTCCAGAAGCTCCATGGGAAGCTCCATGCAGGAAACTTTCCTCAATCATTTCAGAAGGAAAATGACATCCTAGATGAGTTGTACCATCCAACATATGGACATTACCCACATTTACTACAGTATCAAAATAAAAATCCCCTGTGATGTGATTCTATTGAAGTGCTTTGTGCTGCATATTGCTTAGCAAAAAGCACCACACAGAAGCATACACAATTTGATAATAAAACTGATGCCTGGCAGAAGTCCGAGTGGAGAGTTTATATTTATAAGCTTCCATAACAAGGTGTTTAAAGTGAGAACACTTTAACCTATGCCATCCTTGGGAAAAAGAGCTACTAAGATCAGTCTGACTGCACATATGGCAACAGGGCCAGCAAGAGCTGTGGGAACTGATGGTGGCCAGGACATCTCTATACATAAGAGGCAAAAGGACAAGCGTGACCTTGTGTCACTACAATGAAGTCCCTGTTCTTCAGTTCTCCTGAATCTGATGGAATTAGAAAGTCATGGTACAAACGATGATCACACATAAAAAAAAGCAAAAAGCAGTTGTCTTTTTTTCTCCCCTAGATGGTGGATTTTGAGCCACAAGAACACCACTCAAGGGCCTACAGGAGTTGAACTGTACTTCTCCAACCAGGAAATTCCTTGAACTCGGGTAACAGTCTTGGAAATAGGCCTTTCAGTCTTCAACATTAATGCATTTACTGTCTCCTCCCGAGACACACAGACACACACACACCCACCCACACCCCCACACACACTCCACTGCTGATTTTCTTACCTCTCATTTGTCTTTCCTGTTGCTCCCTCTCTTTCTTGGCTTGGATGGCAAGCAGGCGCCTGCTCTTCACAGCACTGATCATATCATCAGCTTCTATTTCTACCCGGTGCTCTATTTTCACCAGCTCATTTTTCTTCTTTTCATTTCTTCCCATGGCGTTCTCCTCCTTCCCATTCTCCTTGTTCTTGGCCACCATTTCTTTCCTCTTCTGTTTCTCTGCTCTCTTCTTGTCATTCTCTTCTTTCAGGACAGCGAGACGCTCCTTCCACAGCTCAGCAGACATCTGCTGCTTGGCCTCCACATGGTCCTGCACGGAGTAAGTCATCAGAATGCGGTGGCAGAGAGCTGCCAAAATCTGCAGTTTCTCTTCAGGAGTCAGCTCAAAGAACTCCGACGTCTCCAGTTTCTCCAAAAACTCATCCTGCACTTCGTTATCCTCAAAAGGGGCTGAATCCTTGCTCTCATCCACGTTATCCGAGACCTCGCTTTCCTCTTGCACATCCGACTTGCGTAAGCACAGGCGGACCAGCTCGGAAGCAGAGTGCAAAGTGAGGGGTATTTCAGAAAGCTTCATTCCCAGCTCGGCGTAATCTTCAGCAATTTCATCTTGCAGCAGCGTCTGCAAAAGAATGACCAGGACCCGGTTCAAGTACAGGAAGCCGCCCTTCTCCGCACACAGCGCTTCCATCAGGGAAACCGCCGTGATCGGGTACTGAGCATCTGGCATCAACAACCCTGAGTAACAGCTGAGGAACTCCACCACCATGGCTACGTCCCCAAAGAGGGTATTGGGCAGTCCTTCTGGAGTATCAACCAGTTTAAAACTAGGCAAGCTTCTCCCTTTAAGATCTTGGTCCTCAAATCTTTTCTGATTTTCCAGTTTTTCTTTCATTTCCTTCTCCTTCCGCTCCTTGGCTCTCTCCTTCAGTTTCTCTTTCAGCTTCTCCCTCTTCTTCTTCAGATACTCCTTCCGCTGCTCCTCGGTCATGGTGGCCCATTTCTTCCTGTGCTCCAGGAGCTCGTAGCGTTTCTGTACTAGCCCCCGTAAATCCTCAGGGAGACGGGCACGATCCTCATTTGAGAGCAACCTGGCAGTTTTGGAGATGATGCAGGAAAGGGCACTTTTTTTGTCTTCCCGATCTTTATTTTCTTTGTAATAGGCAATGAGATGGAGCGCCGCAGGAGGCAGTTTCTGGGGTTTGCTGGAAGACCTAGGGGTGCCTCCTGAACTCCTTGGAGCCCTGGACACCTTAGTGGTACCTTTGGCCATGTCCAGTAGTGTCATTTGTTTCATCTTCATCTTTGGAGTCTTCAAGCCTTTTCTAGGAGACTTGGATGTCCCAGATGATTTCTGCCCATTTAAAACCCTTTTGCCTCTCTGCTTTTTGTCCAAGGATTTGTTGTTACCCTTTCCCAATCGGCTCCTCTTTGGAATGTGAAAGTTGGGGCCAAGTTTACCCGGTGACACTATTTTCATCACCTCTTCCAACTCCTCTTTGGGACATTTTGAGTTCTTAGAGTTTTTCATTTTCAGTGGAGACCCAATAATAGATTTCTCCAAGTGGACATGACACCACAGAGTAGGGCTCAGCGGCTGCCCCAGGGATGATCCATCAGCTTTGGATTTCTTGGAAGGTTTTCTGTCTGGTGATCCAGAGCTCTTCCTCTTGGTCGATGGGTTGAGAGTCATATACTATAATTAATAAAAAAAAGTTAATTTTTAAAGCAAAAAAAGTGATGGATAATGAAAATCTAGCTCTTGCATCAAGTTTGAGCACGCTGTCTCTTTTCAAACCGGATTAGAATTAAATTCTCAAGTAATGTCACCAAACAGCTGATTTTTTTTAAATAGTGCACCTTTTAGCCTACTTTCACCAGTAAAAAGTTTGAGTCATAGTGAGAGAGACTGGCTTCAGAAGCATCTCACACCTCGCATTCGGGTTCAGAGCGCATTCAGAATATTAACTCATGAAAACTGAAAACACAGAAAGAGTAAAATAAAACACACAACACTTGCAGAAATATAATATTTAGGTTATAAATAAAATTACCAGAAACTGAGCTGAAAAAATAAGATAATTAGAAAGAAAAAAGCAAAACTCAAAATAGTAAGCATTGTAAAAAATGCAAAGAATTACTTACATGCCAACAGATACACACAATATGATCAAGTTAAGATCATCATGAAAATACTTCTGACTCCTAGATTTTCACTGTTATCAACCAGGTCTTACTGCTGATCTCAGGGTCTTTATTACTCCAGCAGAGAAATCTACACTGAAGGCAGCAGCCTACCCGAATCCACTGTCTGTCTAACGTCACTCTCCAACAATTCTGTGTTGACATTTTTGCTGAATTAAGCTGAAAACATTCAGCACTGATATGAATCATGATAATTACAAAGATTGGATTTGCAGCCTATACCATACATTAAACTGTCACAAGCACAAAGTTATTTTGCCAGAACACTAATTCTAGATCAGCGCCTTCTTCAGCCACTTCTCAGTGTTTAAAATTCAAGGCATATTCAGACGAGAAACGTGCCATGGAAAAAGTGATCCCTAAATAAGCTAAGCCTATGGAAGTCACACTAAAATGTTACAGGTGCATGTTTTTGCCTCTACTGCAAGCACACCTCTGCCCACCGGGGCTCTGCAAAACCTTGGGCACTGCCACCAAATACCTCCCAGTAAAAAGAGTGAGTCCACATACGAAGGCAGGGTAAACAGAGCTCATGTATGAAGAATTAAGAATTAAAAAAACTTGCTTTTTAATTAAGCAAGTTTACAAATTTGAAGAAAAGTGCATGGAAACTGTCTTCCTACAGAGAAAATTGATATACCAGATACTTCTCTTCATGTCACACAACAGAACTTGACAATGCTCGAGTCCACATGGATGCAGCTTAGCAAATGAAAGAGAAGATTTTTCTTTCTATACCCAAAGATGGATCCTAAGACAGCAGGGTTGTATGGCGTTTACTTCATTAACAGTGTATTGAGATGGTCACTGCAAAGGACTGGGGACAAAACCACACCAGCTCCTTAGTGCATCCAGTATAAAGACTTGCAGCACGTGCCATGGAGTTAACTAGGAAGCCCTGGAATTAGTGGAAATCATGCAATAATTTATGCAAAATCACCTGATACATGATTCAAAAAGTGTAACACCATTTCTTGCAAATTACTTGTGTGCAGATTCTTATATTTAACTCCATTCATGGAGTGAATAGCCACCTCTCAATCCAGTACCACAGAAGGACCAAATATTGTAAAGTCAGAGATAAAGACCATGAGAATGGTTCCATAACAGATATTACCAGGTGGAGACTACAGCTTTTCTATTTTTCCTCACATAAGGAAATCCTACGAGCTGGAGGCAGAAATGGAACTTCACCTGGTAAAGCTAGGGAAGCACAGCCACATTGAAGCTCGTGCTTTCAAAATGGATTGCTGTTTCAGATATTCGAGTGATTTAACCTCACAAAGAGCCACTTTGCAGAAGAGCTGACTTCCTTGCTCTGCATCTTCCTAAATTAATTGAAGCTCAGGAGCTCCAAAACTCAGCTAACCCATAGAAGCCTTAGCCAAGGCTGCTTTCTCACTTATTCCCCACTCCTCAATCCAGAAGATACTTACAGAAGTTCTTACCTTATGTGGGTCAAGTAGGAAGTCACTAAATTTACTGGGGAGGGCGTACTTCTTCACCAGCTCGTCCTCCACGACCCAGGGCGCGTTCTCGCCGGTGCCGGCCCGCAGCGCGTTGTGACGGATGAAGTACCTCAGGATCTCCTTGTTGGGAGGGCGCTCCGTACGGACCAGGCTGTCTGCCGGAACGTTGCTGATGATCTTGGAGACAACAAAGAGGCAGACTGTCAATATTCAACCTTCAGTGACATTAGAGATGCATTTTATATAGAAAAAAGGAGACCATCGTGGTGCTTTGGTTCTGCTAACCCTCCCTCTGAGGCTCAGTGAGACAGAGATTGGAAGAAGATTCAGGTGGCTAAAAGTCACCCAAAACAACCTATGTTGCAGTTTTCTTGCCAAACTCTGTTGCTTTATTTAGCAACAATAGAAACTTCTGATCTTCCCCTGGCACATGTTTGCTACTAATTTAAAGCTTTTACCAATTAGTGTTCTGGTTTTTATATTTTTCTCCCCTGAGAACATGGGCGTAGCTCTGCAAGCTGTGCTCATTAAGTTGAGGTCGACACTGCCTTTCTGTCAAATTAGCAAACAGATACAAAAGCCACACAGCAGCAGTGTAGCAGCAGAGTGCTTCCTGGAGTGCAATTACTTAGGACTCATCATAATTTCAGTTAGAACTGCCATTATTAAGACTAGTTTACCTCTGACCAACCTTGCTTAACTGCCTGACCAGAGATTAGCCAGTTAACAGTGATGACTCTCAAGCTGACCGTATCACTGTGACTCAGTTGCAGAACGAGCCAAATTCATCATCTTAGCAAACAAGTGCACAAACGCAAGCAACCCCCTTCCAACCCCACGACTGCTTCAGGGGATTCTATATTGCACTGTGTAGACAGACTGTTTAAATCCAAGTTATATGTTCACGTTATACCAAAACCACCCATGCGATCATCTCACCTTATCTTCATTTTTCAGCTTCACGTCATATTTGTGGGGCAGGAATTTAGGTGGAACCCACTTCTTTTCTTCCTTCTTCAATGACGTGGGAAGCTTCCGAGGAGACCTACGTGCTCGATCATCTGCAGAAAAAACAAGGCAGTGACAAACGTTAAATCCACATCGCGGCTGGAAAAGAATCTCCCCCTATGGTTACGTGTAGAGAATCTGGTTAAACTAGAACAGCAGGAAAATTTTCCAAATCCTGGTTTAAAGCCATTCTAAAAGCACGAGCTGGGAATAGAGTCCCAAAATACGAGGTAGCACCAATCTTTTAAGAATTGTAAAGGACCAAACAAATCTTTCTATGGAAAGGAAGCTGCAACCAGCTACACAAAAAGAGAAAAGTTCTATGAGACTCACAGAGGCAAAAAGGGCCCATCACCTGCATCTCTCCAAGCAGGTTATCAGTTATATAAACACTCCGGACCTGCTGCCATGACCCCTAGTTGTCTGATATCCTCCATCTCAACTAGTTACTGCAGGAATTACCAATTCTAAGTTAAAATACATTTAACCCCAGTGGCTTTAAAGTGTCACAAAACTTACATATGCCTTATTATTATTAAGCCCATGTGTACATGGGCTAACTAAGATGAAGATTTTAAGCTTTCTTAGACAAGCTTGGGTTTATTTTTTCTTCTTAAGATGGATGTAAGGAGTAAAGGGGGAATTACCTGAGAGTAGATATTGGACCTATTGCTTTTATATTCAGGCTGCAAATAACCACCCATAATAAAGACAAGCTCATTGAAGATCCTGAGGTTTGGAGGCACCACTCAAAGCAAACGCTACTGCAAGCACGACTGATGGAAATAATTATTTACTAAGCGTACAGAGAACACAAGTCATAAGATGCTAGATCCAAGTCAAACATGATTTATACACACACATACATATGATATATATGAGAATATATACATATATTATATATACACACACACACATACACACATATATAAAGTCTTAACTTTTGTAGGAAGAGCCACAGCACATGGGAAGGGAGACTAGCCACCTCATTGCAACTCATGCTGCAAATTAACTTTGTTTCCCACTTATTGTAAAAATCTTGGTACTTTGCTATGTTTCTCTGCTCATTATGGAACAGAGAGCAATGGAAGTTGCTTATAAAACACTTCAAGGTCTATAAGATCTGCTCTGAGAGATTTGCTTTCAGGCCTTTCAAGTAGTCAGGTGTTACCTTGACTGGCTGTGAGGGCACGTTTACATTTAAGGAATAAGAACATGTTGCTTGGACTGTAAAGGACTCGGGTTAAAAAGCCACCTCAAGGACCTATCCTTCAGAAATAATTTGCTTTCTAGAGCCTAGAAGCAGGGATGACTATTGAATTTTAACAGGCATGGTGTTGAAGGGCTTACGGTTGGACTCGATGATCTTGGAGGTCTTTTCCAACCATCATGATTCTATAAATTGCATTAAAACAGTAACTGGATTTCTGATTAAAAACAAAATACTGTGCACTTTTCTGAAATCATTTTATTAACCATGCTTCAAGTGAATTTCATTGCATTTTACTGTAAGACTTACATTAGCTACACCACTGGAATCTCCTAAAAGCATCCAAATGATGTTGCTCCTCCAGCTCACCGATTGATTTGGATTTTCCAGAGCAGTATTAACTTCAATTACAGCTCACGCTGTAGAACCTGCCCTCAGTAGCTGACCACCAACGCTCAGGGAAAACTAGCCTTTTTCTCTCACTTCTGCAGATTTTTCTTTCCAGAGTTAAATCCCTAAGCAACTAAAAATACAAAGCCACTTCAGACTGCACATCCAATGCAATAACTCTTGTATCAAGCCCTAGGCTTAATTTCTGAAGCAGAACCATAAGCCCCAAGCACTGAAGCTCTTCTCCCTCTCTGCCTCTTTTCTGCAAGAAAACCAGCGTGTTTGACCCAACTATTGCTAAAAACACTGGGATTAGCTCTGCCCCCTTGTGTGGACACAGAAAGATGCAGCTTTTTGCACGACACACAGAGTCTGCTGTGACTTTTAAACACGCTGGGTATTGACCTGGGTTACAATGGTCAAATAAACAACCTACCAGATCATGTAAAAAAAATAAAAAATAAAAAAAAAGGAACAAAAAGGAAAAAGCACAACCAGGTGACCTCTGGATACTGTGTAGCATCTCCTACAGGTGCAGTAAAGTCTGAACTCGCTAAATAAAGGGTTTTTTTTCATGCAGTTAAGTCTCCTCTGTAGCATAAATATACCAAATGTTACATTAAAATTTAAAATGGACTTTCGAATGTAGATAGCACTAGCCAATGAGTTTTCACATCTCTAAACCATGTTCTGTTAAAATCAAAAATATAAAAGTATTAGCCATGAAACATCCTCAGAATGTGCATATGGAAAATAGCTAAAATACAAATGCTTACGTTTTTGCTGACAGATTTAATCACTTAACTGCCAGTGCTTTTGATTTGAATGCCCTGTTCTAAGGAAAGCGACACAACTGAACGGAGGTCGGGTAAGGAGCCCCGTGAGGCCGAGCCCTGCGGAGGCATCGGCTCTAGCAGGGAGCTGCAGCCTCTTCAAAGGCCCCACTGCTGCTCTGCAGCAGCTGCTCAGAGATCTGTGCTGTACTGGAAAACATAGGAATGCTCCTCAAACCCCCAAAGGCAAAGATACCGCTGTGCATTTGGCGAGTGGCAACTGAAAGAGCATGGAAAAATACCTTTTCCTAATTAATTTTTGGTTGAAGGGAACTATCGCTCACTGATGTGTGTTAGTCCCTGTCCAAGCACTAATGTTGTTTCAAAGGAAGGTTTTAGGGCCAGAACATTATCTGAAATTCTGTTTTTCTTCTTGCTTGGTAATACAGACCAGTGCACAATATCAAAACTTGCTGGTACAAATCAAAGCCAGTTGATGTTTAACTTTGGCCTGGAGTTTGGAAGACATGGTAGGGTAGACTTTGCTACCGGTTTCCTTTCTAATAGGGAGGCCAAACACCCCTTCCTCAGACATTAATGTGGCTGTTTAGAAAGGCAAGCAGCTCAGGACATTCATGAGCCTTCAGGTTCAGTTATTCAGATTACACTGTGCTGTATTCTTTTTCATAGTGCTTTTGAAAAAGACTCAAGAAACTTTTTCAATTTTCCCCTGTTCCTCCTTCTAAGTGCAGGACATCAAACTGATCTGTTTTTTCTTTTGACAGTACCTTTTCAGAGTTAAAAATTAAAAAAAAAAAAAAGAAAAAAAAAAAAAGCTTTGCATGTCCAGCATTTTGTATTGCAGCAAAGAAGAACAGGTATGAGAAAGTGGAAGAGTGTTTCAAAGCACCATTTTTTATATTGAATCCTTCAAAAAAAAGGTTTTAAATATGCTTTTCTGTGCTTTTTTCCGTTCTGTATTTGAAAACTAGAAAGCTGGGGAAAAGAAAACAAATAAAATCTGTCTGAATGTCAATTGCAGAGATGAAAGAAATGACGGCTTGCTTCTGACTGCAGAAGCACAAGCTTTGAACTAGGGAGCTTTGCTCTAACAATGAGGTAGGGACATCACAGCAAAACTTAATGATTCAGATGCTCGTTCACTCAGCTGCAGCAGTTGGGGGTCTGGCACGTTGTCTTACTACTTACTCATGCTCTCCCTCCTGTTGTCGTCCTCCTTGAGGATGGATTCCTTCTGGTTGTCCTGGGCTACCTGGCTGGAGTTCTCTTTGTCACTGGAGGGGGAGTCACAAGTGCCATCAGACTTCTTCTCAGAGGCCTCTTCGTCTCCTTTCTCTAGGGGATGTATTTTTAAAACCTTCACCGGCAACATTTTTTCCTTACCAACCTGTATGGGAATAAGTATACATACATATTATATATACGTATTTATAACAAGGAAAAAACCTACATTTAAAACTGAGGGTTGGAGAAGTTTAAAAACCACAAAAAAAAAAAAAAGAAAAACCCACACAAACAAGCCCACAAAATTAACTAAAAAGATCCACAAAGTACTGTTTGACACAACACTTTCCTAAGGCCTTTCTTGAGGAAATCACTGTTTTCCCTAGTTTTCCCACTGTTTTCCCTCCTTCTATCCTAGTAAATGATTATAGGAGTAGTTTTTTTTTTTTTTAATCCTACTCAAAAGTTCTGCACAAATTAAGAAATAGAGAGTTGTCCATCAGCAAGTTTTTCCAACTGTTTAACAGTGCTGCTTTCTCAGTCTAATTAAGTGTGTGGGCAATATGCAAAGTGCTGTATCAGTAGCTCCAGCTTAGAGAATCGGTCCTAAACGCTCCTCCAGCGGGGAGCTTTTCATAAAACTCTCCCTTAAAGCTTGCCCTTAATTTTAACACTCTTGAGTTCTCTCCATCAGTTCAAGTTCTGGAGGGAACTATTTTTCTAACCATTAAGGCTTTCCAGACCCAAGCTCTGTCAGTTTAACACTGCTAGTCTTCTAGAGGATATGCTATATGAAAATGTTACTACACAGCAAGCACATATAAATATATATATATATATATTTTAAGTGATTAAATATTATGTATATTGACACACACAAACAGTTCTCAAAAATATATTGCCATTTCCCTCCAAATCAAGCCCTTGACCTCAGTATGGGTCATCCACGTGTGTTTGCTGAGAGAATAATTTTCTATTTAACTACTGGAAAAGCAGGTGCTGTCCCTGGCACCATCTTGCAGTTAGCGTAAGCGGCCAACACTAGGTCTCCTCTTTTGTCTGTTTAATAAATTGTAGTTTTAAAAGGAGATCAAGATCACCTGCAAAGGCATGAGAAATTGTGGAAAACAGACCCTTACCTCAAAGGCACACTCTTCTCCCACTGCAAATTTGGTCATGATCTCCAGCCAAGCAGCATCTACCAACTTCTCCAAAGAGACAGTGTTGTGGTGGACTATCTCCAGCACCAGCTTCTCATACCAGATGGGGAACTCCTCCTTCAAGCTGAGCAAGGACATGGGAAGATTTCATGATTCAAGAAATAAAAGCCAAAGTAGTCCCCAATTCATGACTTCCGAGACCGGTGGCAGCCAAGGCAAGGGGGGCATCTGCCTCAAGGTTACCATGTCAAGATCTGAAGGCTTTTTGGTGTTCCCTCTTCCACATCCTTTTTCCATAGCTCTTTCAGCTTCCCAAACCAAAGCATTTATTGTTGAGTCATCAGTTCTATTTGCTATTCTGCAATCTCCATTAATAAATTGGTGCCTACCACAAACTGCTTCAACTTTTTGATTCAGAATGGTGACAGGTATTAAAGTAGCCAGTGAACTCTCTAGGAAACTTATAATCCTGTTTCAAAGAGATAAATCCAAAAATTGCATATCACAGAATCTTTTTTTTCATTTGATTTAAACTTGGTTATTGAGAAATATTTTGTTAATATTCAATTTGCATTTCTGAATGTTTTCAGGAGTGGCCAAAGCATCACTGCTCCAAAGAAGGTGACACTAAACTGGTATACTTGAAGTTGGTCACTTCAAGATTCCGTGTTTATAGAGGCAGCTCCTCTCCCCTCAAACAAGAATATCATTGAACACAACAGTACTTCAAGCCTCCGAAAAAAATTCAGACCATCAGGAAATATCTGTTGCTTTAAGACTGTAGTTAACTCTACTTTATGGGGAACTTCTCCTTAAATTAAAGGCTACTAATTGCCTTCCTTGCCAATTAATCAAAAATCTGTATTACACTTTAATAGCTGCAGTATTAGATGACAGCAGAAAATCTCTTAGGTGGCATTACGACAAGCTCCCCAGTTAAATCAAGGAACAAAAGTCATAGAAACCCACGTCAGCCCATAGAGAAACACGCTGCTTGGTTGGCACTGAGTCCTGAGGGGCAGCAATCATTACAGAGGGTGCACGTGTTGCCTCAGCCACGGACTTGCACCTTTGAAGCCCAGAGCCAAGTGCCTTTGGTTCCTTGCTGTTCCAAGGGCAGCGCATTCCCAAACTTCTACCTGTTTGACTTATTGTATATGGTGCAATGATAACCCTAACGCAAACGCAGCCCTGGGGAAAATGAAGTGAGGCTGTGGACCTCACTGGTGTGAAACTCTCCAGGGGCTTGTCCTTGTGTTTCTCCTTTACGTCCTTCAGGATCATTTTCTTCCGAAAATTTCCCATTAGAGAGCTTTAAAACTGGCCAAGTACCACATGCTGAACTATCTCAGTTAAAGCAACATGCAGATACAGAACACTTAGCAAGTACATCAGCCCAATGCATTAGTAACGGCCTCAAGTTTGGACTTGATTTCAACTCGAGTCCCTGCATCTATTCAATCACTAAAAATCTCCTTGCCTCCAAAGGAGCAGTCACAAATACCCCCCAAATCCGCCCCTCTGCCCCAGTGCCCGGAGACGCCCACCAGCCTCCCCCCTGGTACTTACAGCTCGGCCACCTCCTGCTCCTCCTCCCAGGCCTCCTTGTGCGTCAGCTGGCTGCTGCCTGTGCTCTTGCACGTCCAGATCCGCTCGCTGTACCTTTCCAGCCGCGCTTCGTACTCTCTGCAGGAGCAGCAGCTCAGGAAAACAGCGTTTATGGAGTGGAGAGCACAACCCAAGGAGCGCGAGGGCACCGCGCTCAATTAACCCCTTCCTAATCGCGTGCGCGCAGGCTGAGACGCGTTGTGGGGTGGCTGGATCCCGCATTTACCATGGGGATGCTGCTGTAAATCCAGTGGGATGCACTGGGACCGTCCGCAGCCGAGCGGCCATCCCTGCTCTGTGCTGCTGGCCACTCATCTCAGCTGCACTAAGCACACGTGGCTGGAAAGGGTTGGGTTTTGCTAAGCTATTTCTCTGCTTTGCGGAGCTTATTCACTCATAAATGACACAAATGGAACTGGGCACAAGGAGCAGACAGGGAACACTTGAGCATCTCTGTTCCTGATGTCCAAAACACCAAAGCATCTCTGCTCCTCAATGTCCAAAGCCAAGTGCTGGGGAACCCTTTAATTCAATGTACTATTGCTCTAATATAACAAAGGGGGAGGGGGACATCACAAATACAAGATGCAAAGTCTCAGCATACTCAATATTCTAATCATTTGTGGACAGAGACAAACCAAAACAACACCAAAAACCTGAAATTAAAAGCATAAGGAAGCATATCTTGATTTTCCATCACTGCTTGGTTAGTACAGAACTAGCAGTTTTCTGATCGACACTGCCTGCTTCCTATGCCACATTGAAGTTACTCTGGCCACTAAGAGCAGCAAAGGGAATTACTGTGGTCACGTGCAGGCAGCAGCACAAGTTGCAGCTCCGAGGGAGCATCCGCGGCCAAGCTCTGCTCAGTCTCCCTGAAAATTAATTATCCAACAGTGAAAACATATCTAAGGTACCTTTTGTTTTCTATGAATAGTATATGTACAGGGATAATTACAAAACAAACCCTAAAAATGCAAATCTGCCTATTTAGCCCATGAAAGCCTGCTTAAGCTGCCTTACCCTGACCTTAAGGAGGCAAGAAACGCGCCCTTCCCTCTGCCTGCACTGCCTTTTCCATCAGAAAGGGAAGCGGGAGCATCCTTATGGGAAGCACGAGCATCCTTGTGGGAAGCACAGAGGCGCAGCCCCCTGCCATGCAAGTGCTAATGCTGAATGCAGGACACTCAGCTCCAGGAACAGGTTTCCCTGCATCCTTGGAAAGCAAAGCCACCAGCCCCAGCAAATCCCTCCTTCGGAGCACACTATTTTTTAAATAAGGATTCCTACTCGGAAGGCAAGTCGCAGCTGTGACAGATCTCGTGGACACTTCTCCACCAATCCTTAGCTAATGCTACACTGTGAACACTGGCAAAGCACTACGGCCTATCCGCAGTAACTGGTGGCATGCAGGAAAATCAACTACAAATACAGGAACCTTTGGAGAAATTCATCATTGCTGAGAGTTTCAGGTTTCCTCTGTCTGCAACAGGGTTTAAAACTGAGAAGAAATCTGCAGTTTTACAAGCTCTGACAGCACAGCTTGTGCAGCATCCCACTCACACCGGGCTGTATGTCCAATGGATCAGACAGGAATCCAATAAGTTTTTGAGCCGTCTGGTGAAATTTTTATCCTTCTTAAGTCTGAGGATTCAAAGATTAAGTTATTATTAAGTTTTCTTTAAGAAATGAAAACATCAAAGTCTGCTGTAAGTCGGACAGGACAGTCTTAAGTCAACGCAACCATAAATGGAACAGCAGAACTGACGTGTTCTGCACCCAATTCCAGGCAGCTCCTGGTAGGTGGTAGCTCCAAGTTACCCCACAGCTTTTCCTGCCCCAGAGGAGTTACAGAGCACAGGTAGGAGACACCCTCATGTTGGCAGGGCGGCACGGAGGTGCTGAGTGGAACCAGAGTGTTCAGGGCACATCCTGCCTCCAATAAAACAGTGCTGGCAAATCCTGCAGCAGTGCTGAGCAGAGAAGCAAACTGGAAAGCAGGGCTCCTGCTTGTATTCACAGCAATTAATTCTAATAAGGGTTAAATGGCAACCACAAAGCTATTCCCGTCCCACATGAAGGGCCATTCAAACCACATTCAGTCATTGCAGTACAGGAACCTAAACCTAAACTGAGGGAGTCTTCACTCACCTTCCTATTACCCTGGACTTTTCTTCTGCAATGCAAGGACATCACCTGGATACCAAAAACTCACAGGGCCATGAGTGCCAAAAAAATATTGATTCCTTTAAAAAAATCATATGTGCATTAAAAAGAATCCACAAAACTTTAGCATTCTAACTATAACTATGTGAGATATGCCAGGGCAAGAAAATCACCGTTTTGTCTCCTACAATGCTTGCCAGCTCTTTGTTCTCTCCAGTCCTTCAGAGGCCTTTCCTTGCACAAGCAGGCAGCAGAACAAATACATGCCCAGTTATCCAGTTGATAAATACGTGTTTTAACCCTGTTTCTCACACAGGAAGAAGCACAGCAATCTGGCCAAGGCTTCTCCTTCCTTGCACAAGGATGCGAGAACAAGCTCAGCCCTAATATCCCGGGTCTGGTTTTAAGACCGACAACAGCATTTAAAAACAGCAGATAGAGCAACTCCCCCCCTCCTAGATCAGCTCTGCCTCGCAAACACAACTTAAAATTCAGGATTCTATTGCCACAAGTTTGCTATATATCTAACTTTCTCACCTATGCTATTTAGTCTTTGCATTCAAACGGGAAGCCAATGCAAGGTACAATTGGGTGACACAATGGTCTGATTAAGGGCTGCAGGGGAGGTCCCACTGCTTTGCCACAACCAGCCCTGCCTTCCACAGGCAGCACGTGCGGAGCTCCCGCTGGCACAAACGCCTCACACAATAAGAAATTAATAAAGGAAAAATAAAGTAAAAAAGAATCTGAATGTCAGCTACTTGTAAACATCCCCCCAGCAGCTGCAAACAACACAGGTGTTAAATTAGAGAGACTACCCTCTGTGTAACATTTAAACAAAATGTATTATATCGTGCAGAAAATCCCCTACACGCTGAGAGCCAGAAAACAAACATTTTTTAATTTAACAAGACCCTCTTAAACAGAAAAACAATGTTTAAAAGTAAACAAGTTAACCACCGCATGTGGAGATGACTAAGAGCTGCAGCAGCAGCACTGCCTCTATCAGGAGCAGCAACTCTGAAATATCCACAAAGTATCTCAACTGTTTCCACTTGTATTGGCTAAGATGTCAAACTTACCAAAAAGGCTCCAAAGGCACCTAGGCAAGAACTCTGCGTCTGTGCTGAGCGGCCAGGCTGTCAGAGGGGGCACGGCCACGTTTCCACTCTGCCATACGCAGCCTTCAACACAGATTTTACACCAAGATGGGAACTGCAGCCTTTAACTGACGCAGAAGGCAGCCAGCCCTTCCCTTCCCTCGTGTTTGCTGCGAAACCCTCCGCACCAAGAGCGAATATTCTGTCCAGAAGGGAGCAAATTGTTCCTCTTCAGCAGCCGCCGCGCTCTCGGCACACAGCTCCTTCCCCACGAGCATCCCCGGATCTCCCCGCCGCTTTTACACCTCGCGCCCTGCAGAAACGCAGCCCCAGCAAAGCCGAGTCTATTTCTGACTTGGCCGGTGATTCATCCATCCCTGCACCCACACAATGAGCCGGGCTCATCGCAAGGCAGAGCCCAGAAGCCCGAGGCTCCTCCGCACAGCACGGCTCCTCTTCAGAGCTTGGAGGGGATGCAGCAGCGGGAGGGAGCTGCAAAATGCATCAGAGCCAACAAACCCCGGCCTCTGTCAACCCGTCTGCTCCTGGCCGCTGCTTTTAGACACTTCCCAACACATGTCCACAGGGCAGATGCCTCTCCTCATGTTTGTTATGCAATACTCCCATTTCCATTTTTATTTGACTTCATCTACCACAAGTCATGAAATTAAAAGTCTAAAGAACTTTGTGTCTTTTAAATACCTCATTCACGTGCTGTATAAAGACCTGCAGATCCTTAAAACAAGGGGCGACCAATAGCTTGTCAATAGGGCAAACAAGGAAGTTCAAAAATCGCTCACATTCTGCCAGGCCTTGGCCTAAATGAAACCAAGAGCCGGTTTGAGTGAAAACTCTGCTGCTTTGGCACTTCCTGACACATCCCTCTCTGCCCGACGTCTGGATTCACAAATGCCATTTCTCCGCATTATCTAGGATAAGCAGAAGGGAGCAGCCCCCTCCCTCAGAGCTTCTTTGGGCTGTATCTCTCCCCAACCTACTGACTCATTTGCAATGTTCTATTCCAGCTTTTGCCTCGCTCAAGTTCCGTGGCCGGGGGGAAGAAACCCAACGTTACCCAGTCTCTCTTTCTAGTTTCCTGGTGTGTATTTGCAGACGTGAGTTTTCTAGAACATGCTTGGCCGTTGGCCTCCCATTACACCCAATACAGCACTTCCTGTGAGGGCAGAGCATCTCTCTAGAATCTTTCCTTGTGTTTTTGCATACGCTTCCTCTTTCACTCTTACCCAGTGTCTAACACCGTGCTCTCTTCATCACGAGCAAACTTTATTTTCTTACTCTTAATATTGTGAGGGTATCTGCAGAAATGAGTTCTCTCTATGCATGGATCCACCAAAGTCACACGGCTGCTCTTCTCAGAAGGTGGCCCTCAGCCACTCACTGCTGGTCCTAAAAGGCAGACTAATCTTAAAACCACATCTTTTTTACGAAAAATAACTGTTAAACTGGCTCTCTTTTATCACAGAGGAGGTGAGCACACTTCTATCTGGTCATTGGATGACTGAGCTCCTTTCAGTTTGCAAAGTTACATCAGGATTCCCTGTCACTTTTCTAATTTGAAATCAATTTTCAAAGTATCTACCTTTAAACAGACACCCTCTCCAGTCTCATTTTACCGAGCTGAGTCCATCAGCAACGCCTATCCGCACTCAAATGCCTGTTTCCTCTTCAGAAGTGACCTAATCCTTCCCAGAGGCTTCCACTTGCCGTTCTTCCCGCCCAAGGCGCAGGCCGCTCTCCAAGGCGGGACCGCGCGGCTTCTGGAGCCGCTTTGCCCTGCGCCCTCACAGCAGCCCCGGTGCCCGGTGCTGCTTTCATGCCCTTCCTCTGCAGCCTCAGTCCTTCCTTCAGCCTCGCTTGCCTCAGGCTTTGGCTCCTGCGTCACAAATGAGGCGTGAGGGCGCCAAGCGCTGCAGAGGGGGCAGCTCCGGCTCCACATCCGCCCGCTCCAACGGGCTGGGGTGGTTCCATGCGCACCAGAATGGGCTGGGGTGGTTCTGTGCCCCCCGGAACGGGCCGATGTGGCTCCATGTCTGCTGGAACGGGCCGGGGTGGCTCCGCGCCCCCCGGAACTGGCCGGATTGGTTCCGTGCCCTCAGAACGGGCCGGGTTGGTTCCGTGCCCGCTCGTCTCCCCGCAGCGGCCTCCGCTTTCGCCCACGTCCCCGTCCCGGCTCCCGCCACACGCAGACGCCTCCAGCTCGCGCCACACAAAGCGGGAGCTTCCCGCTGCAGCGGGGCAAGGGCCAACACTCCCGCTGGGGCCGAGAGCGCCAGGGCCCGGGCGAGCTTCGCGCTAGCGGAGCCCCTTGCTCCTCACGGCATTCCTGATCCCTGCGCCAGCCCTTTTGCCAGGGAATCTCCCGCATGCACTTGCGCTCCGGACGCTCTGCAGGTTCAGCGGCCGCCCCGTGCGGGGTCGCTGCCGCCTGTGCCCTCCCGGTGCCGGTACCGCCCGCTCACCCGCCCCCAGCCCCGCCGGGAGCTCCGCGCCCCGGGAGGGGGGATCCCGGGCCCCCCCGCGCGGGGCGGCTTTGTCCCCGGCGGCGCTCCCGCCGCCCCGGCCCCGCGGATGGATGGAGGGATGGATGGATACTCGCGGGTGCGGAAGGCCTCCTGCGTGTGCGGGATGACGAACCGCTCTCCCGGCTCGCCCGGCGGCAGCGGCTTGGCCAGCGGGACGGGCTGGCGGCCCAGCAG